>CM055818.1:56285581-56723081 GCA_029582265.1 Zoroaster sp. YZ-2022
CCCCCATTGCTTTGTACACAAAATTTAAATCCCGCGGATGCTAAAAAATGCGATATCAAAGTAAATAATTTTTTAATAATTTATATTTTATGTTCAGAAATGGGTAGTTTTAGGAAGGTTTGACTTCCCTTAAAAATATAGAATTTTAAATAGTTAAAATTTTAGTCATCATTAAATAACCATTTTTAACACGTCAAATATCGCGAGATCAGGGATGTGCGCGCGAGATTTCACCCCCCTAATTCCCAGTGCTGCCCAGATATATATGTCCCCATTGCTTTGTACACAAAATTGAAATCCCGCGATGCTAAAAATGCGATATCAAAGTAACTAATTTGTTAATCCTTAATATTTTATGTTCAGAAATGGGTAGTTTTAGGAAGGTTTGACTTCTCTTAAAAATATAGAATTTTAAATTGTTAACATTTTAGTCATCATTAAATAACCATTTTTAACACGTCAAATATCGCGAGATCAGGGATGTGCGCGCGAGATTTTACCCCCCCCCCTAATTCCCAGCGCTGCCCAGATATGTCCCCATTGCTTTGTACACAAAATTGAAATCCCGCGATGCTAAAAATGCGATATCAAAGTAACTAATTTGTTAATCCTTAATATTTTATGTTCAGAAATGGGTAGTTTTAGGAAGGTTTGACTTCCCTTAAACATATAGAATTTTAAATTGTTAAAATTTTAGTCATCATTAAATAACCATTTTTAACACGTCAAATATCGCGAGATCAGGGATGTGCGCGCGAGATTTCACCCCCCTAATTCCCAGCGCTGCCCAGATATATATGTCCCCATTGCTTTGTACACAAAATTGAAATCCCGCGATGCTAAAAATGCGATATCAAAGTAACTAATTTGTTAATCCTTAATATTTTATGTTCAGAAATGGGTAGTTTTAGGAAGGTTTGACTTCCCTTAAAAATATAGAATTTTAAATTGTTAAAATTGTAGTCATCATTAAATAACCATTTTTAACACGTCAAATATCGCGAGATCAGGGATGTGCGCGCGAGATTTCACCCCCCTAATTCCCAGCGCTGCCCAGATATATATGTCCCCATTGCTTTGTACACAAAATTGAAATCCCGCGATGCTAAAAATGCGATATCAAAGTAACTAATTTGTTAATCCTTAATATTTTATGTTCAGAAATGGGTAGTTTTAGGAAGGTTTGACTTCCCTGAAAAATATAGAATTTTAAATTGTAAAAATTTTAGTCATCATTAAATAACCATTTTTAACACGTCAAATATCGCGAGATCAGGGATGTATCCCTCTGTAAAAGACGGTCAAATTGCCTGCTGTCTCACCGGAAACAATACCGCACTCTACAGTGTTAGGAAAAACAATATTTCTAGGGTTGGGAATAACTTTTAAAGTTTTCAAGGGAGACCGATAAATTTATATCTAAATTAAAGCTTAGGTTCTCCTCTTTCGGAAAAACACCATACTTTTGAATTTGGATAATGTCTTCATACCTTAAACGGCCTCCATTGACAGTTAGCCCTCTGTAAAACGCGGTCAAATTGCCTGTTGTCTCACCGGAAACAATACAGCACTATACAGTTTTACGAAGAAAAAAAAAATATTTCTAGGGTGGAGAATAACTTTTAAAGTTTTCCATGGAGGTCGATAAAGTTATATCTAAATTAAAGCTTAGGTTCTCCTCTTTCGGAAAAACACAATACTTTTGAATTTGGATAATGTCTTTATACCTTAAACGGCCTCCATAGACACTTATCCCTTTGTAAAACACGGTCAACTTGCCAACTGTCTCACCAGAAACAATACAGCACTGTACAGTTTTACGGGGAAAAAAACTATTTCTAGGGTTGGGAATAACTTTTAAAGTTTTCAAGGGAGACCGATGAAGTTATTATTATTATTATTATTATTTCTGGTTTATTAAAACATTGCACTTGTAGCCAAAGGCTAAATTGAGGCAAAGTATACAATTAACCACACTCAACAAATACTAAATACATAATAAAACATTAAAAATACATGCTCAAAATAGGACACAAAACTAATTACCATTCAAAATATTGACAAAATAAGGGATAGGACTATTTTTAAACCGATTAGTCTTACACTTAAATTGAGTTAATTTGTTAGCATGTCTAAGCTGATATTGCACAGTAGTATGTCTTTGTTGTGGCAACCAATCTCCAAATAAATCAGAGTTTTGCAATGAAGTAGCAAACTTCAGGCATAAATCCTTTCTCCGATTTTGCAAGGATACAATATTACATTTAGAAAGAGACGAATGATAATCACCATAATCTTTACCCAATATAATTTTAAGGGTTCGTTTCTGAATGGATTCTAATTTATCATTCTGAGCTTTAGTTAAACCTGCATTCCATGCTTGAGTTGCATATTCAGTTAAAGGCCGGATGTAACCTTTGTATACAGTTAACAAATCTGGTAGAGATAAGTTAATTTTTTTTTAACAGTTTCAGCATGTATATCTTACTATTGGCCTTACGATAAATATGATCTATGTGTTTATCCCATTTAAGGTTAGAACTAATCCAGATTCCAAGAATTTTTACATAATCCACCACCTCAAGAGCAGAACCCATGATAAAAAGGGGCTCATACTGGGGAACATTTTTCATAAAGCACACATTCATATTGGCACATTTAGATGAGTTAATGTTCATGTTATTTTGTTGTGCCCAGTCACCAAATACATCCAAAGAATCCTGAATGATTGTTCGTTCATTGTTAAAATGGTTCTGTACAATAGTCATATCATCTACATATTTCAGACAAAGAACTTTACCATTATTGACCATATCATTACACGGACTTAATGCATCATTAAACTTTGCAAGGAAACCCAATGGACCAAATTTCGTTCCCTGTGGTACACCACCGTTAAATTAAAGCTTAGGTTCTCCTCTTTTCAAAAAACACAATACTTTTGAATTTGGATAATGTCTTCATACCTTAAACGGCCTCCATAGACACTTATCCCTCTGTAAAAGACGGTCAAATTGCCTGCTGTCTCACCGGAAACAATACAGCACTCTACAGTGTTACGGAAAAAAAATATTTCTAGGGTTGGGAATAAATTTTAAAGTTTTCAAGGGAGACCGATAAAGTTATATCTAAATTAAAGATTAGGTTCTCTTCTTTCGGAAAAACAGTATACTTTTGAATTTGGATAATGTCTTTATACCTTAAACGGCCTCCATAGACACTTATCCCTGTGTAAAACACGGTCAACTTGACAGCTGTCTCACCAGAAATAATACAGCACTGTACAGTTTTACGAGAAAAAAAAATATTTCTAGGGTTGGGAATAACTTTTAAAGTTTTCAAGGGAGACCGATAAAGTTATATCTAAATTAAAGCTTAGGTTCTCCTCTTTCGGAAAAACACCATACGTTTGAATTTGGATAATGTCTTCATACCTTAAACGGCCTCCATGGACAGTTAGCCCTCTGTAAAACTCGGCCAAATTGCCTGTTGTCTCACCGGAAACAATACAGCACTATACAGTGTTACGAAAAAAAAAACTATTTCTAGGGTGGAGAATAACTTTTAAAGTTTTCAATGGAGGCCGATAAATGTATATCTAAATTAAAGCTTAGGTTCTCTTCTTTCGGAAAAACAGCATACTTTTGAATTTGGATAATGTCTTTATACCTTAAACGGCCTCCATAGACACTTATCCCTGTGTAAAACACGGTCAACTTGACAGCTGTCTCACCAGAAATAATACAGCACTGTACAGTTTTACGAGAAAAAAATATATTTCTAGGGTTGGGAATAACTTTTAAAGTTATTTCTTGGGTGGAGAATAACTTTTAAAGTTTTCAATGGAGGCCGATAAATGTATATCTAAATTAAAGCTTAGGTTCTCTTCTTTCGGAAAAACAGCATACTTTTGAATTTGGATAATGTCTTTATACCTTAAACGGCCTCCATAGACACTTATCCCTGTGTAAAACACGGTCAACTTGACAGCTGTCTCACCAGAAATAATACAGCACTGTACAGTTTTACGAGAAAAAAATATATTTCTAGGGTTGGGAATAACTTTTAAAGTTTTCAAAGGAGACCGATAAAGTTATATCTAAATTAAAGCTTAGGTTCTCCTCTTTCGGAAAAACACAATACTTTTGAATTTGGATAATGTCTTTATACCTTAAACGGCCTCCATAGACACTTATCCCTCTGTAAAACACGGTCAACTTGCCAACTGTCTCACCAGAAACAATACAGCACTGTACAGTTTTACGGGGAAAAAAACTATTTCTAGGGTTGGGAATAACTTTTAAAGTTTTCAAGGGAGACCGATGAAGTTATATCTAAATTAAAGCTTAGGTTCTCCTCTTTTCAAAAAACACAATACTTTTGAATTTGGATAATGTCTTCATACCTTAAACGGCCTCCATAGACACTTATCCCTCTGTAAAAGACGGTCAAATTGCCTGCTGTCTCACCGGAAACAATACAGCACTCTACAGTGTTACGGGGAAAAAAATATTTCTAGGGTTGGGAATAACTTTTAAAGTTTTCAAGGGAGACCGATAAAGTTATATCTAAATTAAAGCTTAGTTTCTCCTCTTTCGGAAAAACACAATACTTTTGAATTTGGATAATGTCTTCATACCTTAAACGGCCTCCATGGACAGTTAGCCCTCTGTAAAATGCGGTCAAATTGCCTGTTGTCTCATCGGAAACAATACAGCACTATACAGTGTTACGAAAAAAAAAACTATTTCTAGGGTGGAGAATAACTTTTAAAGTTTTCAATGGAGGCCGATAAATGTATATCTAAATTAAAGCTTAGGTTCTCTTCTTTCGGAAAAACAGCATACTTTTGAATTTGGATAATGTCTTTATACCTTAAACGGCCTCCATAGACACTTATCCCTGTGTAAAACACGGTCAACTTGACAGCTGTCTCACCAGAAATAATACAGCACTGTACAGTTTTACGAGAAAAAAATATATTTCTAGGGTTGGGAATAACTTTTAAAGTTTTCAAAGGAGACCGATAAAGTTATATCTAAATTAAAGCTTAGGTTCTCCTCTTTCGGAAAAACACAATACTTTTGAATTTGGATAATGTCTTTATACCTTAAACGGCCTCCATAGACACTTATCCCTCTGTAAAACACGGTCAACTTGCCAGCTGTCTCACCAGAAACAATACAGCACTGTACAGTTTTACGGGGAAAAAAAATATTTCTAGGGTTGGGAATAACTTTTAAAGTTTTCAAGGGAGACCGATAAAGTTATATCTAAATTAAAGCTTAGGTTCTCCTCTTTTCAAAAAACACAATACTTTTGAATTTGGATAATGTCTTCATACCTTAAACGGCCTCCATAGACACTTATCCCTTTGTAAAAGACGGTCAAATTGCCTGCTGTCTCACCGGAAACAATACAGCACTCTACAGTGTTACGAAAAAACATATTTCTAGGGTTGGGAATAACTTTTAAAGTTTTCAAGGGAGACCGATAAAGTTATATCTAAATTAAAGCTTAGTTTCTCCTCTTTCGGAAAAACACAATACTTTTGAATTTGGATAATGTCTTCATACCTTAAACGGCCTCCATGGACAGTTAGCCCTCTGTAAAACGCGGTCAAATTGCCTGTTGTCTCATCGGAAACAATACAGCACTATACAGTGTTACGAAGAAAAAGAAATATTTCTAGGGTGGAGAATAACTGTTAAAGTTTTCAATGGAGGCCGATAAATTTATATCGAAATTAAAGATTAGGTTCTCTTCTTTCGGAAAAACAGCATACTTTTGAATTTGGATAATGTCTTTATACCTTAAACGGCCTCCATAGACACTTATCCCTGTGTAAAACACGGTCAACTTGACAGCTGTCTCACCAGAAATAATACAGCACTGTACAGTTTTACGAGAAAAAAACATATTTCTAGGATTGGGAATAACTTTTAAAGTTTTCAAGGGAGACCGATAAAGTTATATCTAAATTAAAGCTTAGGTTCTCCTCTTTCGGAAAAACACCATACGTTTGAATTTGGATAATGTCTTCATACCTTAAACGGCCTCCATGGACAGTTAGCCCTCTGTAAAACGCGGCCAAATTGCCTGTTGTTTCACCGGAAACAATACAGCACTATACAGTGTTACGAAAACAAAACTATTTCTAGGGTGGAGAATAACTTTTAAAGTTTTCCATGGAGGTCGATAAAGTTATATCTAAATTAAAGCTTAGGTTGTCCTCTTTCGGAAAAACACAATACTTTTGAATTTGGATAATGTCTTTATACCTTAAACGGCCTCCATAGACACTTATCCCTCTGTAAAACACGGTCAACTTGCCAACTGTCTCACCAGAAACAATACAGCACTGTACAGTTTTACGGGGAAAAAAACTATTTCTAGGGTTGGGAATAACTTTTAAAGTTTTCAAGGGAGACCGATGAAGTTATATCTAAATTAAAGCTTAGGTTCTCCTCTTTTCAAAAAACACAATACTTTTGAATTTGGATAATGTCTTCATACCTTAAACGGCCTCCATAGACACTTATCCCTCTGTAAAAGACGGTCAAATTGCCTGCTGTCTCACCGGAAACAATACAGCACTCTACAGTGTTACGAAAAAAAAATATTTCTAGGGTTGGGAATAACTTTTAAAGTTTTCAAGGGAGACCGATAAAGTTATATCTAAATTAAAGCTTAGTTTCTCCTCTTTCGGAAAAACACAATACTTTTGAATTTGGATAATGTCTTCATACCTTAAACGGCCTCCATGGACAGTTAGCCCTCTGTAAAATGCGGTCAAATTGCCTGTTGTCTCATCGGAAACAATACAGCACTATACAGTGTTACGAAAAAAAAAACTATTTCTAGGGTGGAGAATAACTTTTAAAGTTTTCAATGGAGGCCGATAAATGTATATCTAAATTAAAGCTTAGGTTCTCTTCTTTCGGAAAAACAGCATACTTTTGAATTTGGATAATGTCTTTATACCTTAAACGGCCTCCATAGACACTTATCCCTGTGTAAAACACGGTCAACTTGACAGCTGTCTCACCAGAAATAATACAGCACTGTACAGTTTTACGAGAAAAAAATATATTTCTAGGGTTGGGAATAACTTTTAAAGTTTTCAAGGGAGACCGATAAAGTTATATCTAAATTAAAGCTTAGGTTCTCCTCTTTCGGAAAAACACCATACGTTTGAATTTGGATAATGTCTTCATACCTTAAACGGCCTCCATAGACACTTATCCCTCTGTAAAACGGTCAACTTGCCAGCTGTCTCACCAGAAACAATACAGCACTGTACAGTTTTACGGGGAAAAAAAATATTTCTAGGGTGGAGAATAACTGTTAAAGTTTTCAATGGAGGCCGATAAATTTATATCTAAATTAAAGATTAGGTTCTCTTCTTTCGGAAAAACAGCATACTTTTGAATTTGGATAATGTCTTTATACCTTAAACGGCCTCCATAGACACTTATCCCTGTGTAAAACACGGTCAACTTGACAGCTGTCTCACCAGAAATAATACAGCACTGTACAGTTTTACGAGAAAAAAACATATTTCTAGGATTGGGAATAACTTTTAAAGTTTTCAAGGGAGACCGATAAAGTTATATCTAAATTAAAGCTTAGGTTCTCCTCTTTCGGAAAAACACCATACGTTTGAATTTGGATAATGTCTTCATACCTTAAACGGCCTCCATGGACAGTTAGCCCTCTGTAAAACGCGGCCAAATTGCCTGTTGTTTCACCGGAAACAATACAGCACTATACAGTGTTACGAAAACAAAACTATTTCTAGGGTGGAGAATAACTTTTAAAGTTTTCATGGGAGGCCGATAAATTTATATCTAAATTAAAGCTTAGGTTCTCCTCTTTCGGAAAAACACCATACTTTTGAATTTGGATAATGTCTTCATACCTTAAACGGCCTCCATTGACAGTTAGCCCTCTGTAAAACGCGGTCAAATTGCCTGTTGTCTCACCGGAAACAATACAGCACTATACAGTTTTACGAAGAAAAAAAAAATATTTCTAGGGTGGAGAATAACTTTTAAAGTTTTCCATGGAGGTCGATAAAGTTATATCTAAATTAAAGCTTAGGTTCTCCTCTTTCGGAAAAACACAATACTTTTGAATTTGGATAATGTCTTTATACCTTAAACGGCCTCCATAGACACTTATCCCTCTGTAAACACGGTCATTGCCTGTCTCAAAAACAATACAGCACTCAAAAAAAAACTATTTCTAGGGAGAATAACTTAAAGTTTCAATGGAGGCCGATTTATATCTAAATTAAAGCTTAGGTTCTCTTTCGGAAAAACACCATACTTTTGAATTTGGATAATGTCTTTATACCTTAAACGGCCTCCATAGACACTTATCCCTATGTAAAACACGGTCAACTTTGTCTCACCGAAACAATACAGCACTCTACAGTTTTACGAAAAAATATTTCTAGGGTTGGGAATAACTTTTAAAGTTTTCAAGGGATGCCGATAAATTTATATCTAAATTAAAGCTTAGGTTCTCCTCTTTTCAAAAAACACATTACTTTTGAATTTGGATAATGTCTTCATACCTTAAACGGCCTCCATAGACACTTATCCCTCTGTAAAACACGGTCAAATTGCCTGCTGTCTCACCGGAAACAATACAGCACTATACAGTGTTACGAAAAAAAACTATTTCTAGGGTTGGGAATAACTTTTAAAGTTTTCAAGGGAGGCCGATAAATTTATATCTAAATTAAAGCTTAGGTTCTCCTCTTTCGGAAAAACACAATACTTTTGAATTTGGATAATGTCTTCATACCTTAAACGGTCTCCATGGACACTTAGCCCTCTGCAAAACACGGTCAACTTGCCAGCTGTCTCACCGGAAACAATACAGCACTATACAGTGTTACGAAAAAAAAAATTCTGGGGTTGGGAATAACTGTTATAGTTTTCAAGGGAGGCCGATAAATTTATATCTAAATTAAAGCTTAGGTTCTCCTCTTTCGGAAAAACACAATACTTTTGAATTTGGATAATGTCTTTATACCTTAAACGGCCTCCATAGACACTTATCCCTCTGTAAAACACGGTCAACTTGACAGCTGTCTCACCAGAAACAATACAGCACTGTACAGTTTTACGAAAAAAAATATTTCTAGGGTTGGGAATAACTTTTAAAGTTTTCAAGGAGACCGATAAAGTTATATCTAAATTAAAGCTTAGGTTCTCCTCTTTCGAAAACACCAATACTTTTGAATTTGGATAATGTCTTCATACCTTAAACGGCCTCCATAGACACTTATCCCTCTGTAAAACACGGTCAAATTGCCTGCTTGTCTCACCGGAAACAATACAGCACTGTACAGTGTTACGAAAAAAAACTATTTCTAGGGTTGGGAATAACTTTTAAAGTTTTCAAGGGAGACCGATAAGTTATATCTAAATTAAAGCTTAGGTTCTCCTCTTTCGAAAACACCATACTTTTGAATTTGGATAATGTCTTCATACCTTTAAACGGCCTCCATGGACACTTAGCCCTCTGTAAAACGCGGTCAAAGTGCCTGTTGTCTCACCGGAAACAATACAGCACTATACAGTTTTACGAAGAAAAAAAAACTATTTATAGGGTGGAGAATAACTTTTAAAGTTTTCAATGGAGGCCGATAAAGTTATATCTAAATTAAAGCTTAGGTTCTCCTCTTTCGGAAAAACACAATACTTTTGAATTTGGATAATGTCTTCATACCTTAAACGGCCTCCATAGACACTTATCCCTGTGTAAAACACGGTCAACTTGCCAGCTGTCTCACCAGAAACAATACAGCACTGTACAGTTTTACGGGGGAAAAAAATATTTCTAGGGTGGAGAATAACTGTTAAAGTTTTCAATGGAGGCCGATAAATTTATATCTAAATTAAAGCTTAGGTTCTCCTCTTTTCAAAAAACACATTACTTTTGAATTTGGATAATGTCTTCATACCTTTAAACGGCCTCCATGGACAGTTAGCTCTCTGTAAAACACGGTCAAATTGCCAGCTGTCTCACCGGAAGCAATACAGCACTATACAGTGTTACGAAAAAAAAACATTTCTAGGGTTGGGAATAACTTTTAAAGTTTTCAAGGGATGCCGATAAATTTATATCTAAATTAAAGTTTAGGTCCTCCTCTTTCGGAAAAACACAATACTTTTGAATTTGGATAATGTCTTCATACCTTTAAACGGCCTCCATGGACAGTTAGCTCTCTGTAAAACACCGTCGAATTGCCAGCTGTCTCACCGGAAACAATACAGCACTATACAGTGTTACGAAAACAAAACTGTTTCTAGGGTTGGAGAATAACTTTAAAGTTTTCAATGGGAGGCCGATAGTTATATCTAAATTAAAGCTTATAGGTTCTCATCTTTCGGAACAAATCCATACTTTTGAATTTGGATAATGTCTTCATACCTTTAAACGGCCTCGATGGACACTTAGCCCTCTGTAAAACACGGTCGAATTGCCAGCTGTCTCAGCGGAAACAATACAACACTATACAGTGTTACGAAAAAAAAAACATTTCTAAGGTAAGTTGGGAATAACTTTTAAAGTTTTCAATGGAGGCCGATAAAGTTATATCTAAATTAAAGCTTAGGTTCTCCTCTTTCGGAAAAACACCAATACTTTTGAATTTGGATAATGTCTTCATATACCTTAAACGGCCTCCATAGACACTTAGCCCTCTGTAAAACACGGTCAACTTGACAGCTGTCTCACCAGGAAACAATACAGCACTGTACAGTGTTACGAAAAAAAATATTTCTAGGGTTGGGAATAACTTTTAAAGTTTTCAAGGGAGACCGATAAAGTTATATCTAAATTAAAGCTTAGTTTCTCCTCTTTCGGAAAAACACAATACTTTTGAATTTGGATAATGTCTTCATACCTTAAACGGCCTCCATGGACACTGAGCCTTCTGTAAAACAAGGTCAAATTGCCAGCTGTCTCACAGGAAACAATACAGCACTATACAGTGGTACGAAAAAAATTCTAGGGTTGGGAATAACTTTTAAAGTTTTCAAGGGATGCCGATAAATTTATATCTAAATTAAAGCTTAGGTTCTCCTCTTTTCAAAAAACACATTACTTTTGAATTTGGATAATGTCTTCATACCTTAAACGGCCTCCATAGGACAGTTAGCCTCTGTAAAACGGTCAAATTGCCTGTTGTCTCACCGGAAACAATACAGCACTGTACAGTTTTACGAAAAAAAACTATTTCTAGGGTTGGAGAATAACTTTTAAAGTTTTCAATGGAGGCCGATAAATTATATCTAAATTAAAGCTTAGGTTCTCCTCTTTCGGAAAACACAATACTTTTGAATTTGGATAATGTCTCCATCCCTTAACCGGCCTCCATAGACACTTCTCCCTCTGTAAAAACGGTCAAATTGCCTGCTGTCTCACAGAAACAATACAGCACTGTACAGTTTTACGAAAAAAAAATATTTCTAGGGTTGGGAATAACTTTTAAAGTTTTCAAGGAGACCGATAAAGTTATATCTAAATTAAAGCTTAGGTTCTCCTCTTTCGGAAAACACAATACTTTTGAATTTGGATAATGTCTTTATACCTTAAACGGCCTCCATGGACAGTTAGCCCTCTGTAAAACACGGTCAAATTGCCTGTTGTCTCATCGAAACAATACAGCACTATACAGTGTTACGAAAAAAAAATATTTCTAGGGTTGGGAATAACTTTTAAAAGTTTTCAAGGAGGCCGATAAATATATCTAAATTAAAGCTTAGGTTCTCCTCTTTTCGAAAACAGCAATACTTTTGAATTTGGATAATGTCTTCATACCTTAAACGGCCTCCATAGACACTTATCCCTCTGTAAAACACGGTCAACTTGCCTGCTGTCTCACCGGAAACAATACAGCACTGTACAGTGTTACGAGAAAAAATATTTCTAGGGTTGGGAATAACTTTTAAAGTTTTCAAGGAGACCGATAAATTTATATCTAAATTAAAGCTGAGGTTCTCCTCTTTCGGAAAAACACAATACTTTTGAATTTGGATAATGTCTTCATACCTTTAAACGGCCTCCATGGACAGTTAGCTCTCTGTAAAACACGGTCAAATTGCCTGTTGTCTCATGAAACAATACAGCACTATACAGTGTTACGAAAAAAAAACTATTTCTAGGGTGGAGAATAACTTTTAAAGTTTTCAATGGAGGCCGATAAATGTTATATCTAAATTAAAGCTTAGGTTCTCCTCTTTCGGAAAAACACCAATACTTTTGAATTTGGATAATGTCTTCATACCTTAAACGGCCTCCATAGACACTTATCCCTCTGTAAAACGGTCAACTTGACAGCTGTCTCACCAGAAACAATACAGCACTGTACAGTTTTACGAGAAAAAAATATTTCTAGGGTTGGGAATAACTTTTAAAGTTTTCAAGGAGACCGATAAAGTTATATCTAAATTAAAGCTTAGGTTCTCCTCTTTCGGAAAACACACAATACTTTTGAATTTGGATAATGTCTTCATACCTTAAACGGCCTCCATGGACAGTTAGCCCTCTGTAAAACACGGTCAACTTGCCTGTTGTCTCACCAGGAAACAATACAGCACTATACAGTGTTACGAAAAAAACTATTTCTAGGGTGGAGAATAACTTTTAAAGTTTTCAATGGAGGCCGATAAATGTTATATCTAAATTAAAGCTTAGGTTCTCTTCTTTCGGAAAACAGCATACTTTTGAATTTGGATAATGTCTTTATACCTTAAACGGCCTCCATAGACACTTATCCCTCTGTAAACACGGTCAACTTGACAGCTGTCTCACCAGAAACAATACAGCACTGTACAGTTTTACGAAAAAAACATATTTCTAGGGTTGGGAATAAATATTAAATTTTTAAAGGGAGACCGATAAAGTTATATCTAAATTAAAGCTTAGGTTCTCCTCTTTCGAAAACACCAATACTTTTGAATTTGGATAATGTCTTCATACCTTAAACGGCCTCCATGGACAGTTAGCCCTCTGTAAAAGCGGCCAAATTGCCTGTTGTTTCACCGGAAACAATACAGCACTATACAGTGTTACGAAGAAAAACTATTTCTAGGGTGGAGAATAACTTTAAAGTTTTCAATGGAGGCCGATAAATTTATATCTAAATTAAAGCTTAGGTTCTCCTCTTTCGGAAAAACAGCCATACTTTTGAATTTGGATAATGTCTTTATACCTTAAACGGCCTCCAGACACTTATCCCTCTGTAAAACACGGTCAACTTGCCAGCTGTCTCACAAGAAACAATACAGCACTCTACAGTGTTACGAAAAAAAATATTTCTAGGGTTGGGAATAACTTTTAAAGTTTTCAAAGGAGACCGATAAAGTTATATCTAAATTAAAGCTTAGGTTCTCCTCTTTCGGAAAAACACAATACTTTTGAATTTGGATAATGTCTTTATACCTTAAACGGCCTCCATAGACACTTATCCCTCTGTAAAACACGGTCAACTTGCCAGCTGTCTCACCAGAAACAATACAGCACTGTACAGTTTTACGGGGAAAAAAACTATTTCTAGGGTTGGGAATAACTTTTAAAGTTTTCAAGGGAGACCGATGAAGTTATATCTAAATTAAAGCTTAGGTTCTCCTCTTTTCAAAAAACACAATACTTTTGAATTTGGATAATGTCTTCATACCTTAAACGGCCTCCATAGACACTTATCCCTCTGTAAAAGACGGTCAAATTGCCTGCTGTCTCACCGGAAACAATACAGCACTCTACAGTGTTACGGAAAATAAATATTTCTAGGGTTGGGAATAACTTTTAAAGTTTTCAAGGGAGACCGATAAAGTTATATCTAAATTAAAGCTTAGTTTCTCCTCTTTCGGAAAAACACAATACTTTTGAATTTGGATAATGTCTTCATACCTTAAACGGCCTCCATGGACAGTTAGCCCTCTGTAAAATACGGTCAAATTGCCTGTTGTCTCATCGGAAACAATACAGCACTATACAGTGTTACGAAAAAAAAAAAATATTTCTAGGGTGGAGAATAACTGTTAAAGTTTTCAATGGAGGCCGATAAATTTATATCTAAATTAAAGATTAGGTTCTCTTCTTTCGGAAAAACAGCATACTTTCGAATTTGGATAATGTCTTTATACCTTAAACGGCCTCCATAGACACTTATCCCTGTGTAAAACACGGTCAACTTGACAGCTGTCTCACCAGAAATAATACAGCACTGTACAGTTTTACGAGAAAAAAAAATATTTCTAGGGTTGGGAATAACTTTTAAAGTTTTCAAGGGAGACCGATAAAGTTATATCTAAATTAAAGCTTAGGTTCTCCTCTTTCGGAAAAACACCATACGTTTGAATTTGGATAATGTCTTCATACCTTAAACGGCCTCCATGGACAGTTAGCCCTCTGTAAAACACCGTCAACTTGCCAGCTGTCTCACCAGAAACAATACAGCACTGTACAGTGTTACGGGGAAAAAAAATATTTCTAGGGTTGGGTATAACTTTTAAAGTTTTCAAGGGAGGCCGATAAATTTATATCTAAATTAAAGCTGAGGTTCTCCTCTTTTCGAAAAACACCACACTTTTGAATTTGGATAATGTCTTCATACCTTTAAACGGCCTCCATGGACACTTAGTCCTCTGTAAAACACGGTCAAATTGCCAGCTGTCTCACCGGAAGCAATACAGCACTATACAGTGTTACGAAAAAAAAACATTTCTAGGGTTGGGAATAACTTTTAAAGTTTTCAAGGGAGGCCGATAAATTTATATCTAAATTAAAGCTTAGGTTCTCCTCTTTTCGAAAAACACCATAGCTTTGAATTTGTATAATGTCTTCATACTTTAAACGGCCTCCATGGACAGTTAGCCCTCTGTAAAACGCGGTCAAAGTGCCTGTTGTCTCACCGGAAACAATACAGCACTATACAGTTTTACGAAGAAAAAAAAACTATTTATAGGGTGGAGAATAACTTTTAAAGTTTTCAATGGAGGCCGATAAAGTTATATCTAAATTAAAGCTTAGGTTCTCCTCTTTCGGAAAAACACAATACTTTTGAATTTGGATAATGTCTTTATACCTTAAACGGCCTCCATAGACACTTATCCCTCTGTAAAACACGGTCAACTTGCCAGTTGTCTCACAAGAAACAATACAGCACTCTACAGTGTTACGAAAAAAAATATTTCTAGGGTTGGGAATAACTTTTAAAGTTTTCAAGGGAGACCGATAAAGTTATATCTAAATTAAAGCTTAGGTTCTCCTCTTTCGGAAAAACACAATACTTTTGAATTTGGATAATGTCTTCATACCTTTAAACGGCCTCCATGGACAGTTAGCCCTCTGTAAAACACGGTCAAATTGCCAGCTGTCTCACCGGAAGCAATACAGCACTATACAGTGTTACGGGAAAAAAAACATTTCTAGGGTTGGGAATAACTTTTAAAGTTTTCAAGGGAGGCCGATAAATTTATATCTAAATTAAAGCTTAGGTTCTCCTCTTTCGGAAAAACACAATACTTTTGAATTTGGATAATGTCTCCATACCTTAAACGGCCTCCATAGACACTTATCCCTCTGTTAAACACAGTCAACTTGCATGCGGTTTCACCGGAAACAATACAGCACTATACAGTTTTACGAAAAAAAACATTTCTAGGGTTGGGTATAACTTTTCAAGTTTTCAAGGGAGGCCGATAAATTTATATCTAAATTAAAGCTTAGGTTCTCCTCTTTCGGAAAAACACAATACTTTTGAATTTGGATAATGTCTTCATACCTTAAACGGCCTCCATAGACACTTATCCCTCTGTAAAACACGGTCAACTTGCCAACTGTCTCACCAGAAACAATACAGCACTGTACAGTGTTACGAAAAAAAAATATTTCTAGGGTTGGAGAATAACTTTTAAAGTTTTCAAGGAGACCGATAAAGTTATATCTAAATTAAAGCTTAGTTTCTCCTCTTTCGGAAAAACACAATACTTTTGAATTTGGATAATGTCTTTATACCTTAAACGGCCTCCATAGACACTTATCCCTCTGTAAAACACGGTCAACTTGCCAGCTGTCTCACAAGAAACAATACAGCACTATACAGTTTTACGAAAAAAACATTTCTAGGGTTGGGTATAACTTTTAAAGTTTTCAAGGGAGGCCGATAAATTTATATCTAAATTAAAGCTTAGGTTCTCCTCTTTCGGAAAAACACCATACTTTTGAATTTGGATAATGTCTTCATACCTTTAAACGGCCTCCATGGACAGTTAGCTCTCTGTAAAACACCGTCGAATTGCCAGCTGTCTCACCGGAAACAATACTGCACTATACAGTGTTACGGGAAAAAAAACATTTCTAGGCTTGGGAATAACTTTTAAAGTTTTCAAGGGATGCCGATAAATTTATATCTAAATTAAAGTTTAGGTCCTCCTCTTTCGGAAAAACACATACTTTTGAATTTGGATAATGTCTTTATACCTTAAACGGCCTCCATAGACACTTATCCCTCTGTAAAACACGGTCAACTTGACCAGCTGTCTCACCAGAAACAATACAGCACTGTACAGTTTTACGAGAAAAAAATATTTCTAGGGTTGGGAATAACTTTTAAAGTTTTCAAGGGAGACCGATAAAGTTATATCTAAATTAAAGCTTAGGTTCTCCTCTTCGAAAACACAATACTTTTGAATTTGGATAATGTCTTCATACCTTAAACGGCCTCCATGACAGTTAGCCCTCTGTAAAACACGGTCAAATTGCCTGTTGTCTCACCGGAAACAATACAGCACTCTACAGTGTTACGAAAAAAACTATTTCTAGGTTGGGAATAACTTTAAAGTTTTCAATGGGAGACCGATAAAGTTATATCTAAATTAAAGCTTAGGTTCTCCTTTCGGAAACACAATACTTTTGAATTTGGATAATGTCTTCATACCTTAAACGGCCTCCATAGACATCGCCCTGTCACAGGTCAAATTGACATAATACAGCTACAGTTTTACGAGAAAAATATATTTCTAGGGTTGGGAATAACTTTTAAAGTTTTCAAGGAGACCGATAAGTTATATCTGCTTTAGGTTCTCAAAAACACCATACGTTTGAATTTGATAATGTCTTCATACCTTAAACGTCCATGGACAGTTAGCTCTAAACGCGGAAATTGCCTGTTGTTTCACCGGAAACAATACAGCACTATACAGTGTTACGAAAACAAAACTATTTCTAGGGTGGAGAATAACTTTTAAAGTTTTCAATGGAGGCCGATAAATGTATATCTAAATTAAAGCTTAGGTTCTCTTCTTTCGGAAAAACACCATACTTTTGAATTTGGATAATGTCTTTATACCTTAAACGGCCTACATAGACACTTATCCCTCTGTAAAACACGGTCAACTTGCCAGCTGTCTCACAAGAAACAATACAGCACTCTACAGTGTTACGAAAAAAAATATTTCTAGGGTTGGGAATAACTTTTAAAGTTTTCAAGGGAGACCGATAAAGTTATATCTAAATTAAAGCTTAGTTTCTCCTCTTTCGGAAAAACACAATACTTTTGAATTTGGATAATGTCTTTATACCTTAAACGGCCTCCATAGACACTTATCCCTGTGTAAAACACGGTCAACTTGCCAGCTGTCTCACAAGAAACAATACAGCACTCTACAGTGTTACGAAAAAAAATATTTCTAGGGTTGGGAATAACTTTTAAAGTTTTCAAGGGAGACCGATAAAGTTATATCTAAATTAAAGCTTAGGTTCTCCTCTTTTCAAAAAACACAATACTTTTGAATTTGGATAATGTCTTCATACCTTAAACGGCCTCCATAGACACTTATCCCTTTGTAAAAGACGGTCAAATTGCCTGCTGTCTCACCGGAAACAATACAGCACTCTACAGTGTTACGAAAAAAAATATTTCTAGGGTTGGGAATAACTTTTAAAGTTTTCAAGGGAGACCGATAAAGTTATATCTAAATTAAAGCTTAGTTTCTCCTCTTTCGGAAAAACACAATACTTTTGAATTTGGATAATGTCTTCATACCTTAAACGGCCTCCATGGACAGTTAGCCCTCTGTAAAACGCGGTCAAATTGCCTGTTGTCTCATCGGAAACAATACAGCACTATACAGTGTTACAAAGAAAAAAAAAAAATTCTAGGGTGGAGAATAACTGTTAAAGTTTTCAATGGAGGCCGATAAATTTATATCGAAATTAAAGATTAGGTTCTCTTCTTTCGGAAAAACAGCATACTTTTGAATTTGGATAATGTCTTTATACCTTAAACGGCCTCCATAGACACTTATGCCTGTGTAAAACACGGTCAACTTGACAGCTGTCTCACCAGAAATAATACAGCACTGTACAGTTTTACGAGAAAAAAACATATTTCTAGGATTGGGAATAACTTTTAAAGTTTTCAAGGGAGACCGATAAAGTTATATCTAAATTAAAGCTTAGGTTCTCCTCTTTCGGAAAAACACCATACGTTTGAATTTGGATAATGTCTTCATACCTTAAACGGCCTCCATGGACAGTTAGCCCTCTGTAAAACGCGGCCAAATTGCCTGTTGTTTCACCGGAAACAATACAGCACTATACAGTGTTACGAAAACAAAACTATTTCTAGGGTGGAGAATAACTTTTAAAGTTTTCAATGGAGGCCGATAAATGTATATCTAAATTAAAGCTTAGGTTCTCTTCTTTCGGAAAAACACCATACTTTTGAATTTGGATAATGTCTTTATACCTTAAACGGCCTACATAGACACTTATCCCTTTGTAAAACACGGTCAACTTGCCAGCTGTCTCACCGGAAACAATACAGCACTGTACAGTTTTACGAAAAAAAACTATTTCTAGGGTTGGGAATCAATTTTAAAGTTTTCAAGGGAGGCCGATAAATTTATATCTAAATTAAAGCTTAGGTTCTCCTCTTTTCGAAAAACACAATACTTTTGAATTTGGATAATGTCTTCATACCTTAAACGGCCTCCATGGACAGTTAGCCCTCTGTAAAACGCGGTCAAATTGCCTGTTGTCTCACCGGAAACAATACAGCACTCTACAGTTTTACGGGAAAAAAACTGTTTCTAGGGTTGGGAATAACTTTTAAAGTTTTCAAGGGAGGCCGATAAATTTATATCTAAATTAAAGCTGAGGTTCTCCTCTTTCGGAAAAACACAATACCTTTGAATTTGGATAATGTCTTCATACCTTAAACGGTCTCCATGAACACTTAGCCCTCTGCAAAACACGGTCAACTTACCAGCTGTCTCACCGGGAACAATACAGCACTATACAGTGTTACGAGAAAAGAAATTCTAGGGATGGGAATAACTTTTAAAGTTTTCAAGGGATGCCGATAAATTTATATCTAAATTAAAGCTTAGATCCTCTTTCGGGACGCGTGGGCAGCGCGGAAGACGCCATAGCCGCCGGAGGAGCGGGACGCGAGGGTGAGGAGGCAGTAGGGCTGGACTGGGTGGGTTTGGGATTTTTGGGTGGGTGTTTGGGGTTTGACTTTTTCTTGTGTATGAATACAGGTGTTGGATTTAATGGATTAGAGGATGGGTGGTTGGTGTCGTCGTTGTCACTGTGTTCTTTATTTTCCTGTGTGTGTTTTTTGCATGAGCGACTAATGTGACCGAATTCCCCGCAATTAAAGCATCGCACCGACTCCGTGGAAAGAAAAACTCTATAGCTGACGCCCGAGAAAAAGAAATTGATGTGGTCGGGAGGGGTTATGTTTGGATTGATCAGAACTTGTACCTGTCTTCGGAAGCTCATGATGTGAGAGAGTTTTTTTTTTTGTAGTCCCAGGGGAATGGGCCGAATCTGTGACACTACCTTACAGAAGGAAGATAGGTTGCTGACAAGTACCGTGTTGGGAATTTCAGGGTAGACATTGGACAGAGTAAGACGGGTAGTGTGGCGGACAAGAGGGATCAGCTCGAGAAAGGAGTCGCCGTATTCGAGACCGCGTTCTACGGTGTCGACGACTGCCTCTCTCGAGCTTGGACGGAATGTATGCTTGGACGGAAACATTGTCAGCTATGGCGTACATTCTTGACATTTAATCCAAAACAGAGATATCTGTATTATTAATAGAGATATCTCTATTGTTAATAGAGATATCTCTATTAACAATAGAGATATCTCTATTAACAATACAGATATCTCTATTAACAATAGAGATATCTCTATTAACAATAGAGATATCTCTATTAACAATAGAGATATCTCTATTAACAATAGAGATATCTCTATTAACAATAGAGATATCTCTATTAACAATAGAGATATCTCTATTAATAGAGATATCTCTATTAACAATAGAGATATCTCTATTCCGTTTCCGGTTTAATGCGCCGTGTCAACGGGAGGTCAATGAATTCTTAACATACCTATTTTCTCACAAAACTAAGGGGTCGCAACTTTTCGCCGATACGTTTTAGGTGATATCGGTTCAAAAACAATTTATTGTGCTGGCCGCATGAGGGCGTTATACCCATTGGGCGTCCATTTTAGTACTTTATTGCATTGTTGATGTCTACGAATTTACATGTTCCGAATTTAGGTTCACCTTTGCTTTTTTACTGTAGTCAATAGGCCACCATTTTTACCACTTGCAAAAAGGGGGTGATCATAATGTGCAGTTGGCGTACCTAGACATTTTCATTTTGGAGGGCAAGCGCGGGCAAATAATTGGCGGGTGTACTCACGTATGCATTCACAGTGCATTTTCAGATCTCATTTGGGGACAAGAGAGGAAGGGGAAAGGGGTTCTGAGCGGGGGGGGCTCCCGCCTCCTGCCCCGCTACGCCACTGTAATTGTGCCTCCTTTAACTTGTCCATTATGTGGATTTGAGCCCTGATTTAGCGTTTTCTTTTGTGAAATAATATGTGTCTAGTTATAATATTCCATGACTATAAAACTGAAAGGAAATACAGAATTAAACTAAAGACAAAATCAGATGAACGTACAAAATGTGTTGGGAAAATTCTTATTTTTAAGAATTATTAATGACATTTCACTCCGGGAATTTTTTTTTGTCCAGTTTCGGTGAGGTTCATCCTCCGCCAACGACCACAGTCAGTGTGAGGGTGTGCCTGATGGTGAATGTTTAATTTTTACAAAAATCAACGCTAGTTTACAAATTAATAGTCAGTGTTAAATTGACCTTCATTCCTATATAATAAATAAACCTTTAAAACGTGATATCATGGCTTGAAAGATGCAGAGCAAGCAATTTGTGTTTTTGGTGATGAAGCCCAAACAGATCAAGGGACGCTGTAATGTACGGTATTGACTCTGACGACCGAAACATTGTACATGGGAGGGTAAATGTTTTATTTACCAATGGATTTAGCATATCCCATCCAGATTTATAGCTATATTTATATATTTTTGTCCCAATTTATGATTTCTTACTTATTTTAAACAATTCATACATCTGTCCTTATACTTAAAACCATGTAATGACTGGGGAGGAGACGGTGGAGTGGCATGATGTGAATTTATAGTTGTCGTTATGTGGTTTTAGTTGACTTAATTATACCTTTTTTGGAGTCTAAACCTTTTGATTAAAAAAACAACTAAAAAGGATGAGGGAATTACACATTCCACTTTATTTGCCCTAAACAATTCTATATTTCAACAAAAGTGCATTTTACCAAAAACCTCAAAAAAGTTAATCCAAACCCGCTCATAAGTACCACATAGGTGGTGGTAAAAAAAAAAAATAATAATAATAATAATAATAAATAAAATAAAATAAAATAATCACTAGGCCTACATATTGCCAAATACTAAAAAGAAAATTTGTTTTCTTAATTTTAAGTGACCAATTCAGTACAAGAAAATCCTCTTTTACATAAAATATAAAACAAAACAGACACTTTTTTATTCATAAAAATCATCGGGGCACTATGACATTAATTTGCACTCCCCACGTGATTCTGTCGTAAATAGTGGGTTTCTGGTTTACCAAAATTAACTTGAACTGTAAAAGGTATTTACAATGGTTCTTTTTTTTCTTTTCAATACAAAAGTGTACAAAACGCTCATATTGTTCATATTCTCCCCCCCCAACATTTACGCCCGTGGCCGGCTCAGCAGGGCCGACCGACTGCGGTGATTCTGTCCACCATACGGCGAATTGTGTAGAAATTTCGTTTGAGGATAGCGACCCTTTTGGGGGACAAATGCAGCTGTAGTCACTACCTACATACTGTACTGATTGTGGCAATGATGGCGGCTGATTTAAGAAGTGTTTTTCAAGGTAGAATTTTTACTGAATTCCGACAAATTCGGCGCCATTATGATGAACATGGATCTTTGTCTGGTTGTGCTGACCATCAGCGCCGACTTCGAGAGAGTCTGAGACATATACATGCCCTAGAACCTACTCCAGAACGGCATGCACTTACTTGAAAGAAGTATTGAAGATTTAATAGACGGTATGCATGCAGCGGACATAAGGCTTCGTCCAAACACTGCTGTTGCTGATGGGCATGCAACGTGGGACCGGGCACCCACCACTGAATCGTGAGTTGCTGGTTGAGCATGATATGAATAATGCAGCTCACTTCTCAGCAGAAAGGATCCATTCATCAGGTAGTTTAATTGAATTTGTTAATACATTAAACCATGGAGGAAGGAAAACAGTTTTCCTTCCTCCATGATTAAACCAATCAAAGTATGTAATATTTCATTGTTCAATCATGGTTAAAAATATTCATTTAGTTAAATTTTTACTAATTATATCACGGACACGAAACAGACTGAAAAGGACCTGTAGGCCTAATTGCTGTAGGACTAGGATTAGGACTGGTCTAAAAAAAATACAAAATACTTAAATACTAAAATAGTCGCACTCGCACCAGCATACGAAGAGGTTAAATAATTTTTTTTTTTTTTTAGTATTGTCCAGCAGTGGAATCTCGACTACTTCCATTAACTTAAACGTAACTCCAGCCTAATTATTACAAAGTAACTAATTTATTTTTCACTTCTATAGGTTCAAAGGGTAGACCAAAGATTAACATTCAGAGGGACCAGTTGGAATTTTTCATCAGCAAAGGCTACTCTGGTGCTAAAATTGCAAGACACTTTAAGGTAACCTGAGAATTCCCCCCCCCCCCCCCGTGTCACCAGGGCCCAATGTCATTAAGCCTGTAAGCACAAAAACTTGCTAAGCACAGAAAAATCTTGCTTAGCAGAAACTGGTACCAGCCAAAATTCCATACAGTTTACATTGTTGCGACTGGTGCTCCACTCCTTTTTTTGCTTAGCAAAGAAATTTGCTAAGCAGTATTTTCTGCCAAAGAGCTTTATGAAATTGGGCCCAGGTCCAGACCAATCAAAACTGTTCAAAGCATTTTCTTTTATGTAAAATACCACACACGTGTCAGTGTAATGCCTGTTTCCCTCTAGCAATGTAAAAATGCATGCACTTTGGTTTAGTCTGACAAGTCAAAGCTAGCTTAGCATGCAAGCATGTATGCACTGAAGTGTATCAATTTAAAGGTAGCTGGTGCAGCATATAAACTCACATCATCGAGCATTGCCACATCTTTGTCGATGGACCTTTCTTTTGGCCAATTCCATTTACAGTCACCATGCCTGTCCTCGACCTGTTCATTACCTGTCAGGGCCCAATTTCATAAAGCTGCTTAAGCACAAAAAGTACATTAGCTAAGCACAAAACAATTTTGCTTACCAGAATAAGGTCACCAGCCAAAATACTATTCCACATGTACTGTCTGTGACTGGTTTCCTGCAAATTTTTGCTTAGCAGAAAATTATTAAGCACAACTTTCTGCTTAAGCAACTCTATGAAATTGGGCCCTGGCTTTGAAGACTGGGTCCTCCTAATTAAAATGTCAGTATGGATAGAAATGAGATTGTGTTTGATATTAAATTCTTAAATTGCTCCTCCTTCATCACTTGTGCAGGTGTCTACTTCTTACATATATAAAAGGCCCAAAGCTGAGGGTCTACAGACATCAAGACGATTTACACCAATCGCTCCAAATGAGTTGAATGAGACTGTGCGTGGCTTGACCATAGATTTTCCAAATGCAGGATTTCGGGTTGGTATTGAACAGCTTCTTTCTTTTGCAAAGGGACCAAATGCAAGTTGCAGGGTGGTGGGGTATGTCAAAGTTAGCTGAAAGCCCTCATTGAATTATGATGTTTAGTGTTTTACTTCCTAAATGTGAAAGTATACCTACATTGTAACTGAAATTTAAATTAACTGTATCCACTTTGATAATATATATGCAAGTGCCTTCCTCTGGAAATCAATATTTGTCCACACATTGTTTTCATATTATGTCATCCTTTACTGGCTCTTGGAGTGTAGTACTGATACTGTTTATTAATTTGCAGATGATGGCAGGGCTCTTACGAAGCCATGGCTTGAATATTCAAAGGGAGAGAGTTCGAACAGCTTTGAGAACAGTTGATCCAGAAAAGACAGCACTGAGATGGGCACAGACCATTCTCAAGAGTTTACAGGGGGTAGCCGCTCCAAACTCTCTCTGGCATATAGATGCCAATCTAAAACTAGCAAGGTTTGTAGTGTTATAATCGGTACTTATCATACTTCATGCACATCTCTGGCAGGATGCATATTTTTTGTCTCCAAAATAATTATGTTTAAACAAATTTAATACTTCCTGAAAATTGTGGCTTATTAAACTTGTTTTTTAAAAGTATTTATTGATTTTAAACTACATTTATAACAAAAGTTGATAAATAATACAAATTCACAGTTTCATAAAAAAAAAAGTCAAAGCACATTTTTTTATTTCAGTTTCAACAACAAAACAGAATTATCTTCTACTCAGTAAAAAAAACAGATAGGTGTGATACATCCAGGGGCGGATCCAGGAATATTTGCGGGGGGGTGGTGGTCAGGTCACAGATTTGTTAATGTAAGATTGTTGTGGACAGGCGGACATATAGGTAATGCAGCACATTGTCATCTTTTTTTATTATGATTGTAATTGTTGTAATTGTTTTTTTGTTTTTTGTTTGTTTTTGTTTTTGTGGGGGGGGGGGTTTGGGGGGGTGTTTCGACCCCCCCCCCCCGATCCGCACCTGACATTGGTTTTCGGAAGAATGCATTTATTCTGATCATATACTTTTAAAAATGCACATGTTAAAATAGTTTAGAAAATTTGAGAAAACAGTGAAGAGAATGTTTTCGTTTCAGCAGTTATTTTGTGCATGTTCATACTTTGTTTGATTATAATTGTTGCAATCGAAATCAAAAGTGACGTTTGTTTGCGATACGGTTTTCTGAAAGATTACACCATTTCAGATGGAAAGATTTCACAGGGGGATTGGTACAAGTATCACATTTACAAATAGTAAGATTTCAGATTGAAACTTATGGAAAATTATTTTGATCATTACAAAAGCTGTGTCATACCTTTAAGTACTGCACAGGAAGATTTGCTTGATGATGTGTGAAGGTAGGTAAACTAGTGGGAAGGGCCAGGAGTGCATGCTTACAGAATTGTGTCAGTTGGAAACAAGAATAGGGAGAGTGAAGCACCTAAGAGACTAAATTAGGGGAGGTGGTGGGATGGGTGACCGGGTATAGGAGACCTATCGGCCAGGGCTGGGGTGGCTCTGGAATAGGAGACCCATCAGCCGGGACAGAGGTGGGCTTGTTAGTCTTGATCTACTTGGTGGAGTATCTGTTCCAATTCCCGCGCAGTACTTAAGCAGCATACAGTTGTAGAGTCCAGTATTCTCTTGAAGAAGATCAGAGCATACTGATGGAAATGTTGAGTTGTGAACCTCCAGTTCTTTTCAGAACCTTTCCAAGATTCACACATGGTGTTTTTTTTCTTCATTTAAACACAGGTATGGAATGGTTATCCATGGAGCAATTGATGGAAATTCTCGCTTAATACCATACATGAAATGTTTAAATAACAAAAGAGCTTCTTCAGTGTTTGACCTCTTTGTAAGATCAACAGAGAAGTATGGCATCCCCTCGAGGGTACGTTCCGATCATGGCTTAGAAAATTTTGGCGTGGCTCTCCTAATGAACATAGTGCGAGGTAGTGAGAGAGCAAGTCACATCACAGGACAATCGGTACACAATCAAAGGATTGAGAGACTATGGAGAGATGTACATATTCAGGTATGATTGGTTTATTAGGGGCTACATAGTATTAATGGGCGTCGTACTCAATATTCATGCTTTATGTTACACCTTATAATTATTCAACAATAAATCACTTTTAAAAACATTTTGTGTCTTTTTTATATTTTAAAATGATTTGCTTTCTTTAAACTAATAGTCTTTGGGAACGCCCACAAAAATAGGTCAACAGATCGATGCATGGTCGATTCCACCACCGACGTCATCATTACGTAATATATTCATGGGCATTCCAGGGAACTATTGTATTTAAACGGTTTAGTCCACAAAATGAAGAGGATCATGATTATTATGCAATGCATATGACATAATTGGTGGAATCGACATGAACTGTCCTATTGTGGGCATTCCAGAAGAACATTATTTTTAAAGAAAATATACACAAAAATATACACAAAGACAAAAAATGTTTTTTCAAAGTGATTTATTGTTGCATAATTATAAGGTATTACATAAAAGAATTAATATTGAGTACGACGCCCATCCTTTAACAGAAATTGGGTAAATAAAACCTAATTTTAAAACTTGTTGAAAGGTGGGTTTCTCTGTGATGTTTATTTCTGTTTATTATTTTTTGATATTGAGTTCTGCATGTCTTAACTTCAACTACTACACACACATTCACACACGGTAAACTGTTTTTGTTCTACTGAAAATATATGTCTTATCCACAAAACTTAACCCTCGATGATGATTGGTCATCAGTTAATTACATGATGTTTTTATGTATGCATATTGAATACCGTATTAAAACAATTATGCGAATCTGCATACATTGCATGTCAATATGGTTTGTTTCTCATTCACTGTAAGAGTATTTTACCTTTTAACTACTTTTATTTGTTCAGGTTCTACTACGATCAAAGAAGAGTTTGGTGCTTTGATAGATGAGGGTCTCCTCATATTGGGTAATGAATGCCACCTGAAGGCGCTTCATGCTGTGTATCTACCAGAAATAAACGTAACTTGGAGATTTTTCAGGCAGGCTTGGAATGAACACAAAATGACATCTGATTCACAGCAGCGTACCCCAGAACAGCAGTGGATTGATGGTATGCTTAAGAATGAAGGTTCTGGGTTAACATCAGTTGATTCACTCTTTCAAGGTGAAACACTAGAAAACATTCTGCAGGAATACGGGATAGAACATCAAAGTTATGATGACCTAGGTGATGACAACACATTGCTTAACAGCCCTAATGTTCCATCAATCACACCACAGTTAGCTACAGCTCTTCAAAGTGTTCTAGATGGAATTCTTGATTTGAAATCCAAGTATAACAGAGCAGTCCAGTTCTTTTCAGTTATTTCATGAAATTAGTGTAGTGTTGCGCCAAAACAGAAAATGTGTATGCTTTTACAATGACACTTGCCAACTACATGGATTAACCATGAACCATTTGCTGATCTTCCAGTGATTCAACACATGGCCATCCACTGCATATGTTGTTAATTTCGGGGTTTTAAAAAAAAAAATTATATACCTTCCTTATTTCCAAAGGGTCATTCCATGTCAAATTAGCTAGTCTTGGTTCCAAGACACTCCTGTTAATAATCGTGATCCATTGCCGAAAAGAAATCATCACCAGGGAAAGAAGCACCCAAATGCTCATCGTGAATGATAGTCTCTGTCGGTGATGATTTGTTTTCGCAATTGATCGCAATTATTAACAGGAGCATCTTCTGGAACCGACACTACAAATCACCCACAAAAATTGAATTTTAAACCTGACCCACCTTCAAATTCTGATCATATTTGGTGTATAGGATAATTGTATGAAAAGCAGAAATTTAAAGTTTAGCCCCATCGTGTTCCTGTGCAATGGCACTTTAATTTGTATAATATACGTGAATCTGCTTTTTAAGCACAACATTGTCAGGGTTACATTGGTGTTTGTGTTATGAGTTTTGTTTGTGTTAACAGATTTTGTGTAACTGTAAGGTTCCACTGTAAACAGTGTAATGCAGTTCAAGTTCAAACCATGTAGTCTTTGTCGCAGTCTGATTGATAATTAATGGACTACTTTTAAAATAACAATCATTCAGTCTAAAGATTAATCATGTACCATTGTTTACGCCATGAGGATTCAGTTAGTTTCATTTCATGTACACACAATGTAGTGTATTCTGAATTTTAGTAAATTTTGCCATACAATTTATTTAAACCATTAAAATAAGTAGGAAAGATTTGAAACAGGTCTGGAGTGTATTCCAAACCCATGTATGACTACTAACTTCACTCTATTAATAGATACATGTACAACGAAATTGTTTATTGACCCTTTATACACAGGATGGGCTAGTATCAGAAATTAACCCCTAAAGAAGACATGGAAATCACCGCAAAATATAAAACATATGTATATAGTACATTGTATAGGAATTTATCACATTTTTGCATCAAGTATGCCAACTTTTGAGCAGATTTAAAGCAACAACAAATGTACCTAAAATGTTTTGATATTGTGTAGAAAATGGGGATGATTTTCATCTCAAGGTCACGTGATCCAAAGTCCATTTAGGTCATAAACTTAAATTGCTCACATTGTACATCAAAGTAATGGCAAATTTGGACTTTATCGACAAATCTGGCCCCACTGGTGGAGAGATGTGGTCATTTGAATATCTACTAGCCAAACCCACAAAAACGTTATCCGATAGGGCTTAAACTTGAAATTTAACCCATTGGGTGATCTGACACAGAATGACTCCATAATTTGTTCAGATGTTTCAATAATCTTGTTCTACATATATTTGTATGGAGAAGGAAATCATTAGAGACCAGCAACATTCCAGTTTTTTGGAAAGTTTTTGTTGCATACAACCACCTATTGTACATTTGCATATTTTGTGAAGTCAGCATGAATAAATTACATCTTAGTCATTGCAGCTGCATTTATTTTTTTCTAAGTTAATTTTTCTATCACTAATTCTTGCGACATGGCCCCGCCTAGTCCAGAAAGTATGGCAGTAATGATCTCCTGCATTTCAGCAGGATTTTAATTTTGTTTACATGTTGTTGCTGCCATCAGTCCCAGACAAATTATGAAGTTTCATAGACTTGTTTAAGCCAAAGAGAAAAAATTGTTAAGCTTCCTATTACCCTACCCACCTAGAAAATCACGCAAACCTAATGTGCCCAATTCGACCCTATTTTTGTTTACATCCTTCTGTGTAATGTTTTTATTTATCTTGTTTAATAAAGTTATTGTGATGTATTGGTACTACAACCATCTTTATAAGTTCAGACACTCAAATACAGTGCTGATATAGTACTTACCATTAATACTGTGAAATTTTGCAAATGTAGATTCAGCAGTTTTGTTTGTTTGCTATAAAAGCCAAAATTATTAAAAAAAATTATTAAAACAATTTCAAAGTATTAAATCTGACATTGTCACTTGTTAGCTGTTACAAATGAGTGTGCAAAATAAAAACAATAGGTGACCATCATCCCACCCTAATATATTTGGCTACAAAAGTTTACAGCAAAAACAAAAAGATTTTACCCACCCTATTTTTTTTCAAATGTTACAGGAAACACCGCTATTATTTTGTTTGGCCTTATCTTAAAAGTTTCAGTAATTACCATTATGTACCACCAGCAATGAAGAACAGCTTTCGGAAAATAGTGCACTAGTTTTGTAATAAGGTAATTTTCCTCTTAATGCCAATGAGGTGTCCTATATGCCATGACCAACCAGTTTCTTCTTTAATGTGGCTAGAAAATTAGTTTTGTGATACATTTACAAGTACATCAGGAACTACATGCATTTTGGCTATTATAGCAAACAAACAAAACTGCTGAATCTACATGTACATTTGCAAAATTGCCCATGAGGAGTGCTATTATAGACCTGTCCTAGTTTCCACATAGGGTGTTGCACTTCTGTTAATGATAGTCTCCAGAAAATGAGTGTTTTATGATTGTGTGTGCCTCTGGTAAGGACATCTTCATTATAAGGTCCATGTACCCTAAATTCATCCCTTTTAGAACAATAATTTTGGGTATACTATCGTGGAAATGGGGGGAAAGATTATGCAATTACACATGTACAAGAGAGGTATCACGGTATCAATAAAGTGAAGAATAATCGTGACCATCATGGTCTAATGCAAAACATAATTGACTGTGCTTCTGTAACAGTGAAAATAGCACTAAAAAAGAAAAGGCCTGGTTCTAACGATTTGTCCGGATTTACTTTTAAAAAAAAGAGAATTGGGACAAAGGAACAAAATATAATTTCTTGAAAAAGACACTTTAATTTATTAACTTTGGCAAATCAAATAAATAAAATATAAACAAAGTGAAGAATTTGGTCTGTTCGAATCAAAGGTAAGTTTCAGTATGGCAACAATGAGAACTTGTCAAAATAGATCAGGATGTATAAAAACTATGAAAATATAAAATAAATAACGATAGATCGATAAAAAATATATTTGATAAAAACCAAAAATAAAGAATATGATTGATGGAAAGATATAAATGACTAAAAAGAAAGAAAAAAAACCCCCCCAAAACAGAAAAAAGGGAAAACTTAAACCCACACAGCACTAAGCAGTGAATCACTCAAAAATACAGAAATGATAACAACCAGATTATTGAGTAGTGAAAATGTGAAGGCAGCTGTTGTCCATAACTTTAAAACAGGTCTATACTCTATGCTGCTAATCTGCTCACTGACCAACACATTGTAAGGCAGTGTTGAACAAAGGAAATGGTCTACGCACCAACAACATACTAAAATAAACTAAATGAAGTCTGGGGACCACTATAGGAGAACCACCCTATAACTAATAGATTTGCAAGTACAGTAACATTATTAGGGGAAAAACTTCAAAGTAAACTTTCACTACTTTACACTTCCATTTTCACTGGTGTGCATTAATTTGGTTGCATTACATGGATTTTGCACATGCAAATTGCAAGCAGGTAGTTAGGGTTTCAGAATCGTTAGCCAGGACCAAATTTTTGGACCATTAAAAAGAAATCCAGTGTAAATAACTCAAAAGTGTTACTACAGATTAGGCAACATGATAGACCACATGATTACCATTAAAATTCCAAATACAATTGCCCATTACATGTAGTTTTGCATAATTGTACACTGCATGTTTGCATACACATTATGTGTACACACACATACAGCTTTACCATTGAATGTGTGTGCATGAAAGGGCCCATGCCCACATGGTACCACCATTAAATAACCAGTCACACATGTAAATGGTTTCCATGTTCAATTTCCCCAACAGGGTCCAGAGTAGGTAGGAGGCTGACTAAAGCCAGTCTTAAGTGAAATAAACAAATTTACAAAAGTGTGAAATTTAAAGGCCTCGGATTGATAGAATGTGATGAAATTCACGCCTGAACTCTGAAATGTATTGTACGTGATCGGAATTTCCCATGAGCATTGGAGCAGGTGGTGTGACGGTCTTCTTGCAAGCCCATGGAGTTTAGTGAATTGCAACGCGGATGATGTTGAGGCATATGGGTGCTTGCAAAGTTATAAAGTTGGAGAGTCAAGCAGAGTATCATTGTCCATCATAAGAATGTACTTTTCAGAAAGTACATAACTTTCTCCTTCTGCAGTCAAATCTTCAGATGTAGCCTTGAGGGTACTCACTACCCTTTGTGGTGTTGGACGTTGCTTGCTCCAAGCAATGCGAGATGCGATGCGCGACTGACTGATTGTGCCGTTGCCAAAATGCAGCCAGGTGAGTAGTTGGGATGCTACTCCTCATCATTGACACCAACTGCTTGGGTTTGACAACCAGCCTTGATGGGCAATGGTCAAGATTTGATCCTTGACTTCAGAACCATTTGGAAGATCAAGTAGAACTGTATCCAATGTAATGTAAAAATCCTGCAGTCTGACGGGATATCGCTTTAGTGAGGCTGCTGGAGAATGACGACAGTGATTTATTCAGCAGCTGTTTTCATTGGTCAAGTATGTAGAGTAGGAAATTCTGCAAAGAGGCAATCATCATCCACTTTGAATCGAATGTTAACTGAATGACTGTTGCCCCTTGCCAACATTGATGGAATTGTTCCTGTCAATGCAACTGTGGAGACATAATACCCTGCCAAGGGACAATAATTTCCATTTTCCTTCTGTAACCTGGAGAGGTAGGATGGAACAACCACATGCTCGCCACAAAAATACTCTTTGTTAGATGCAGCCACCAAACATTTGTAAATAAATCTTTGGTCAAACCTCCAAATCGCCCCCTGTCTCGCCAAGAAATTCAAATATACAGCTTTGGAGTGAGTAAGTGTCTTCATCTTGGTAGTAGGTGAGAACAGAGGTCCAGTATGTTCTCTCTGTACACATATCTTGGCTTCTTCTTTGGTCCGATGCAAGCTTCAGTGCTTAAGGTATGCTGTGAAAAAATAGAGAAAAATATCAGTTAAATATAATAGTATAAAAATATGTCACCATTTTGTAATCAGTCATAACCAAACAATTATACAAAAACTGTCAGGACCCCCTTTTAAATTGTATATATCTTTGAAAATTACAATAGATGCAACAATTGAGTTTAACTGAACTTTAATTTAAATTTAAATTGCCAAAATAACAAATGTGCCATACATACAGCCATCACTGAAAATGATCAAAAGAGTTAAATTCAGAAAAAAATATATCTCCAGTCACAGTTCTTCAATTGTTTAATGGCAAAAATATTCAGAAATATTTTGGGATAAAAGTACCAGATTTAAGAACAGAGGTAGACTGATGCATTATGTTGAAATAAATCGATACTGGCATCCTGGATTTTGGGATAATGCCATCATTTCTTTTCCCATAGCAACGGGCAAAAAGATACATGATTCTGGGCATGATTTGTAGCGGATTCTTTCATTCTTTTCACAACAAACTTTTGCAAATTCAATAATATAACTTGACACAGCAACTACTGATGTTCAAAGGCCACAAGATGTCATGATGATATCTTCTAGCTGCTATGGAAAATGATTGCCAGATGGGCACATTGAAATGAGAGGAATTCTTATCAACAAAATAAAAGTTGTGTTAGCAATAGTTATGCCGGGGTCAGAAATATTGAATTGTAAACTGGTTTTTGGTGTATGTTTGCACCGATCAACTACCTTGCAGTGTAATATCTGCCTCAATAACTTGCTGTTCACAGAGTTTTGTGGGTGAATTACTTGGCTGTCATCAAGACTGCCAGATCACGATGGTTGGTGGAGTGGACGGCAGTGGACGGGTGGTTGGTATGGAAGGCCAGGAGACTGGCGATTGGTTGCTGGCTCGTTTAGTTGCAATGCGCCCAGTCCACACTTCAGTCTGTTGATCTGTCCTGCAAAGTACTCCTGTCATGAAAAAAAATTTAATACATGAGAATGAAAACATAATTATATAATGCTAAAACACAGCATTGCAATTAGAGTACAAAAAAATAACATGGCCAGTGGATAGTATATATCAACACAATTAATTTAAATTGCTCTGATTTATATACATGTACATGCATGCCATTAAACTTCAATACAATCGAAGCATATACAGCCAAATTTATCGTTTCTGCTATTTCATTTCCAGCGATATCCGCTAAAGCATCATTCAGACAGCAATAAGTATAGATGTGTGTGGGCCTACCTTAGACCTCATATCTTAGAAATAAGGGTTCAAAAAATCATTTGGTGTTTTCGATATTTTGAAATTTCCTATATGCTCAAACAAAAAAAATTTAATAGAAAAGAATATTCTTTAATATTCAATCATTACCGAATATTAACAATGCAAGAATTTTAAAACTGCTAAAATTTGATATATAAAACCAAATTTGAGGTCGGCCTTTTATCCTATTATTCATTATATCGCAAAAATTATGGAAATTTGCAAAAATTTATAATATTTTTTTTGAATTTTTTAATTTTTTATATCAGCCAAAAATGATATTTTTTTGGCCAAACTGAGATGTTTGTCCCCCTTTTGTTTTTAAAAATTTGTTATTGGTTTTCTAAACCTTTATTTAAAAATTTTACGAATTGTTACATTCTCAAATTGGCAAAAAAACATTTTTCATTTTATGCTTGTGCCCAAAAAGCACAAAAAAAATTCTCAAATGTTATCCGGTTTTTTTCCGGTCTTTTTGGGGCGCGCCAAAACACAATTGTTGCGGAAAATCTCCCAAATTCTGTCAATTTTAAACCCAAAACAAACAGACAAAATGGTGATTGCCATAAATCGGGAATAACGAGTTAAAGGTTTTATTAAAACAACGCAAATTTCATCCCCCCAACATTTATTTATTTGTTTTTCCGGGGGTTAATTTTTAGTCCCGGGCGTCATCCGTCTTGCCGCCGGATTGCCAAAAACCGAAAATTTTTTCCGGGCCCATCCATCAAACCGGCCCTTGCATTTGGCGCCACGCTGGGCAGCCGCCGCTTACGGGGCAGCCTACGCTTACAATTTTTTTTTTTGGGCAGCTAGCGCCCACATGGGCCCAAAAAAGTTTAACGCCTTTACATGGCAGCATTGCCCTTTTAACCAATTTGGGTAGCTACGTTTGCTATGGGGCAGCCTGCTTCACATGGGCAGCGGGGTACGCCCATGGGGCCCAGCTACGCCCCCTTTGCTAAGGCAGTTAAAAAGCCGCCTACATGGGCAGCTACGTCATATCGCCCGTTGCTTGGTATGGGATCTACATGGGGATCTCTGCCTGCTGCATGGGGAGCACGCCACAAGGGAAAGAAGAACAATAAATATGTGTACCAAAATGGATTCAATACTACATTAATTCACACATATTGAGCTACACATAATGAACTAAAGCACCCCTACCCCACCCCCAAAAAAAAAAATAAATAAAAATAACAAATAATAATTAAACAAAATGGTCTGAACATTGTTTTGGTAATCAAAAATATGTTTGTTCCAATCTGAAAGCTTACTGTTTATAAATTGGATACAATTACTAATCCCCTTACTGGAAATAGTTTCATCTTAAAAAGTATGTGAAAGATGTCCAAATTGCCTCAACTCAGTTTTAATTGCAAATAATGTAACTGCATATTATTACACAAATCACTGCGTTAAAACATACAGGTTTTTGTTTTGAAACGTCAGTGCCATTTAGATGAAATCGTATGTTATGTTTTATGTTTTTTTAAAACCAATAACTATAAAACTATATCATATTATATAACTGATATACAGATCCTTGTCATTTGATTGGTGGAACTTACATCACATGACATTCACTATAACTCCCCATCCGCATCAGCGATCAAAAGTCCTATTCGCCCATGGGGAATAGTATTTCCATTCAACAGTTAGGATCATCCTTGTTCCCAATGTTTTTGAGCAGTAGAGCCGCTTCTAAACAAAGGAGCACCTGTGCAAAAGGTTGTGATCCGATCGATATTAATTTTTTTTGCATTGTGTGTTGTGCGTAATGGTTTTATCCTCCAATCAAATGACAAAGATCTATTTTTTAAAACAAATAATGAGATTTTGCATTTGTGGAAGGAATATTTTTTCATGGGTTGAAAGATGAAAGCATTTAGTCAGCTCCATTCCCAACTCGGCTTCGCCTCGTTGAGTTGGAACGTTCCATCTTTCAACTCATGAAAATATTCTCACCATTGCACTCATAAACATTCATTATTTGTATACCATTACATCCTCAAATTCAGTGTAGCTAATCTTCAATGAATTTGATGAATGCCTTCAAGTCATAGTGGGATAGCGGTCAAGGGAAACATGATCATTTCTGGGAAATCATGCATCTGATCAGACTTGCTATAAAATATGTCGCGACCATGCTTCAATTGAGTGCTACAAAATACTGTTATTCCTCCAGGATCAGACATTATATGGTAAAGCATGGGGAAAAGGTTACAACTTTTAATCATTGGGGACTCTTCAATAAATAAATAATATTCTTACCATAACGTTCATTATATCTTTTATTCGGAAGCAGGTACAGCTTTCCTTCTTTTGGACTTTCTTCAGGTCCTTTGCTGATTCTGGATGGACTTCACCCAACAGCCTCCCTTTGTTGCCTTCATATACCTAAACCCCAACCGTCCTAATGGGACTCTGGGGTAGAGGCCCCTCAGATATTCATCCAATTCAGAGCGAGAATAGTTCAGGTCAATCTGCACACACCTGTCTGTCAACTCTTGAGTACCTGCTCGGGCACACTCAGGGGTACCTTAAACAAAATGTTTAAATGAGACATTAATAAACTTCATTCACCTATCTTGTTATTTTATCGATTTTACAAATATGTTTTTTTAATATTTTTTTTAATACCTTTCATTTAAATTGTCAAGACTAAAACCCTCTGCTTGGGGAGGGCGGCTGTTGATACTATGCTGTTGTTACCAGGGTGCTGTTCTTGCTACAACAATGGGACCTCATAAGTTGACAGGGAATTGTTATGTTCGGAAGTCCATACTTTGCATAAATAAGAATTTCTTGCCAAGCTAGAAAAGTTGCACCATGTGTACCATGGTAAACAGGGCCTTCAGCTAGCAACACAGATGTCACCTCAGTGGTTTAACTATGATTTTTTCCAGGGAAAGGGGGAGGGGGAGACAAGAAAATCCCAACAAGGCCTCAGGAGGTAAGGTCGATCTTGCCTAACAAAGTCATCAGAGAAAACGGCACTTTGAGTCAGATTTTACTCTTGCCTTTTTCACTTTTTTTAGTACTTTAAATACGAGAGAAATTTTTTAATTTGAGCTTTGGTTGAAATTTTGGAAATTTGACCTGTAACAATACTGAAATCTAGTCTTTAAATTTAGGTTTTTATTTTCATAAATATGGGCTCCATTTTCAAAGAAATACTGTATCTTGTTAAAATATATCAAAGTTCAAGATTTCTGAATTTTTAGTTGATTTTTACAAAATGTTAAAAACAATCTGGCCAGGGAGGTGGGAGGAAACCGTACCCTGCCCCTCCATCAGTTATGCCACTGCCCACCCTACTTTCTGTCCAGGGGCTCCCCATGATCTAAATCAAAACTAAACGAACCTAGCCCGCTATGACTAAGTCTGTCCATCTCTCTTTGTGGTGGAAGGAATTTTGTAGATGCATCACCCAGCAGAAACACATACTGCATCTACCTAACTCCCCTGGTAGTGGTCCTGGAAATTTCCTACACATAAAACAAATTGAAATGAAACAGCTGTATTCAACCAAAAACTATTCACAAATTGTGGTGGGTACAACTGTTAAATACTAAATGTGTACTATATGTATCACAACAGATTAGTGTGGTGTGGGTATCCTAATGAGGTCTTTGTCATAAATTGGTTCTCACATTCATTGCCAACAAGGCAATGGGGGGCGAAATAAGTAAGGGCCATATGTTAGGCCAAGTACTGTTAGTTTTTGTTACACACTGTACAATCCTAGGACTTTAGGTCATGAATCTGAACCTGAATTATTTTAACTATAAAAACAATAGCAAAAATGTTGACCTTTGACCGGGCATTACTTGGGAATTGCATCATGACCCGATCCAAATTGAATACATGTCTCAAAGAGACCTAGTATTAAACTAAGCCAGGAGCAACCTCATCAAATGTAATCAAAAATTTTGTAAATCTACCTATTAACTTAGTTGGCAAAGCATCCTATGGAAACATCACACTAACTTTTAAAGAAGACAATGAAGAAATTTCAGTTTTAGACGTGTGGGAAAACCCCAAACAGGGAAAACCCAAGCCGTCAGGTAGGGACTGAAAACCCAATCCACATGCAAGGCTCCAGTCCGGGAATCGATCCGTGGTCCACAGAGGTGAAATTTAGGCAGGGAAGAAACCACTGAGTTTAGACTCAACGTAAACGTTGAGCAGTCGCATACCCACTGTCACCTTCACTGAATACCACCACCAGTGACTGATAACGTTATAGGCATTGAGAGTAACACACGAACACTATTCAGTATAACAGTTGAGTTACACGTGCAATATCTAACGTTATACTTCTATTTCTATACTGACTATAGTCCTAGTATAACTAGCCAACAAAATGATTAGGGCTAAGTAGGCTAGTGTAGTACAGTACTGGTACAGTAGGCTAGGCCTACACTGTATTTTTACAAAGGGTAGGCCTAGGGGGCCCTAGAGCTAACGTTACCTCTTCGCCTTGAATTTTTTTCTGGTCGCCTAAAAAGCCGACAAACATCATTATAATAGTCTCTCACCAGGTCCTGGTCCCGTAGTACGACGGCGATGAGATCTGAGGGCAGCCTCGGCCTGACTTATCAGGCCTTCGGGATTATCCGACATGTTACTTTATTCTGAAATCTGCGCTGTTTTTTCGACAAGTCAAAACAAGTAAAACACGTGTGTGCGTAGACGCGCGGGAAATGACGGACGTAAAACATAATCAGTTAAAGTGCACTGAAGTTAGACGACCCCTTAAGCTGATAACTGTCTCGCGTGACCTGACCCGGAAGCGGAAACGTCATAGAGATATCTCTATTACGGGTAATAGAGATATCTCTATTGTTTAATAGAGATATCTCTATTGTTAATAGAGATATCTCTATTGTTAATAGAGATATCTCTATTGTTAATAGAGATATCTCTATTGTTAATAGAGATATCTCTATTAACAATAGAGATATCTCTATTAACAACAGAGATATCTCTATTGTTAAGCAAAAAGCAAGTAAACAATTTTACATCCAAATACAGTTGTTGTTTTTTACTTGAAGAAAGTACAATAAAGTAGTATTACGCTAAATAAACAATTGTAAACACAGAAAGCAAAAACTACATAGGAAGTACAACAAGTCAAAGAAGCTTAGTTTAAATTAAAGCATTAAACACATAAGTACAAAAACTTGCAGAGAGATTTTCAAAAAGGATCAAAATTTTACAAAGAATGTATCATGAAATATTTAGACAAAAAGTGGTATTTCGTTTTGAGGAAAATTACTAAAGTAAGATTACACTAATTTAACAATTGTAAACATTAAAAGTAAAACATTATATATAGGTTGTATAAGGAGTCAATGAAGTTTATTTTGAATTAAATTATTAACCAAATAAGCACAGAGGTTTACAAAGAGATTTCCAAATATGAGCAAAATTTACAAAGAGTGTACCTTTAAATATTAATACAAAAATTGTTCTTATAAGTAAGAGAAGAAAGGCGGTTAGAACAGCCATGATGATGGTGAAAAGAGCATTGTTTATTGACCATTTGTTTTTAAAGGTGAAAGTTGATAGAAATTGTATTCAAGAAGGATTCTGTTTTGCAGGAGAAAACGCCACATTATTAAAGGATCAGTGTAACGAGAGGTGCGATAGAGGGTATATATAACATACTTACAGCTGACGATGAGGAAATTGGCCAACCTCACAGCCTCCTTACTGCGGCGCCTAGCGTGTGGAATTAGTGCACAGTAGATATTAAAGTTCAGCTGAAGATCAGGAAGCAGTAGACAGATGAGGCTATGAAGTAAGTTGAGGGCTGGTTGAATAGCACGACAGGTGATGAACATGTGCCAGATCGTGCCACTCTCACCGCACCATCCACAAGAGGAAGAGATATCGGGGTTGAGGTGTTGAAGGACTGGTAGAGATGGAATGATGTTGTGCATTAGTTTAAATTGCATATCCCCCTGTTTCTTTGTGGTGAGAAGTTCATAAATTAGTTTCCACTGTATTTCATTGTCTTTGTCGAGGAAGCCTTCCAGGTGCCAGAAAGTGATGGTGTAGTCTGGCAGATGGTTCACGGTGGAATTAATAAAGGCGTAGATTAGTTTGGATGGTGCGGAGAGTCCTTTGGTGTTTGATGAAATCTTGATGTTTAGGGGCAGATCTGGCTGGTGACTGGTGCAAAGAAGAAGAGCGGGAGCGTGAAGAAAACCGTTGGAGTTGAAGAACGAAGGGAACATGCGGACGAGAACAGAGTGCAGACGTTGAAGATCGGAGTTGAGAAGGCGACGGGAGAGTGGGCGTACTCTTGGTGTTTCTTGAGAAAGGTCGTCGACCACGATCCATCCTCCGGTGGTGGGGTTGATGACGTGGCGCACTAATTTTATTCCACACGCTAGGAGCCGAGCAGAGAACGGCACGACCTTAGCAGATGCCTCATCGTCAGCTGCAAGACTAAGAATAGAACTGTTAATGGGGAGGTTGAACACAGGTTGAGACAGTCGTGTGTTATTTGAAGTTGAGCTCCGGTAGCCATCCAAGCACGCATTACTTCAGTATAGTATTCAGGGAGAGCAGAAAAACAATTTGGATTTAGTTTGGTAAAGAAAAGATGATAGTCTAAATTTAACTTTTGATAATTATGGAGATAGTGTTTGAAAAAAAAAATGCAGGATGCGAGGAATGTTGTAAGAAGCGTTGGATTTGGGTAAAACGTAAGGTGAAGACGCGTGCTTGGAGGCAGGCACGGCCGAGTCCCCCTCTGTCAGTTTTTTGAAAAAGAGTTTCTTTTTTAAGGTGGTGTTTTTTTGTGGGCCAGACGAAATCGATGAGCATTTCCTGGAGTTCACTTAGTACAGAAGGAGGAGGTGCAATTGTGGCCAAGCAGTGGAAAGTTTTGGAAGCGGCCAGCTGATTGGCCACAAGTATGCGACCTTTAAAGGAGAGAGCTAGAGAGAGAGTTTTCCAAGAGTTTAAGGTTTTAGAGAGTTTTTCTTTACATTTAGTCCAATTTTGTTTTTCATATGTGTATGTATTTCCTAAGTGAACTCCAAGAAACGGTAACCACTCGCTGTTCCATTGGAAATCGAGGGGCCTGTCATTTCGTCCGACCCACGATCCTACCCATAACCCCTGAGACTTTTTATAGTTTAGACGAGCAGCAGAGGCGCGACCGAAAAGGCTGTACGCCTTTTCAATCGCGCTGAAACCCACATCGGAGGCGACAAAAACCGTTATATCGTCCGCGTACGCCGACACGCAACAGAAAGTATCCGTGTCGGAGAGCAAAATGCCATTTTTATTTAATTTCGATCGTAAATTATTGAGGAAAGGTTCAATTGTGATAGAATAAAGCAGTCCCGAGAGCGGGCATCCCTGACGAATTCCCTTCTCGAAGGGGAAGGGAGCAGTCAGGGAACCACAGACTTTAATGAGGCTCTCGGAACCGCTGTATAGTAGAAAAATATGGCGCAGAAAACGCTCCCCAAAGCCCATGACCCTCATTGTTCCGAAAAGGTAGTCGTGGTCAACGTTGTCGAAAGCTTTTTCTTGGTCTAAGTTGACTACGGCTAAGGGAGAGTTATTGAAATTGGAGTAGGAAATAATGTCACGAATGAGTGAAATGTTATCGAAAATGGATCTTTCCGGAACACAGTAAGTTTGATCTTGTTTAATGATGCCGTGAACGCACTGCTTCAACCTGCCGGCGAGCAGCTTGTCGTAGATTTTGTAGTCGGAGTTGAGAAGCGAGACTGGACGCCAGTTTGCAATATTGGACAGGTCTCCCTTTTTCGGGATAAGAGTGATGACAGCACGGGAGAAAGAACGAGGAAGAGAACCGGAAATGAATGAAGAATTTAAAACATCCAGATAGTCATTTTTTAGAATGGGCCAGAAACATTGGAAAAATTCAGAGGTGAGTCCGTCAAGACCGGGGGTTTTGTTTTTGCCAAGCTGCTCGACGGCAAGATCTAGTTCCTCAAGAGAAAGAGGACAATCGAGGTCCTCCGCCTCTTGAGTTTCAAGTCTATCGAGGCCCTCAGTGATTTCATTAAATGCGCTCTCGTCAGTCGGGACACGTGCATAAAGTTTTTTATAAAAGTTTTGTATGTGTGTTTTAATTTCGGTGGGGTTTTCTGTAATTTGGCCAGATTCGAGACGTATATGCGAAAGGGATTTAGAAATAGAGTGCGATTTTTCGAGATTGAAGAAATAAGAAGAGCACGTGTCTACTTCATTGAGGTGTTGAAAACGCGATCTGACGAGAGCGCCCTGAGCCCGATTTTTTTAAAGCAAGTTTAGTTCATTTCTTTGCTCTTTGAGGACCTCTCTAGCTTGAGGCGTGAAGTCTGGCGCGGACTGTAAATCGTTTATAATTAAGTTCAATTTTTGAAGCGTTTCGCGTTTTTCTTGCGCAATTTTGCGGCTAAATATTTGTGAAATGGATTTGATGTGGGATTTACCAAAATCCCACCACGAATTTAGAGAAGGAAAAGAGTTTTTTGGGGTTTGCCAATGAATTAGACCAGAAGGAACGTATAATTTCTAAGTAATTTTTGTCAGAAAGGAGTGTATTATTGAAGTGCCAGTAGGCGCTGCCTTTCTGTTGAGCGGAGGGGAGTTTGATAGAGAGAGAAACGGCAGAATGATCGGAGAGGGCACAGGGTGTAATTTTACAGTGTGTGATAGAAGGAAGAAAGTCCGAGTGTGAGTAAAAACGATCGAGTCTAGCTTTAGATGAGCCAGACTCAGAAGACGGATTGTTTCGATGCCAAGTAAATTTTTGTTCAGTGGGGTTGAGTCCGCGCCAGACATCACGCAAGGACAGTGCGTTCACTGCATCTTTGAGGACCATGGAAATTTTGTTTCTACGCTCGATCGGCGCACGCAGATGATCTAGAAGGGGGTTATCCGTACCGTTGAAGTCGCCTCCGATGACGATGACACCGTCACTGTCACGCTGATCGCAATGATCGCGAAAAGAAAGTATTGATTTTAGGGCAAGTTTATCATCTTGGGGATTAAAAAATTGTACAGGTGAAAAAAAGTGTTATTGTGGAAAATTTTTGTATACAGAATGTGACCATCGGATATAATTTCAGAAAGTAAAATATCAATCGTTTTGTTTTTTATAAGGGTGGTGATTCCAGATCCAGTACTGGGGCTTGGGGCGCAGATGGGGGTGTACGGCCATATGTTCCAAAGTGGGCTATTTTCGGTTAAATGATAAGTTTCTTGAAGAAAAATTATATCGGGGCTATTGTGCAAATCGGAAATATAAGTGTGGATGGAGGCATTTTTTAGGGCAGAACTGCAACCTCCTGTGTTTAGGGAAAGGAGTGACAGTGTGATCGCAAGAAAGGAGAGGAAAGCAAAAGTATCCATTAAGAAAATTTAAGTAAGAGAAAAAGTTCTTATGAGTTTCGTAAGTCTCTGCTGCAGTCTTTTGGTGAGGTTGGGGGCGTTTCGTACTTGTTTAAGTTGTTTGACAAGGCTAGGGATATTGGACGTGAACATTTGTGCTATTTGGGCGGGTTTCTTTTTGGTTTTTACAGCTGACAGGAAACGCTGCAGCTCGCGCTGGGAGAGGGTACCATGTGGAGCGGGAAGACCCTCGAGGTCAGGGTCGTCCCCCTGAGAGTCTTCCCACATGTCTGTGTCAGTGTCCTGGTCAGTTGTCTGGGATAAAGGTGTGGAGGGTGCAGAGGTTGTAGGTTTGGCAGATAAGGGAGTAGAGGTTAAGGGAGTGGATGGGGTGGATGTTTTGGTTGTGGGGGTGTCAAGGACGGAAGCGGGGTTTGGTGCGGGGATGGTGGGGTTTCGGGCAGGGGTGGCGGGGATTCGGGAGGGGGTGGCGGGGATTCGGGAAGGCGTAGCGGGGGTTCGGGAAGGGGTGGCGGGGATTCGGGAAGGGCTGGCGGAGATTCGGGAAGGGGTGGGGAGGTTATGGGAGGGAGTAGGGGATTGGGGTTGGGTTTGGTGCATATGGGGTTGATGGGTATGGGGTTGGTGAGTTTGGGGTTGGTGGGTTTGGGGTTGGTAGGTTTGGGGATGGTGGGTTTGGGGTTGGTGGGTTTGGGGTTGGTGGATTTGGGGATGGTGGGTTTGGGGATGGTGGGTTTGGGGATGGTGAGACGGGCTCAGGAATGCGACCTACGACCTACCCAGAGAGAGAGAGAGAGAGAGAGAGAGAGAGAGAGACTTTTTTGACTTTTCAATACAAAACTTTATTTACAAAACAAATTGAACAAAGAATAAAAACAATGTTTAACCAAAAATAGTAGTTAACAGTATTACTATAATAATAATTAAATTCGGTATACATTGTTAACAAAGGTAATAACAAAGAAACATATGCAAATGAGAAACAATAAAACATGCAAAAATCATAAGAACAATCGAAATAAACAAAGAAAGAGTGGAAGAAAGGAGGAAAAAAGGAAAGGGCTCCTCTAAAGGGAGACTACAAGAACCATGGTGCAAGCAGACTCCCCCGAGGATCCCTGGGGTGGGGAGCCACTGGCATTACTGTTGTGGGTCTTAAAACCCACTCCAGCGGCTCCCAAAGAGAAAGGAAAAAGAAAGGAAAGAGAGAGGACCTCACTCATGAACAGTGGCAGAGGCCTTGTCTCCAATCAGAGAGAGATTGGAGCAGCTGTTCACAAGGTGGGTCGAAAAAGGGGAAAGGTGGACCGAGTGGGGTCAGCCAGAGAGAAAGAGAGAGAGACTTTGACTATTCCAATGGAAGACTTTTCAAATATAATCCTTATTTCACAAACATTTCAAAAACCAAACATTACAGAAAATGATATTGTATAATTTGTGATGAAAATATAAAAAATACAACTATGAAAAAGCCAGATTCTGTTTAAAAAACCGGTGAAATAATGGATACAAAATTATGGAGATGAAAAAAGGGTTTTCGTTAAAAAGAAAGCTGGTATATTAAAACAAAAAACGGTTTGAGTAAAATGTACATTGATCAAGATATAAAATTACAAATGGTTGAGTAAAAATTACAGTGATGAGAATGTTACAGGAATAAAATATGTAAGATATATTGAATATTGAATAAAAGCATGTATGAGGTTTTGTTTAAAATGATGGAGATATAAAATGTTTGATTTGAAATAAAGGTACATTGAATAGATTAAAAGGCACAGTCAAAAAACAAATAAGCACAAATAAAGCTTTGTGATTTTTAATAATTTTTTTTGAAATAATTTAGTGTTTTATATATTTTTTAAATTGTTGAAAGGAAAAAGCGCGGTTAAAAAAGCCACGTCAACTCACCATTAACAGTTTTTACTAAAGCATTTTTTAGAGACCATTTTTTTTCAAATTCGTTGAGGTTACAGTTAAGTTTAAAGAAATAAAAATCAAATTTTATTTTTCAAACGGTGTTGCCAAATTAAAACGGGGTTTACAAATTGGGATGTTCTATAAAGATAATATATAACGTTCTTGCAGCTGACGATGAGATGATTTGCAATTCGTACAGCTTGTTTGTCGCGTCTCGTGGCATGTGGGATCAGGGACCAGTAGACGTTGAAGTTGAGAGGAAAATCGGGAAGGAGACGACTGATGAGGGTGTGAAGAAGCGTTAGTGCTGGCTGGACGAACGGACACAGGATAAATAGATGCCAAATCGTGCCCCTCTCTCCGCACCATCCGCATGTTGGTAAAATGTCCTTATTGAGGTGGTGAAGCACTGGCAACGACGGTAGGATGTTGTGAAAAAGTTTATACTGTACATCGCCCTCTTTCTTCGAGGAGGGCAGTTCGTACGCTTCCTTCCAGTTAATTTCATTGGGTCGATCCAGGAAGCCTACGTCGTGCCAGTGCGTTCGGGTGTGTTCTGGGAGCTCATTGATGTGGCGATTGATTTCCTGATATATAATTTTGGATGGTGCGGAGATTCCGTTGATGTTGGTCGACAGCTGGATTCCGAGGGGCAGATCTGACACTAGCAGGAGGAGAAGACTTGACGAAACCACGATGATTAAAGACGTTGGGGAACAGACGGACGACGACGGAACGAAGACGAAAGAGTTGACGGTGTAGAAGACGAGATCAATCATAATCATAATCACATTTATTTCCATTTCACTTTACAGATATTCACTTTACAGATTGCAGTGTAAAACAATAGTACAAACTACAAAATAAATAAAGTGAGTAGGGGAATTACATAAAGTAGCACAGCAACAAAATAGTGAAATGGAGGCATATCCCGAAAAGCATTGCTTGTTTTGGGGATGCCTTAGACAAGACAGACAGACAAACAGGCATACGACGCTGCTGATGCACTCTTTCAGTCTGTTAGCGAGAAACCTTTAGAAGGGAGACTGGCCGCCAATTGGCTATGTCTGCCAGATCCCCCTTCTTGGGTAAAAGAGTAATTACCGCCCTCCTGAACGAACGAGGAAGCCCGCCGGTGAGAAAAGAATAATTTAAAACGGAAAGTAGGTCGTTTTTAAAATATGCCAAAATGTTTGATAGAATTCACCGGACAGGCCGTCCAGGTCTGGCGTTTTATCCTTGCCAAGTTGCCCAACAGCTATTTCTAATTCCTCCAGTGACAGAGGGCTCTCCAGATCCTCTGCCTCTAGATGATCAAGACGATGCAAGTCCTTTAAAATGTTTTCGCGGACGCCCTCATCGGTCGAGACTTTAGAATAAAGGTTTTTGTAGAAATTAGAAACATGATTTTTTCATGAGAGAAATATTTTGAGTCATTTCTCCAGAATCCGTTTAGATAGTTTTAGAACAAGAGTTGGATTTTCAAGATTGAAAAAATTTGATGAGGAGGTATCTACCTCGCTGACGTGTTTAAATCCCGACCTGATGAGGGCGCCCTGCGCTCGATTTTTCAGAATGGAGTTAAGTTTCTCTTTTTGTTCCAAAAGGACCTGCCTGGTCTCCGGTGTTATTTCCGGCGCAGACTGAAGGTCGTCAATAGTTTACGTTTTTTGTAAGCAATTTTGATAGAAAATTTTTCAGTAATTGATTTGATGTGGGACTTACCAAAGTCCCACCAAGAATTTAAATTTGGGAAATCGAACTGTTTTTGACGCCACTGTTACTGTTACACGTGGATAAATTATTAGAAAAAGAGTTAACGACTTCAAAAGCAAGAAGGTCACTCTGAGGAACTAAAATATTGTAAATATGGAAAAGGATTTCATTGAATTTAATTTTAGAATAAAGGACATGTCCTTTAAAAATGTTACAAGAAGAAAGAATTTCTAAATTTTTATTATTGATAAGTGTAGTGACCCCAGAGCCACGCGAATTGGAAGGGGAGGGAAAAGGGGTATGGGGCCATAGGATCCAGCAGGAGCTCATTTCCGTGAGGTTATAAGACTCCTGCAGGAGCACTATGTCAGAAAAGGGAAAGAAATTTTCAAAATAAACATTCATGGCGGCATTTTTTGTAGGGGTTGAACAGCCGCCGGTGTTCAGGGAAATCAGTGACAGTTTCATTGCGGCCAAGCTAATCAAGACCTTCATAATGAAAAAAAGCAAAAGAAATTACTTGTCTAAAGTCTTGATCAGCTTGGTTACGCGTTGTTGTAGGCCTCTGTTAGTGAGAGGGTTGCTGCGTAGCGGTTTGAGTTGTTTTACTAATCCGGGAACATTAGCCGTGAATCTCTTGGCCACCTCAACAGGCTTTTTTTCGTGTTTTTACGGAGGCCAAGAAACCCATGAGCTCTTTAGAAGACAGAGGACATTTTGTGTTGGAAATGCAATCAGGCACCGCTTCGTCTTCGGTAGCCCGAGTGTCTTCCCACATGTCTTCTTGGTCGTTCGTCGGCGAGGCCGGGGTAGAGACGGTGGAGGTTTGTGAGTTTAGGACTTGGGTAAGGGAGGGGGAGTTGACCATCATGGGCACCGCAACCTTCCTCACTAGTTTTCGTGGGGGAGAGGGTGTCTTCAGAGGGGTGACAATAGATGTATCTGTAGGAGGGACTTGAGGGGAAGATTTTCTCTTAGATACAACATCAGAAAATAGTCTGGACGGTTGTGGTGGCGATCCCCAGATAGAACAACCGGGTTTCGATGGGGTGTGGGTAGGTTGGAGGGGGACCGAAGGTTGGGAGGGGAAAAGGTGGGAGGTGGGTTCAATGGAGTTATGATTTTGAAAATAAAAACTTTGTATTATTCTAATTCAACACCTAATGTCGTCATTGTGGCGTCATTGTTCAGGTGCTGTCTTTATGTTGAGTTTCAAGGCTCAAATCACTTTCAGTTCAGTTTTATTTGATGGAGAAGAGTTGAATAACATTGCACCCGTACATTTGGCTGGTAACGTTGGTCACCCAGGGACACCGTAACACTTGCCGTCTAAAACCGTACGGATTGTCTGGTGATTGAGATCCAGATAATATGTGCGAAACCTCACCTTGGCCCTTTAAGCCCTCGCCCCATGTCTGCAAAAGATGGCCTTTACAATAAATATGCTAACCGCGCCATCCACCTTTCCTACCCTAGGTTCAGCACTTCCCCATGCCCCACTCCTTTTTTTCAGCGTAGCCCATTTTCCATTACTCAGATTATTTAACTTAGGGTTTCATACATAAACTATATTAAAATATTCCAATCAAAAATGTTTAGGGAAATTGAATTTTCACACATTTTCTTTGACTTTAATGTACACAAAATCAGATTTACATTGTAAATAATAAGCAGCCGATCAGTCACTTTTTAATATAAAAAATAGCCCATTGGCCGCATTTTAATAAGAAACATGTCCTACTTGGGGCTCCGTAGCACTTTAACAAAACAAGAGACTGGAAACTGTGATATGGCTTGCTTTAGAAACAAGAGGACGAACTACAATATCGCTTACGGTCTTTTAATAAACCTTTGTGTGTTCATGAGCGTCCCAGATTATCTGTATCGAGTAAATTTGGTGATAAAATAACTGGACAGTTTCACCAATTATTTGATTTTCTGTTCACCTTAGACATTGTTTTTGTTTCATTTATTACTATATTCAGGGTCTTGAAACCTCAAATGATATTACTTGTGTTTTGTTAAATATTATTAAGTAAGGCAAAAGCCACCATCTTTAATTTTAAAGGGGTAGTTTAAATTTGAATTGCTAGTGAAATGATAATTTTACTAATTTTCATGAGTAAAAGTCTACATTGGGTTTTTTGTTTCACTTTAATATCTTGTGTTGCCTGTTTGTTTTTGCATGTTGGCATCCGAAACAGCCTTTGTTTTTGTTAAGAATTCTGGGAGATGTGGAGAGGAGATGTGGCGCGTTGTGAATTTATTCCACACTCGAACGTACAATTGTGTGTGGCGCTCTGCTATACGTTATACGATGATGCAGCGCGGTGCTTGCTACAGCATGTACCAATCATGTATGACGGCCCAGAAGGGACATCGAAAATCGTGAATATAGACGTCAATAATCCCATCATTTGTACACGTTTTCTTTCATACCGGCACTTTGGCTACTTTTATCCAACCGATTGCCTTTAAATCTGGCAGACAATAGACCAACTGCTCCAAATGTGTGCCGAACTTTTACGTCATCATGACGTCATCATGTGTCACGTGACGTAATCTTAAAGGTGCATTTTTCGAAGCCATATATCTACGGAAGTACAAGTCTGATTAAGTTGAGACGTGGTATGTAGGTAGGCCAGCATGTGTTATAGATGAAAATTGGTGTGATGTCTTGATGACGTCATCATGACGTCATCATGGGTCACGTGACGTCATCTTAAAGGGGCATATTCTAAGGTCCTGTATTTAGAGAACCGTAGGTCCGATTGGGTTCAATCGTGGAATGCTAGTAGGCCGGAATGTGTTACAGATGAAAATTGATGTGGCGTCATGATGACGTCATCATACGATTTTATAGTAATTTGTTGGTGCAATAATGTTTTTGTACTCCGTTAGGTAGGGCGTACTTCTTTACAATTCTAGCAAAACATCGACACCACATATTCACAACATCAAAATGTATTTTTTTTTCTTTTTCCCAACTATTACAAAAGATCTCACAGTCTTAAGAATTAATCAATTCGCGAATAACTTCCCTAATATCAAATATATCAAGTACCATCATCCTCACATCATCACGTACCACTCACATGACGTCACCTACAATCTTCAAATATTTCCATGTTCATAGGCACAGTAACGTATTATACCTATATACCGATGTATTATACATATGATAACATCCTCACAAACCACATAACATTTCCACAAAGGTTTATTTCTACACGTACGGTACTTAAAGTGGGACTGACGTGGATTTAAATCAAGTTAAATATGTGATCGTTTTATTCTTTTATATCAGTAAAAGATCAATACAATTTTTGTTTTGTGTTTTTATTGGTTTTGAGTGTTATTTTACCATTGTAAAAATGCCCCCCCCCCACTTTTACTAGTTGTTCCCGCCCTGCGCGGAGGAGCTGTTCGTGACGTCATGTCGGGAAGAGAAATTCGGCTCAAAACTCGGCTCAAAATGATCGCTGCACAAAACTATGTGAGCCGCTGGACCTGACCACTTCACTCTTGTCAGTCGAACTTTGCTCGTCCAAATACGGCGATATTTTGGGTCACTTGGGAACAGATGAAGGCTAACACCGTCTTTGGAGGTGTTGCCGCAGTGCATCCTGCAGAAACACATCTTCCCGGCATTTTATTAGTTCCAGAAACAAAAATCACGGAAGAAATGAAATCGACGCTACATGTGTGAAACGTTTGTAACATGTACATGTACATCATGTACACATCGGATCTTCCCGACCTTACGTCACATATCTTATGCAAATGAAGCTTCCACTATGGGGCGGAGTTGCCTCCCCAAAACACTTCAAACATTGTTTTAAAATACTTGTACTCAGAAATCAATGATTAAATAGACACAGGTGGGTCTCAAAAACAATATTTTATTACAAAACGCCTTAACTTAAGGCGTAGTAAAGGATGTCAGTCCCCCATTACACATTACACATTCAACCGCAATCAAAATATCTTTGTTAATGCATAAAAATATGTTATAGGTAAAAAATCAGCCGACCTCATCATGACGTCTTGACATTTCTATTCACATTCACTGCACATGTGAACTCAAACATTCAACAGAAATGTCACCAATCCCCGCATCTCCAGTTTCATAACAAAACCAATAACAACATCCCAATCCCTTCCGTCTTTGCTACCTAACAAACAGGTTTCATTATTTACAGTTCACATCCAAACTACCACACAAAAAAACCGAAACAGCGCTGTGTTTGTCCACGTGACAAACACATAACATGTCTAGTTTTTTTTTATTTTTCTGTTTTACTATTTTCTCCCAGTATTACTCTTTAATTTTCAGTCATCTTTCACTTTCTGCTTTCAGCCCTAATATCCTGCCCTCCCTGCACCTTCTTCCATTCAAGTTTAATTTCTCTTTTGTCTAGTCCAAGGCCAGTACCCAATCTGCTCTTTGTACTCCCTCCTTTTGTGTTCCTTTCACACCTGACTAACTTCAGCTCCCTCTTGTGGTTTATGTATCTGGGCATGTTTGTATATTGTCCATTTTGCCTTTGAGAATTAGAAAAAAAACCTGCTAGGTTCGAAACGTAAGGCTATTAACTACTGTTTTATATTTATACTACAGGTCATTTAGGTTGGTAAGCAGTTTGCAACAGCTAATTCTCTGTTTACTGACAAAATTTAATTAAGTTGCTTGGATAATTGTAAAAACTACAAAAATGCCTCTTCAAACCTGATAAGTTTATTTTTAATATTGGAATTGTTTTAATCACCAGTCAGTTAAATGAACAAAAAGAAAATCAAAATGACTGCCCCTTTAAATTAAAAACAAAGGTAATATTCTTTTGAGGCTTTTGTAAAACAATAATGTTTAGGTGCTCAGAAAGTTAAGCAATCGGGAAAATACTTTATAAATTGCTTAAAATTTAAAATACAAAATGGCAGCAAAAGATGCCAATCAAACAAAGGGCATCCTAATAGGCCTAATGGTTGACCTACAAAAGCAAGTTGCCAGCAATGTTTTAAAATACACAAATAGCCCTCTTCAAACGTGAACTTGAGTTATCATCCTCTTCAACGTCAATCTCTCTCATCATTGTATACAAACCACCAAAAACTGCATATACATTCAGTCAATTTCTGTGTGAATTTAACGACCTTGTCGACTCCTATATTCTGAACCGATCTAAACTCATCATTGCAGGCGATTTTAATATTCATGTTGACAACCCCGCTGACTCTGATGCTACCCGGTTTAAGGATTTGTTATCATCTATTGGACTTCACCAGCATATTTCATCCTGTACGCATAAACATGGACACACCTTAGATTTGTTAATTACTCGTTCCTCTGATGATCTTCCCATTTCAAATATATCTGTACAAGAAGGGCTTTCTGATCATTATGCCATCACTTGCAATCTTGCCATTCAGAAACCAAAAGTTCCTACAAACATTATAACAACAAGAAATGTGAAAAATATTGATATTGCTTCTTTTTGTGTTGACATTAAGAATTCTGATTTGTTCCTGAACTCAGATAGCACTAACATCTGTAAAAATATTCAGAATTACAACACAGTTCTTGCATCTATTTTGGATAACCATGCACCGTCCAAAAAGCGAACAATTCGTATACGACCAAACACACCTTGGTATAATCAAGAAATCACTAATGCAAAATGTGAGCGTCGTCGACGAGAGCATAAATGGCGTACTTCCGGTCTTGAAATCAACCGCCAGCTGTATCGTGACCAGCGGAATCTTGTCAACAAGCTCATTCGCAAAGCTAAACAGAATCATTACTCTACACTGATAAAGGATTGCTCATCTAACCAAAAGCAACTTTTTCAAGTGGTGGATCAACTTCTTCACCATAAAAGAACCTCCCCACTCCCTGCCTGTGTTTCAGAAGAAGAGCTTGCTGAGAAATTTTCCACATTCTTCCATGATAAAATTAAAAACATCCGTGATGCTTTTCCTTCTCATGTGCCCATCAGTGTTGGAATAGATAATTGTTCGCATCCAAAGCTTTTATATTTTGAACCTGCAACTGCAGAAGAAATACGCCGGATTCTTCTACAATCTACATCTAAAAGCTGTGATCTTGATCCGATACCAACAACTTTATTGAAAGATTGTGCAGATACAATAGTACCTGTTATAAATCATATTGTAAACCAGTCACTTGCTAACGGAATTGTACCATCATCCTTAAAATCTGCAATTGTACGACCACTTCTAAAGAAACCTACTCTTGACACTGACACTTTGAAAAACTATCGCCCAATCTCTAACCTTACCTTCCTTTCAAAGCTACTTGAACGTGTTGTACTTGCTAGAGTCTCTCCATTTCTTCAAAGCAACAACCTTCTTGATAATTGCCAGTCTGCCTACCGCGCCAACCACAGTATTGAAACTGCTCTACTTCGATTAGAAAATGATGTACTTACCGCTATGGATAATGGCAGACTTGTTGCGTTGGTACTACTCGATCTGTCAGCTGCTTTTGATACTGTCGACCACCGTATTCTATTGCAACGACTTCGATCATTTGGTATTGATGGAATAGTTCTGAAATGGTTTGAATCGTATCTCACCGACAGATCACAGTGTGTTCAAATTAAAAACAAATGTTCAGTACTTACCATGCTGCTTTTCGGTGTGCCACAAGGGTCTGTTCTTGGACCTGTACTATTTTCTATCTACACTGGTCCCCTTGGGAAAATCATTCGGAAACATAATCTGCAATACCATTTTTATGCTGATGACACACAAATATACATCTCATTTAACCCTGATCAAATTGAAGCTGACACTGCTATACGTCGAATTGAATCATGTATTGATGAAATTCGTAACTGGATGTCTTCTAATTTCTTAAAATTAAATGATGACAAGTCTGAGTTTATTTTATTTGGATCAAAACAGCAGCGTGAAAAAGTAAAAATTCCTCATCTATGTATTGCCACCTCCAAGATATCTACATCTACTAGAGTTCGCAATTTGGGCGCTATATTCGATTGTGACATGTCACTTAATGATCATATTTCTTCAATTTCTAAATGTTCCTCATTTCATCTGCGCAACATCGGCCTCATCAGAAAATACATCTCTCAAGAGGCTACGGAACAACTTGTACATGCGTATGTCACCTCCCGCCTGGACATGGGCAATTCACTCTTATATGGTCTACCAGATACACAAATTTATCGTCTGTCCCGTCTTCAAAACATAGCTGCTAGAATTGTAACCCGGACTAAACCATTACACCAATATTGCGAGATCTTCATTGGCTCCCGATTAAGGACAGGATTGTTTTCAAAATCTTAATGTATGTTTACCGCTCTTCCATTCATATGTCACCATCATATTTATCAGAATTACTTCAACCGTATCACTCAAATCGTGATTTCATGAGATCACATCATAAACTTCTTCTGAGTAAGAAATTGACAAAGAGATCCTGGGGAAAACGTTCTTTTGCTGCTGCTGCTGCTCCTTCTTTGTGGAATGATTTACCTGAGCATGTCAAACAATCTCCATCTCTTGCTTCATTTAAAACTGCTCTCAAAACTCATTTGATGAAAATTAATGTATAATTTACTTATGTTTAACTATTGACTTTCATGATGATGTATTTATAAGTTTTTTTTGTTTAATATGTCAAGAGTATCGCTGCGGTGTTTATATGTTTATATTTTTTGCAAATCAACCTTGTTTGCATGGTTGTGTATGCAGGGTTTTTCCTTGTCAGAATATCGTCTTTGTCTAGCATATTCTGACCAGGGCCAGTCAGCCTTTTTACAATCATTGTTCCTTGTAATTTTATATTGCATTGTTCTTACCATGTATTTTGTTTTATTGTTTACTCTAATGTGTCACTGCGCCATGAGCGTCTCTTTTGACGGATACCGGCGCATTACAAATGTTCATTATTATTATTATTATTATTATACTTTAACTCTTTTAACATTTTATATTTATAGTTAGTTAAATTAATATTTAAAAAAAAAAGTCAAAACAGTTGCCTTTTAAGATGGCAGCCTTGGCCCTACATATTAATAAAACATCATTAATATTCAACACCCCTAAATGTTAGATTAAATGTAAAATAACAATGTTTTAGGTGGTCAAGTCAAATTTTTTGTAAGAATTTCCAAAATGGCGGCCGAAGATGCCAATGAAAAAAATGGTACCCCATTTTTTGGAGTTAAGCATATAAAGATTGACAACTTAGCCAATAAAATCCATTTTGGCATGAACATCCAGCTGGAAAACATAACGTCCATGTGACCCGTGACATCACACATAAACCAAAACACCGCCGGGCAGAAAATTTGACTACAAAAACCCAACATAGTTTCTTGCTCCAGTTTTCGCAGCGAATCGCCAACAAATACCGGCGGCGTTTCTCCTTTCTCAGTGGAGTTCACCCGAGAGATTTGTATAGCTTAGGCTTAGCACATTTCCTTCTTTTTCTTTGTAATTATTTTAAGGGTTTACTGGCAGATAGTTAATTTAAAAAAATAATTAGAAATTAGAAAACATCGTGTGAAAGTTGAGTCGCTTATTAGTCCACGAGAAAATAGTGAAAATGCATTGAGATTGGTTGTAGGTAAAACTTGTAGCTTTGCATGGTGAGGATGATAAGTAAGACTAATTGCGGTGACACCATGTGGAATCTCAATTGAGTAGTAATTAGTTCTGAAAAGAACTGGGGGTACAACTCGACGTTTCGATCAGTATGCTCTGATCGTCCTCAGGAGATTGGTTGTACTCATTTTCTTAAAAATGACAGAACCTCAAACAAAACTATTAATAGGGAAGATTAATACCATCTTTGGCCTAACACTAAGTTGTACGCGTTTTCGTATACAGTCGTTGGGTAGAAAAAACAATCAGTACTTTCTCCTTTAATTATGTGTTTATTTTCAGTAATTCTGCTGAATACTTAAATGCAGCCGGCCATATGGGTGTATGTTTAATGTGTAACACCCGGTCGAACTTCAGTAACACTTATAGAAGAAATAACAAATCCACACAATTAAAACATTTATCAAGGATGAAGCATTATTTTTCGAAGGCTCCATATGACCGCATGATCCGCTATATTAGACGTATCATCTCTGTTTTCCTGAAGGAATTCATTGTGCACATGGATGATGAAGTTAAGAATTCTTCGTTTCAAACTTGTCTTCAAAACCATCAGTAATTAGTTTTGGTGAGCAAGGACGCGCTGTGAAATGTAACAATGGACGACACCTGTCGCTGTCAACAGAAAGCAACGAGATTTGTTTGATTGACAGGTCTTCCACACGCCACCTTGGCGAAGAAGCATGAATAACTCCGCCCACCTCATTTAGATTTGATGATACACACTACAATAGAAGGTCACACAAACACTGGATATTCGGTCATCGGGATGCATCCAACCGATCATTTTACAATCACCTGTATCTTATTCATGCTCTATACCAAAGTGTACGCAGTTTGAAAGAGTCTGCAACATGACAGTATCAGGACATCATAATCCTTATCGTTTCTTTGGAGTTCGTCCTATTTTGCAATAACACTCATCGGCCAGTGGAATGAGATGCACCCGGATTGTGTATATTTTAATGACATGCGTTTAAAAACATGTAAAGACAGTTGATTTATACAAGAACAATTCCTTGCTCGAGACTATATAACTGAGCGCAAGAATAGTCCTGTGAGTAGGGACAGAGCAAAGCTATATGCCTCATATTGTGGGTCAGATGGCGACCTTGCCTCAAGCTTCAACTATCATCATTAAGCAAGAAACACTGGATTCTACGGTAAGAACATTTTCATTGTAAATTTAAAAGTTGTTAAAAGTAAAAGTTTAGTTCATGAAACGTTAAGTTTTTGTTAATGATTTGGTTTTGCTTTCTTGTATTTTTTAAACTTAATTATTGAATACTGTGAATGATATTTTCTTTAAATAAAAAATGTTGATATAGTCTGGAGAAAATGGAACAATAACGTCACCACTTAACTTTTAGTGTATAATCGGTGCACTTTTTATTTTTCTTTCAAAATAATCGAAGAAAATATTGCTTAGTTAACCCAATCGTTTTTAATAGGGTTAATCGCTCAAAGATGCCGTTCATTGACGGAAAATATATTACAACGCCGCGTCATGAATACATTTATTCGCTTTAAAATTAGGTGTAGAATTAGTACCAAAATAATTGTTTTAAAGTAGAAATTATTTTAATTGGAAAGAGTATTGTTTCCTTAGTTCACGTTAGTATTAGGACCACTTTTTCAGGCCCTTTTGTATCAAAAATACAGTTTCAATGAAGTCCAGGTCATGATAATGACCCACTTTTACAGTCTTTCAAATGAATATAATTACGAACCTCAAATCTTACATTTTCAGACGACATACAACTGACGACATACATATTAAGCCTAATGAGCTCGGCAAATACATTTGGTCACTATTTTAGTGAGGTGCATCCATAATATAGAGTTTACAGGGTGGACAAACATACTTTTCGGTCTAATTTACCGACCAAACAAAACACAAATGAACCGAAAAAATTTCTGCAATCATTAAAATGCAACTGTATGTATAGCATACACAAATTAAATGGGAGTGGGCCCACAATGTCTCATCCAAAGTTGAACACCTCACAGTCAAAAACACTCAACGAAGGGAGGGGTGGGGGTAGGTGTGAGAAATGTTGAGGGGATAGGGTAGGCCTTAGAAATGTTGAGGGCAGGGTACGCCTGAAAAATCCCCACCCCTCAATGTGAATATTTTAACAATAACTCACAGGAGGGCCTTCAATTCAGAGGAGGGGAGGCTACTAACACCAACAAATTCATGAATTTACCATGACATTAATTCTCCACGTCTCCAGTTCTTAAAGTTGCAGGACTTTTCAAACCCAACTTCTCCCATAATTTTGCGTGCTAAAAAGTCATATCCCAAACTCCTTATAATGTTTCTACACAGAGAATGCAACCTCCTTAAACATAATTCACATCATTCCCACAAACCTCATATCAACCCTAGATATTTTACCTACTTCCTATGTTTAAATACTATCAGAAACCCGATCATGATCGGGTAACTTAGCTTGTGTTTGCATATAGGCGTAGGCCTATAATGCGTGAGGTGTTCGGATAAACCGACAGCGTATGAGAGCACGGATTTGGAGAGTTCCATTCACCCAGCATCCTCCGGGATCACCAGCTATGGAGACATGATTGTCATCAGCGTGCAGTACGAGCAAAGCAAATCTTTGAGTCGGGCCCAAGCATATGTTGGATTTTTTATACACGCGCTCTGTGGTGATTTCCGAGTATACTAGAACACACTTTTTATTATGTAAAGGAGCATGACAAAAGAAGTGTTCTTTAGGGTCTCATTGTGATAACATTTCTCTAGAAGGTACTGGTACTGCCCCTCTCTAAAAAAGGAACATGTCCTCCGTCCGCGACTGAAAGACGTCCATGCCTAATCTTTACTACAGTTGGGTTTTCTGTGCCTATTTTAATTGTTCGGGTTTTCCACAGAATAATCTTAGTGAGTTTTTTTCTCCCACTTGAAATTTTGTTCTTGTCTTAAAATTCAAAGCTGTACAGGATTTATGATGATTTATTCGGCCCATAAATGTACGGGGTGTTTATCAATAATAGGATTGAGTTAACTGTCATGAAAGCCATAATATAGCACATATAGCTATAGTATATTTTCAGTACAAAATTCAATTGATTTGGTTTTTATTTTGTTTTGTTTTGCCATCAATCTATAAAGTACAATTATTTTCCGTACGACGTGTAACACTGATAAAACTGCGGTGTAACAACACCGATCATGTTAACTATATTCTTCTATGTTGATCATTCACAATGGGCGAAATGATTTGTATTATAACTGCCCTAAACAAATGAACTTCTAAAACAAGCAGATATTGAACAATTTGCCACAGACTTGAAAATGTTGATGGGGGTGGGGGGGGGGGGAGGGCCTCATAACGTCGATGTAGGCCTAGTTGTTGATATCCATTATATCAAGGAAGCGCCTTGACGTATGATGAACCGTCCGATCATCGAAAAGTGTAATTTGTTTTAAAGGGAAGTTAAAATATTGGATATGTAAACAAACTGCTTCGATGGGTATGCTACTTGAATTAAGATATACACATATTCTGAACAACCAAACTGATTAAAGTTTTAAGCTTATAATATTTTTGTTAATGAGAAAAAAGAGAAAATGTGTTTAAGATATTTCGATTGAAAATTTACTCAAATACTACCAAATTGGAATGATACATATAAGAGTATTGAGTACAATGCATTTTTCGTTTTAATGCCACCATATACAGTGCGTATCAAAAAAAAGGTAATCCGAATTCAGGGGGTTAATATGCCAAGGTTATTTAGTTTGACAATTTACATGTAGTGTACCAAAGAAGAGGAACTCCTCAGCTTTCCATTGATACCTTTATTGACCCATTGCTGTCACACATGACCGAGTACATTGTTATTGAAAATGACAAATTCAAATCGCATTTTTGCAAGTTTGGGTAATCAGTGCAAGGCAGGATAATTAGTGAAAGTCAGTATGATAAACCAGATTTTCTTGAGGAATGACTGGACATTATTCAAGAAGAATCTCTTCTAACATTGCCCTTTTATGCACCCACACCTTCAACATGTCCACCTCCCCTTTCGACACAAAGCTGACAGCGACGGAGCATGTCCTGCACTGCTCGTCTCACCATAGCCGGATTATTGCGTAAAGCATCCACTTCATTTCGAATACGGCCCTGCAATTCATCAAGATCACGGGGAGGAGTTGCAAACACCTTGTTCTTCAAATGTCCCCAAAGGAAATAGTCACATGGTGTGAGGTCAGGTGATCTTGGACAGCGATAAGGCGATGTGCTGGGGCGCCATCTTGGGCCCACCAGAGTTGTCTGAAGACCCCACGAACCTGTCGCTGAAAGTGTTCATGCAGCTGCGGCAAAACGTTATCATTGAGCATCTGCAGATACATGTTACCATTGACATTCCTTTGAAAGAAAAACGGTCCGATCAGCTGACCACTTCCACAAAGTCCTAACCAAACAGTCCACTTTTGTCGACTCATGTTAACCTCAAAATTGAATTCTGGGGGGTGTCTTGCTGGTGCATATTCAAGAACATTATGCGTATTGACCTTGCCGTTCATGGAGAAATCAGCTTCGTCGCCGATTACGAGATTCCGCAGAAAATTGACATCTCTCTCGGTACGGGCTATCAACAATCTGGCAAACGCCAGCCTTCTAGCAAAATCTCCTGGCGTAAGTTGATGTCGGATGTGAATCCGATATGGATGCTAATTGGAGGTCCAATCTCGTGATTCTGTTGAATGTCGCCGAAGGCAATCTCAGCCCATTTCGCCTTGCGCTGGTGTCCCTAGGATGCTCCAAAAGTTGCTGCCTTACTGCTGCAATGTTCCTTCTGATCGCCCGGTGCGCCTCCTGCCAGAATTCCCCTTGTTGCGGTTGAGGCTAGTGCCATACTCTTGATATTTTCTAACATTCGCCCAGATGGGTTTTGGCTGCTGGGGCTCCCGTTCTGGGAAACGTGCCCTGAAAGCATCGCGAGTTTGCGGCAAACTGTGAGTTTGGTGAAATGTTGTAATCACGAAAACTCGCTGTTCAGTCGTTAGTTGTACCATCTTTCCAACTACCTGTCCCTAAACCCAGGCCCTTCTTAAATACCCAACTTGAAGAAAAGGATGTCGTAACAGACGATTACCGCACCAGCTTAAAATCTTACATAATCATCTAGGCAGTCAAGTGATGCGTCCATTTCAGACTCGTTTGAACCATGGAGGAAGACTCTGTTTTCTTCCTCCATGCTTGAACTGATTACCCAAACTTGCAAAATGCGATTTGAATTTGCCATTTTCAATAACAATGTACTCGGCCATGTGTGACAGCAATGGATCGATACAGGTATCAATGGAAAGCTGAGGAGTTCCTCTTCTTTGGTACACTACATGTAAATTGTCAAACTAAATAACCTTGGCATATTAACGCCCTGAATTCGGATTACCTTTTTTTTGATACGCACTGTAGAGGGATATGCTTATTATACTTATAGGCATTGGCGGCAGTACAGTGTATTCCAGTGGCGGATTGGGGAAGGGGAGATGGGATGGCCTCTCACAACAAGAGAAACCAAATACGTTCAATATTGCTGCACTGTATGGAGCTGGCCAGGGGCATACACTTAACCGCTGACTGGTAGAATTAAGTACTGTGGGTGGAAACAAAACCTCAAAATTGTTTAATTTAAGTCGAAAAGAAATTGTTTACGTTGGACATGTAGGCCTACTATAGGTCTGCTTTGCTTATTTTTTTATAAATACAAAATATTAATCACACCACAATGTCATGGAAGAAATTTGTCCTGGTTAACTTATATAGGCCAAGTCGTGAACAAAACATACATTTTCAAGACATTATTCTCAGTCCTTACGGAAATTACATAATTATAATTTTACTGCTTGATGAAAAATGCCATTTTGAGCTTGAACAAGATAATATTTAACATTACCAGGATTTAATGAAATTTGAATCCCATTGTTTAGTAGTTGCATGCGCTCCGCCACTTTTATTTGCACCAATTAACGGGCCTAGGCTTATAGCTATAGATTACCTCAATAATTACAAATTAAAAAGTTTACACTTCGATTGAAACCGTCTGACATGCACTTCCCAAATGATGTTAGAAATGTGTATGTAAAATAATTCGATTGAACGGCCAATTATAAGTTTTATTATTTTTCTGTAGGCTATAACCTGTCTTTAGAAGCTTGATGAAGTAGAATAAGCTTTGGAAGTATTTGCACTTTCTCCCATTTTCCAGTAAACAAACAGCTCTATAAGTATGTTCCCCTTGTAAACGATTCGAATGTTTTTGAATTACGAAAACGATTGACAAACGCGTAAGCTATGCGTTAATCATTGGGGATGTTATTGCATTGCACTTATGTAATAAGTCTGTTTTGACGCAATACGAACAACAAGAATTGTTATTTTAACCCAAGAAAATCCTGCTTATTTGTATCGATCATTCTTAGATAAATTCTAAGTAATTGTGTTCACTGAGATACCTCAGTAGTTGTACTCGTCCAAAGTTTCTGTCAGTGGGGTGCCAGCCTTACATGCCTTAAGTCGACTCCGCGATCGATGAATGGAACCAAACATTTGGTCCGTTCACAATACTCGAAAGAACTGACAAGTGGTGTTGGAGCCAAGTAAAAAGTAACGCTTAGGCTAGGGGAATGAGCCTTGTCTCTTAAATGCACAGATGACACTTAGAATGCGAAATGAACTGAATAGGGGTTGATATTTCTTGGAAACAAATTTCCCCTTGGGTTGTTGCAATCATTTCATTTTTTAAAAGAAATGATTCATTCAAAGATTTTACGAAAACAATTATAGCCTATGCGACAAACAAACGTATAATTTGCTCAAATTCGGTACAACTTTTAAAACCCTGGAAAATATTCGACAAGTCATGCCTAAGACAGTATTTTTTTGGCCAACCAGTGAAATATGCATAACTTTGACGATACATCTTTTTCATTACACCAGTGATGTACCTTTTTAATTTTAGTATTGTTCAAAACGTAGGTTGATAAGCTCAACATGTTTAATTAGTCTGGCTTTTGGCATTTGATGATGTGAAAAAAAAATTCCGTTCATTTGAACGGAAGTCGTGAACTTGATAACCCTAGAAAACATTTTAAGGTAAAATCGGCCAAGACCAAATCGAACTGAACATAATCCATCATTAATTAAATAAAATGTTCATGTTCATGTTAAATCAATTATTTTGCGATGTTGCCTCCCCGCTTTTTTTATGGTTTAGGTTAGTTGAGCGTTCGGTTATAGGCATATCCCATGCAGTCAAAATAACAAAAGGTGTTCGTATTTGTTAAACTGGAAACAATTTGCAGCTTAAAGCAATATTTTTGTATCTTTGCAATGGAAATCTCCGTGGCACGAAGTATGCCAGTGAAAATGAAATATTATGTGGTATTTTATTTGTAGATCCATCATTGAATCACTCAAGCTTGTAATAGGAAAATATTATCATGTAATAAATTGCAAAATTATTGCTTCATGTGTATGCAAGGTGAATTAAGATACACCCTTATATACAAGACTCGACCAACCTGTAAATTAAAGGGACAATATCGGCACGATCAACAGGGCATGGAATCAGAGTACTAGTTTTAGATTAACTCAGTTTATCAAATAATCGCCCACATTATAAGGTCATATTACCGTTTATACTTTGTATAAATCGCCGTCTTTTGTGAACTGATCTCATAAATCGTGTGATAAGAAGAAAAACAGTAGGCCATAATAATAGTCTCGGTTGTTGTTGTGGTTGTTGTTGTTGTTGTGGTTGTTGTTGTGGTTGTTGTTGTGGTTGTTGTGGTTGTTGTTGTGGTTGTGGTTGTGGTTGTTGTGGTTGTGGTTGTTGTTGTTTGTTGTGGTGGTTGTTGTTGTTGTTGTTGTTGTTGTTGGTTGTTGTTGTTGTTGTTGTTGTTGTTGTTGTTGTTTGTTGTTTGTTGTTGTTTTTTGTTGTTTGTTGTTTGTTGTTTGTTGTTTGTTGTTTGTTGTTTTGTTTTTGTTGTTTTGTTTTTGTTGTTTGTTGTTTTGTTTTTGTTGTTTTGTTTTTGTTGTTTTGTTTTTGTTGTTTGTTGTTTTGTTTTTGTTGTTTTGTTTTTGTTGTTTGTTGTTTTGTTTTTGTTGTTTTGTTTTTGTTGTTTTGTTTTTGTTGTTTTGTTTTTGTTGTTTGATGTTTTGTGTTTGTTGTTTGTTGTTTTGTGTTTGTTGTTTGTTGTTTGTTGTTTTGTGTTTGTTGTTGTTGTTGTTTTTTTGGGTTTTTTTCAGTCGGCAAATGGAGCATCAAAGTTACTAGAACAAAGGTTGGTCCGGAGTAAATTTGCAGTCGGCAAACCTAGAGCTATGGGTTTGCCAACTGAAAATATATCGTGTTTCTCAGCACTGAAGATTTGTCGAGTTGTTTGTTATCAGTTGTTTTTACTTGTAACACTCACGAGAATTTCTGCGGTGTTAGGGGGAGATATTTAAAAGAAAGTGTGCACAAAATACTTAATCTTAATAATCTGAAGGCACATTCTCATGATTTTTGTTGAAATAAGATATCATGCAACCTATATTTGTGTTAATATTGTGTCCGGTATAATACTGGTTTTTAATTAGGTCATCAGTAGTGTGAGATGTACTGGTTGTGGTGATACCATTATAGATCGTTTCTTGCTACGAGTTGGTGGTGGGTTGAGCTGGCACATGACATGTTTAAGCTGTGCTGCTTGTCGGATAAAGCTGGATACTCAACTCACATGTTACTGCAAGGACTCTCAGGTGTATTGTAAACACTGTTACTCAAGGTAGGTACATTTATTGCTGAAAACAAGTCGTTTCTTACAGAAAACATAAATTTATTAAGATATTCAAGGTATTTAAAAAAAAAAATTTTGCGTCATTTTCAAGACTCTAAAGGTACAATATTGGTAATGTTGGACTGGTTCAATGAATATGATTACTTTCTTGGAATTAAGACAAAACTAACCTATTGGTTATCTTGTACAGGCATAGACTATTGATGGTTCTCATGTCCGAACCACAAATATAGAGTAAATGTTATTCTTATTATAACGAGCGCCTTTTCCAGTCCGTTCTGAATAAGCTACGACTGAATTGTTTATAAACCATCAGCAAAATAAATAATTTATGTATGCAAATTTATTTAATCACCGTAAGGAAAATGTTGGGCTCTTCTATACAAGTGATACCATAACAAATTAGTTACGTAATGCCAAATCGGTAGGGAAATATAAAGAAAAACATAAGACCACAGAACGGACTAGTTAAGGCCCTCGGGGCGTCAGCTACTCGCATGCGTGGTCTTTTTCGTGTGTTCCGGGATGCCAAGTTGCGCAGTGGGCGAGGGTGGGACCAAAGTGCGCCCAAACTAAATTGTCCATTATTTTGATGGCATTATTAGACCCAGATTATGTTTTCCGACCCGCAGATGTCAATGGGAGTGTTTTTAAACCTTTATGACGTCAACAAAATACTGATTTTTTTTTATTTGACCGCTTATAATTCACGCTTTATAGCCATTTAATTGCGTTTTTGCTCGTTTGACATTACTATAAACAATGTAAATAATTTTCAAGGTACAATTAGGCTATTGTTTACAATTTGAGGGGAGTTTGTGATATAAATCCAGTATACACTATTGGTAATGTTTGTAAAAAAGATTCTAAAATTTGTCCTTACTTTCTTTGAATCAAGATATTTATTTAACAACCAACCTGTGAAAGTTTCAGTTTATTACGTGTTATTATCCGAGAAAATAATGAAAATGTATTCAGATGTTACGTATTCATTCGTAACGTTCCGTTGACTTGTTTTTGTTTCCGGAGGGACAGCAATTATTTTTGAATATTATTTCACCATTTTATTTATAACATACACTAATATTTCATCCCTTTGTAATGATTTATGATAAATTTAACACAATACGTTTAATATTAAACTGTTGTACTGAATGATTGAATATTACTTTTTTGCCTTCTACTATCAATCCACTGATAATAATTTTGAATGTGCAATCGTTTCTCAGGGCTACAATTTCTCAAGGGAATAATGAATTATTATTAACATTTTCTAAATGGTACAGAGACTACCCTTTATCAGACCTCCTCCCCTCCCACAAGAGAGTACTTTTAAAAAATGTTGATTTGTGGCCAAGGAAATCTCCACAAAAAAGTATATTCACAATTTATGTCTTTTAGTCTGTACAAATTATCCTTTATTTATTGACCACTCCAACAGCGACAGAATCGCCAATTACAGGATGGCTGATAAAAATATAAATTTAGATAAAACAAAGAACTTCACATATATAAATAAGTTACATAATCCATCAAAATAAATAACAATTAAAGACTACAAAATAAAAATATTGAGTACAGATTGACAGGAAAAAGAGCGAAATATATAGCAAGGAGATGAGACAATAATTACGTAAAATGAAAATATCATACTGAAATAGCTGCAAATGCTCGATACACTTGGTTACGAAAACTTCCAAGGCTTACAGCACCAAGCACATCACATCTCCCATGGAGTCCATTGTAGGTGGTTGAGATTCTGGAAACAAAGCCACGCTTTGTGACCTCAATGCGACTCCGTGGGACATGTAAGATGTGCTCGGCAGCAAGCCTTGTCCGTCGTGAGGGAACATGTAAACTAAAAGGATTGGCATCAGTAATATTGAAATGATTGTGGAAGTGTTTGAAAAGGAATAAACAATCATTAACAGACCGTCTAACAGAAAGTGGAGAAAGTTTGTATAGGTCACACAATACAAAATATTCAAGGTTACAATACCACTATTAAGATTTTTATACATGAAATTAAGAAATCGACGTTGAACTCTTTCAATCCAGGTTGTCTGATATAATGAGATGGAATTAAACGTAACTGTACAATATTCAAGATGAGGTCTAACAAGGGTATAATACAGGGTCCGGAGTGTACGTTCATTCTTAATCGATCGAAAATTACGCCATATTAAACCTGACATGCGATTAGCCTTTTTAATAATATGATCTACATTGGGGACAAAACTAAGCCTTGAGTCAATGAAAACAGCAAGATCCTTCTGAACAGTTACCTGGCTAAAAACATTATTATTTATATGGTAATTGAAACTAATTGGCAACGAAATGAAGCTACACTTGTTAATGTTGATAAACAGATCGCCAGTCTCATGCTGTAAATTGGCACTGTCAGCAACACAAGAAATTTGACGGAAGATTTTGAGGTCATCTGCGAATATTAAGCAATTGCTACTTAATTACTGTGGGATGTCATTAACAAACAGAGTGAAAAGTAAGGGGCTAAGAATTGAACTCTGTGGGATCCCAGATGGGACCGAATTCCATGAGGAACACTGTCCGTCTACAACTACTCTGTGTTTTCTGTTGGTTAAAAAAATAACTACGTAATAAGAACAAGAGATTACGATGGAGATTGTATGATGTCAATTTGTACAAAAGTAGGTCATGAGAAACACGGTCAAAGTCATTTGAGAAGTCTGTGTAGACAACGTCCAACTGCCGCCCCCGGTCAACAGCATGGTATGCCTCCCGGAGAAGTGATGTGAGATTGGTGGAACAGTCTCTACCAGGGACAAATCCATGCTGTTGCTCACACAAAATTTTCTCAAAGACCTTTGACACTTGTGGAAGTAAGGAAATTGGTCGATAGTTGGCTACATTCTGTTGTTTTTTTAATTTGTGAATAGCAACTATACTGGCAACCTTCCATTGAGAGGGGTAGGTACCAGAACGTAGTGCCAATCGAAACAGATGTGACAGCGGACCACAAAAAATATCAGTATAGGAATTCAACAAGGAAGCTGATAAGTTATCCGGTCCACTGGCTTTCGACACTTTAGTCTCTGAGAGTTTACGAAAGACATCAGAGTCAGTGATTTGAATTGCTGGCATACTGTCCAAGTTGTAAGAATGAAGGGCTGGCTCGTCATTGGATTGATCAGGATCTGGTTGGTACACAGACTGGAAATATTTCATCAGCAGCTCGGTTTTTCCAGTTGAATTGGAAGCCTCGGTTCCTGACATTTCATTTTTAAGTACTGAGGGCAATGTTTGCTGTCGTGATCGAGTTTTAATAAAACTCCAGAAACGTTTAGGATTATTCCCAATGTCTTTGGCAAGGGAGGCTAAATAGCTGGCATATTTAGCCCTTACCAGGCGTTTGAACACAGCTCTTACTTATTTGAACGATTCTTGATTCTGTTCAGTTGGACTGGATTTTTTCTTACGAAATGCTCGCTCCTTAGCATTCAAAGCTTGTCTGACTTCACCATCAAACCAGGGAGGAGATCGGCGGCGATGGTGAATCAAGGCAAAACAGTTGAAGATGCCAGATGGGTTCAAATGAGCAGAGAAGGTGCTGTGAAAAGTATCCAGTTTATTTTCTAGGCTTCTTACATTCTACAGATAGATGTTTAAATTGGCAGTACAACTAGAATGGTTACTACATGAACCATTTCTAGTGCCATCAGCAGAACTTGACCTAGACTGTTCAGGACCAGGGTTTTGTTTAATATCTCCTGATGAAAGTAAGGTGTTGAAGCTGGCACAGCAGTTGACATAATATGGGATACTATTCTTAGAGAATTTCTTTTTCCTGATGTTTCTCCACATATGCATGGGTGGCACTCTGCTGGTAAACCATGCTAATCCCTCAGAACAAAGACTGTTGGTCAGTGGAGAAGCAATGGCACAATGGAGTCGGTCAGATGTGGAAAGCTTGGGGTGCATGCACAGGCATAATTATGGCTGCAGTTTCTGGCAAACACTGATGAAAACCCACAAAAATCCACTCAAAATCTCTGTTCCTTGCAGAAAACGCTTGGAAATGTAGACCAGTGGAATCAGTGGCATAAAATCTCTCTGATGGTATATGATTTGAAGCACTTAGAGACCCAAATACAGCAACACCGGGTAAAATAAGGAGAGCACAGTACAGAGCGTGTTGAACAGCAGCCATTGCTGCCCCTTGCTTCAGATAAACAAGACATTTTGTTTGTATAATCACACGTTCTTGCGTGACGAAATCAGCGATATAGAAAATGGTAAAAAAAAACTCACCGAGAACCCTGCTTAGAATTTGGTAGGGAAATAGGTCTATTAAACAAATCGACATTTTTATTCATTTTTCAAAAGCGTATACGAGACCTTAACACCCCTTCCCCCTATGGCATACTCTCTGTACTCTTATTGTTCATAATTATGAATGAAGTACTGCAGTTTCACTGTGTGGGCCACGCTGCTCACAGTCGAGTTATAAAAAGGGTTAAAAATTGATAAAAATAGCTGCAAAATCACAGGTCGCAGGTGGTCGCAGCTAACTTTGCTTCAGGGAAATATGAAAATTTAGGCGGGAATTTGTAGTTCCACCATAGCTGAACAAAAAAACTAGATTGTATTTTAAACCAAATTACTCGGTTTTTGCTGATGAAATCAAAAAGCTAATTTACAATCGACTTTGCTTTGATAAAATATAGACCATGCGCCGGGGTTCACTTTAATTCACAGGATGATAGCTTCTGTCAAAAGCCCACAATGGCAGTTTTAAATATATCCCCAATATCCGGCTTTCACCACCATTTTTTATTTATTTTTTTAGATTGTAAGGCGGTTCTACATTTTAAAAATGTGTTTATAAAATAGTCGTAGGGGTTCTTAGCAACCTAAATGTCTTAAGAAATCATATCTAAACACATTCTAAGCACACTTTGGTTTTAACTAAATGCAACCTCTACCACGTCAATTGTTCACACCTAACCACCTCAAACTGTTTTTCTCACGCTTGCCCCCCCCCCCCACCCCCATCTCAAATGTTTATCCCCTTCCCTCCATCGGTTTTTACCGACGCACAGTGGGCGAGGGTGGGTCCAAAGTGCGCCAAAACTAAATTGTCCATTATTTTTATGGCATATTACACCCATATGTTTTCGGACCCGCAGATGTCAATGGGGAATGTTTTTAAACATTTATGACGTCATCTAAATACTGATTTCTGATTGGACCGCGGATAATTCACGCTTTATAGTCTCAATTGAGTTTTTGTTCGTTTTAAATTACACTAATCGAGTGTATGTGTTACGGCTGTAAATTATTTTACGGATAAAATTATTGTTAAACAATTTGAGGAAGTTTGTGATTTAAATCCATTATACACTATTGATAATGTTTGTAAAAAATGTTTCTGAAAGTATCCTTACTTTCCTTGAATCAAGATCTATCCATTAAACAACCAACCAACCTGTAAAAGTTTCAGTTTATTACGTGTCATTATCCGAGAAAATAATGAAAATGCATTGGAGTGTCGTGGCCGAGCGGTCTAGCGCACCGAACTCAAGTTCTGGTGTTACCAGTAGCAGGGTGTGAGTTCGAGCCCCGGTCGTGACACTTGTGTCCTTGAGCAAGGTACTTAACCATAATTGCTTCGTCCTTCGGATGGGACGTAAAGCCGTAGGTCCCGTGTGTTGTGTAATGCACGTAAAAAAGAATGCGCCTTGAGCACCCACTTAGTTGGTGGATACGTGCGCTATATAAGTCCACACATTATTATTATTATTATTATTAGATGTTTCGTATTCATTCTTATGTTGATTTGTTTTTATTTCCGGAGGGACAGCAATTATTTTTGGACATTATTACACTATTTTACTAATTTGATAGCACATGAGACCAACATATTTCATCTCTGTTTGATACCATGATCAATTTATCAACAGTAAGTTTCATGTAGACCTGTGATCATTTTTGTTTTGTGAATTTACCAGTAGAGGCTTACTATTACTTTTTAGATACATCTTGCTTCTCCCACTGATAACAATTTTAACTGCGCAATTGTTTATCATGGCTATCATTTCGGAAGACTTGTCTTTGTTTACGAAGCGGAAACCGTAAGGAAATAACTAAGTCCTGTCAGTTTCGCTGTGGCGCGCGCTGCTCACAGTCGAGTTATGAAAAAAAATGGTTTAAAAATGGGATGCGGTTTACAGAAATAGCTACAAAATCGCAGGTCGCAAAATGTTGCTGAAAGGTTCAGCTTCAGGGAAATAATTATGAGAATTTAGGCGGGAATCGGCGGGAATTTCTAGTTCCACCATAGCTGAACAAAAAAGCTATATTTTATAATTTTTCAAACCAAATTCCTCGGTTTTTTCTGATGAAATCAAACAGCTAATTTACAATCGACTTATTTTTTTTTTAAATATGGATCATTCCCTGGATTTACTTCAATTTACATGACGATAGCTTCTGTCAAAAGCCCACAATGACAATTTTAAATTTATTACCAGTAACCGGCTTTTATCAAAAAATTGTTCCAGTTTTTTGAGATTGTAAGGCAGTCCTACAGTCATTAAATATTAATTTGACTTTAAAATTGTTTATAAAATAGTCGTAGGGGGTCTTAGCAACCTAAAAAATGTAAAAGAAATAAAATATGGAACATACGATGATGATGATGTATGATGATGGATGATGATGGATGATGATGGATGATGATGGATGATGATGGATGATGATGGATGATGGATGATGATGATTGATGATGATGATTGATGATGATGATTGATGATGATATAACCAACTGAGTGGTGCTCAAGGCGCATATTATTACCCCCGCTCATAAGGCTCATAAATCATTCCTGAAACCATCTCAGCTCCCTGGGGAGTATACAGCTCAATAGCTGCCATTACAGCGCATATAGGGCTAATCAACCAACTCTGCCCTCACAGGTACCCATTTAACCCCTGGGTGGAGAGAAGCAATTATGGTTAAGTGTCTTGCTCAAGGACACAAGTGTCACGGCCGGGATTCGAACCCACATTCTGCTGCTAACACCAGAACTTGAATCCGGTAAGCTAGACCGCTCGGCCACGACACTCCATTTTGGCGCACTTTGGTTTCGCCCTGGCCCACTGTGCGACGCTGTGGAGTCATTCGGCAAATTGATTCCACCCCCAACAATATTTAAAGATGTATCGTCCGTGTTTTTCGCTATTTTACCGGTAATTTCTGGAATATTGTTTCCATCGAAATGCTGCTATTGGAGGAAATGAAATGCTGCTATTGGAGGAACCGAAATACTGCTATTGAGGAAATGCCAGCAAAATGCTTTTAAATTACACATTTCTCAAAATAATGACAAACATGGTTTAACACTAACTAGGCCTATGTCATAAAATGAAATGCTGCTATTGGAGGAACCGAAATACTGCTATTGAGGAAATGCTAGCAAAATGCTTTTAAACCGATTTTTCGTCAATTATATTGTTTGAAGTCTCACTTCAAAGTATTTGTTTTCCTTTCATAAAATGATATATCAACGTTCCAATGATAACCTGGTAAAATAACGAAAATCTTGGGAGATATGTTATTGAGTTCTTTCGGGTACAACATGTAATAATCTCTTCTTGGAAGAAGTGATGGCTCTCGGAAGAGCTGGTTGGTTTGTTCTCAACGTTTCGACTAGTCTATACTCTATAGCTGTCATCACCATGCAAAGCCTCAAATCCTACATCTTGGGAGATATATTGTTAAACGGCTAGGGCATATGTTTATTTTACGTGGCCCTTTTTATTTAATGTAGACTTATTCATTAGAAGACACCACAGTGTTGCCTTATTAGCCCATGTGTTATCTCGCTGTATTACAAAAAATACACTCTTCCTTGTACAAATATTGTTAAAATGTATAATTTAACCTTTGATATGAAACAGTTATTTGATATGAAATAGCAACCTCTGAAAATGTCCGTTGTAACCTTCAGAATCATCAGTCCTCATAGCAAATGTGTATTTATGGATGCAATTTCTGGGTGTCATTATATACAATTTAAATGAAAATGTTGTGTTTTATGTATTTTTGTTCATAAATATTATTTTGAAGCATTTTGTTTATGTATGAACCATATGTTTAATACGCACGATAAATTCCATACTAATTACACGCTATTATTTTTTTCAGTGTAATTATTCGCGGTTGGTCGGTCACATTGTAGGCATTTTCCAAACTGATTGCAAATCATCACTGTAACGTTTATTAAGGTTCTTGAATGGAAGTAAATGAACGTCTACCCTGCCAATTAATGACCGTTTGTTTTGTGGTGCACGCGTTTTTGTACACTAGGTTACCTAATTAAAAGGCATTCATAAATATTTGTATTTTTCATGTTATGTGAAATCAAACGTGACATTGGTTGATGATGCACGAAAGTAACCAAACACTGATTGTTGACTGAATGTCCATTTATTACACTCGGATAATAAGTTCTTATTTGCCAAAATAAAATTCTTTGAATTCATTTGTATCGAATACAGAAATGTCAGCAGAACTAAGTGAGTCAAAACAAAAATGTGTATTTGAAAGCTTGGACGTTGGCTATAGTAGCTACGTAGCCGAGCTGCGAAGAAACACAACGGTGAATGTGGTATTGGCATGACATTTTGGATTGGTGTTCAAAATGGACCAAATATCATTTTAAGCTATGTAACACATTTTGGGTCTCACCTATATTTGGGCAGGGCAAAATTTGTTAAAAGTGGGGCATGAAGCTGATTTGTGTAATTTTATATTTTAAAAGGAAATGAGGAAAAGGTACACCATTTTGAGATGTGTGGGTGGGGTGAGGCCACAATATTAAAAAAATAATATAAAAAAAAGTAGGAGGTAAATACTAGTATAACGAGATATCTGTCTTAGAATTAATTTTTCTCTAAAAGGAAAACGGGATGAAAGTAAAACATGTTCAGATGTAGAGTGCTCTTGTACTGTGCCTGTTTTATGGGCGGGGCCACAATATTAGATAAGTGGACGGCACTACACCAGCAACGAGAACCTGACTTTAGCATTGAAAGGTTGGTTCAAAATGTGTCTTACATAGAAGCAGGATGAATATTAAACTTTTTTAGATGTATACCCTTTTTGTATTCTGCCTATTTAATGGGCACGACCATAGTAGTGGGCGAACAACACCAAAATCTAGAATTCTCAATTTAACATTGAAAGTTTGTTTAAAATGTGTGTCTAAATTGGGAACAGAAGACGGTAATACATTTTCAGGTGTGGATTCTTCTTGTATTCTGCTTATTGTATGGACGGGGCCAGATTATTAAAAGAACGCGGCACAAGACATGTGTGTCTTATAATCAAAATAGCAGAATGGAGAAACATTTTCAGATGTAGACCCATGTTTTACATGTGTTGCTTATTGTAGGGGCAGGGCAGAATGGATGTGTTGTCCCAGTACCATCAAATTTATTGGGGGGATACGTGCCCCCCTCCTGCTGAAAACATAGATGTTATTAATACAAGATGGATCTACATGTTGATATACAACACTAACCTAAAATTGCTATTTTCAAATTTTGCTTTTACAAAGTTGGATTGGTCTTTGGTCTTTTGTCTCCCAACTTTTCCAAAGCAACACCCGCCCATAAAACATGCAGAATCAAAGATCGATCTTTGATTTAAAAAAATGATACAAAGTCCTACCTCATGACGTCAGAATGCTAGTTTCTGGTCTTATACTCACACTTTTCAAAAATCTATCCCCGCCCTCAAAATAGATGAGACCCAAGTTGGCTTTGTAGCTTAAAATGATATTCGGCCTTTTCTGAACCCCCATGCAAAATGTCATGCTTTGACCACTAAATGTGCAATTTGTCCCTCACTGGGTACAAAAAGGATTTAATTAACGTATAGTTTTATCAGTTTTTGTTTTAATAATAATTCAAGATCTTAAAAACGGAAAGACGTGTGTTGTGTAATGCACGTAAAAGAATGCGCCTTGAGCACCACTTAGTTGGTGGATACGTGCGCTATATAAGTCCACACATTATTATTATTAATATTAATTATTGAATGAAAGAAATTAGGCCTTATTTAGGCCAAAAAGTCTCCTGTTTCTGGTCTCCGCGCGCGTCGCCTTGGACCTGCGTGTCGCCTCAGACCCACGAATCGCCTCAGACCCACGCATCGGCATTTATAATTGTCCTTGTTTTTTGCTATGAAACGATGTCCAATTACAGCCAAGTTGCTGGATCGATAGGAATTCTGCCGTGCTGTGTTTTGAATGACTTTTTCACATAGCCCGATTTGTGAGGCCTCTCTTATCCACCATATTTCGTATATGGGAAACTTAGTCGACGCGTATACCTGTATCGCCGACCGATGACCAGAAACAGGAGACGTTTTTGGCCTCAGACCATGATTGAGATTTTCAAATTACAATATGACAAGGAATTTTTGTTTCGTCGTTCACATTAAATAAAGCAACGGGAGACTTGCAAGTAAGAAAAAAACAACGTATGCACAATGCAATGATAGTGGATTTGTCACATAATATTGTTGACGAGAATCTTCTCGGATCATTACATCAAAGTGTTTATTTTCTTTGAAGAATAGCCCTTTTTTGTATGGTTTGGAAACACTGCTTTCACCATGTGCCAGTCAGTGAGTTTTCTTGAAACCTATTGGTAAAATCAAATGTTGCAATTTAAAATATACATGTATATATATATTGAGAATCAGTGGCCTCAAAACATAAGTCAATTTATGATATGGTAAATCTGGAGGGGAAAAGTAGTTGATATAATAATAAATAATTGTTACTATAAAGTGTGCTATTATTTTTAAGAACATTTTAATAATTTCCAGTTTGAATTTAGAAAATAGTACTCTTTCATAAAGTCCACTGGAGGAACAAAAATGATCCTATAATATTTAAAATCACCTTCCTGATGTCACCATTGCAAATTAATGTCATTAGTAAACAAAATCAAATAAGTATTGTCTACAGACTATTTTACTTGTGAAAGAAAATACCACTTTTCCGCTCCTCTGCACCTCTGTTTTTCGGAACAAAATTTTTTGTGTGACGCATTAATCCATTTGATAATGTACGTATCAGTCTAGTGTGACGACGCGTGACGAACTATAGCCAATCCTGGAGCGCGTTTTCGCGACCGTAACCAGAAACATGTTTGGGCTTCGGTCATTGGTAAAGCGTTTTCGCGAGTTCGGTTGTGCTGCAATGACGTCATTGTTCTGACCAAACGTGATCCGAAGTTTGTGATCGGTTACGTTTGGATTCAAGATTTTACAAGTTTTGTTAATTATGTTAAAACACGATGGATTGATCGTTCGTATACCAGTATATCTTTAAAGTTTATTACTAGCACTCACTATTTTGCAAAAATTTGAATTACACCGTATAGGCTATTTGAGAAACGTTGATGATTGAACACGTCGCAAACTGAAAACGTTAATGATTGAACACGTCGCAAACTGAAAACGTTAATGATTGAACACGTCGCAAACTGAAAACAATGTTCTGGTTACGTTCGCGTTTTCGCGTAGCTATGCCGTCTTGTTTATGTTCTGGTTAAGAATATGACGTCAGAAACAAGTTTCTGGCTAGGGTCACGAAAACGCACCCCAGTCAATATAATGGAGATCAGTGGCTGGAGAATAAATTTTGTATCCTTGTGCACGTTTTTGAGACCCTAACCAGAAAGGATCAGATCACAAAGGAGCCGCCACTCAGTTGTTTTTCTTAATCCACTGCCACTCAAAGAAATTATTCAGACAGATTAAGTGTCTGCGCAAATGAAAAAAATAATCGCGATACTATCGAAAACAGCATTATATGTTTGACGATGTATCGTGGATGGAAAAACTTGACATCGCCCAAACTTCGCTGATAGCAGAATCACGTGTTAATCTCGTTGTGTTACACGTCTTTATGACGCCTTCAAAATGACGTCTTTATGACGTAAATTTGCACAGATGTAAGACGTCATAAAGACGTTGTACGTCCCACGTGATTATTACGTCTTACCCAGTGGGCACACGACGTCTTTAAGACGTCAATTATAGAACGTCTTAATGTCTTATTTTGGTCGTATATGCAAAACAAAACGACGTCTGTTTCTAACGACTAAAAGACTAAAATATTTCCTGGCACCCTAGCTGCCAGGTTAGGTGTAAGTTTTACAAATTGTGCCGTACATTTTAACGGGATTTTTTTTATGGATGGAACGCTGCATCTGCTATGGGATGGATCTGCAGTTGCTTCCTCCATGCTGGAAGTGATCAACGCAACTGTTTATTGTACACAATGTTTTTCACTTGCCTGCACGTACACGTAGTCTGGTTCTTTTTTCAACCACTCCTGATCCTCTCCAGTTACTAATAAACAGAACATGTATCCTTTATATATACTCTCTTTTCGAAACTGTTTTTAGTCAAGGTGGCATGCAATTATAATCTATATTTCAATATTTTAAATGTTGAATGTACTTTTTACATAAACATAGAAGAAAACATCAAAATCTTACCTTTTTAATCATAAAAGTAACAGTAAATTATTTGAAAATGGCCTTAAATCACCCATTTTTACATATTAAAACATTGGAAATGATTCGAGCGCAAAGCTATGTCAAAGTAAGGTCAGATCATTTACATATTGGATATATCCCAGGGTGCAAAGCGGCCATATGTTTAAATATGTAAAAAAATATATATTTAAAACTTCCACCTTACGGTGCTCTACCTGGCAGCTAGGGTGCCAGGAATTTTTTTACAGTGCCGACGACTAAAAGACGTTTTTTAGTCGTCGGAAACAGACGTCGTTTCGTCGTCAGAAAAAGACGTCGTTTTGTTTTGCATATACGATCAAATTAAGACATTTATAAGACGTTCGATAATTTACGTCTATAAGACGTCTTAAAGACGTCGTGTGCCCACTGGGTAAGACGTAATAATCACGTGGGACGTACAACGTCTTTATGACGTCTTACATCTGTGCAAATTTACGTCATAAAGACGTCATTTGAAGGCGTCATAAAGACGTGTAACACAACGAGATTAACACGTGATTTTTACGTGTTTCTGCTATCCGGGGTTAATGGTACGGCCGGAGCCTGTCCATATCCTTGATTGGATAAAGACATGGGATGTCTAATCCTGTTCGTAATTTAATACGTAATACGCGCGCAATGGTAGTATGTGCATTCTTTTGCTACTTCCGGTTCCAACACTGGCATACTGACCTTTATGTGTAATTTGACCTAAATTCCTTGATTTTTAACGTACAAAAGTAATTCTTGAGGCAGAGATTTACTTTGTTAATAAGATTTTGAGTCAAGTTACAACACATAATGCAAGTCACAAGCTTTCTAATTTATTGCGTAAATCCTTAAGGGATTCTATAGGATTGGTAAGGATTAAAAACTAAATTGTTTAGTTTCAATCTGAAAGCTTACTGTTTATAAAGTTGATATTAGTACCAATCTTAATGTAAAATATTTCCCTCTGAAATGCTGTCATCTTCGAAAAAACTTGTATCTGAACACCTCCAAAAACAGCTGGTTTCGATTGCAACAATCGAAATAATTTTTCCCTTTTAAGTCAGTTGCAATGTCACCCTCAGTTGACCGAAATTAGACAGCCAAGAATACGGTAGCGTTTGCAATCGGTCGTATCCGTGAATCGGCTGCAGTGCTTCAGTGATCCAAAATATGGTTTAGATTAAAAATAGTACCGGTATATGTTAAAAAAAAAAAAGAATCGCAATCTTTGCCCAACCCCAAAATATTTTAGAAAACCCACCCAAAATGGGGATTCGTTTGCAACCCGAACCTTCCTCTCATGACGTGCATGTAGAACCTGACTCAGCAATTATAAAATAATAAAATAAACCACACAAAATTTAATCAGTTGTGACGTTTTGGGCTTGAATATTGAATTAATTTTGTGTATAAAACAACGTTTCTTTTCAGAAATTTTAGCGCTAAATGTGCGGGTTGTACCCGTACTATTCACTCCAGCGATTGGGTCCGTCGAGCTAAGAGTCACGTTTATCACCTAGCTTGTTTTGCCTGTGGTGACTGCAAACGGCAGCTGTCTACTGGCGAACAGTTCGCTATGTTAGAGAATAAAGTACTATGTAAAACACACTACCTTGATATGATTGAAGGAAGTCTGCAAACGGGTAGTAGCAAAGAAGGTAAGCCTATGTATACACTTTAATGAAATAACATAAACTATAGGCCTAGTAAGTTTATATTTGTAAAATATCACCGTATATTTTTTAAATGCATAAAGACCATGAAGTATTATATAGGTTTTCCCGGTCAATTTCGGCAAATAAGCAGCCAATTTCACTTTCATACGTTCATATTAAAGCGATTTTGCCTCTCCAGTTGTTACTGTGATTCGAATTAAGAATTCAAGCATTCAATTTCATTTTCAGGCATACGAATTCATTTAGCATTATATTCAATTTAGCATATACGTCGTTTTTAGTAATGCACATTCGTCATCCAATTTAGCAGAGTTGGTTCGACTGGAGATTTTCACCAAAATGTTATTTTCATTTTCATATAACAGCAATCAATTTCGCAAAATGAGAATTCAAAAAAAATACGAGATTGTGCAAGACAACCGAACATGTTTCAGATATTTACTTTAATTCAAAGTTAATTTTGTTTTCTTGATTCATGTGTGTTCCTCGTGCACTGTATATAGGGCCTATCAGTCATTTTTGTAAATCATACTTTTATAAAAAAATTATATATCATACTGTTTTGTTTATTCTCTGATTAGAATCTTTATTGGTTTTCTGACCTGGGCCTAATTCTGTAATGTGTTTTTGAAACATTTATGTTATATTGGACTGTTTCATTATATCAACCTGTTTTATTGTTTGAGTGTGTCTTTATGACTTTATTATCCTGGTTTCTTTTTGTCCATTCAAGTGGTTTCTCCCTTAACCGTCAATTAAGTTGCAAAAATTCCACAAATGCCTGCCCAATAATGAATTTGAATGACAAAATACGCGCCGCGAAAAGCTCCTGCGAATTTGAATGCTGTTAGAGTGGATTGTTAAATTGGATGGTTATTTTATTTAAATCGCATGACGCAAGAGTACTATTGCCTACTCATAAAACGAAATTGAATGATGATTTTGAGCAGCATTCAATTTCTAGAAACCAACTAGTGAAAGTTCCACCATTAATGAGTTGCAAAAAAATTGGATCCAAATCTATAGATAGCCTTCTACAAAATATCAGACGGATCGAGCGAATTAGTACAAATTACTGGTTCCCAGGTCTTGGCTGAGGTTATGTCCCGACTCGTAGCGGACGAAGGTACCGGTAGTCAAAATCAGCCACTGACTGAACGTCTTGGAGTAAACATCTTGATTGTCAGCCTTTAGTTTTGTTTAGTGAAATGCACTAACAATTTTCAATTTACTGTTTAAAAAAAGTAATAATTCAGTCATGCTCATTACGCAGCCGATAGATACCGGTAGTGCATGTTTACCGTCTTCGTGGCGTAATAGGTAGAAACCCTCCACCAATTTTATTTTATTTATTGGTTTTATGTTAATCCTGAACCACGTTCTCACAAAAACGGGTTCTTTTCAGAACATGTACCTCACTTAGCAATAGTTGAGATAAACACATGGTGTTACCGCAAACCGAAACGATATCAATACTCCACCATGCAAAGCCTGAAAGCTACTTATATATGTTGAATACTGTTACATAATATTATGTTTGTTTGGCCTTCAAATAAATTGTTTTAAGAAGCTTTTTAAATTATTAATGATGATTTCATGAATTATGTAATGATTTCCGGTTTTTTCCCCGCCATCTTGGAACTCACAATATCCACTGCACGAGCACGATCGGCAAATTCAGGAACCGAACCGTCTAAACCGTACGGACTATAAATGGATAGCAATGTTTCAGTTAACAGCAGATAGCTGATTGCGCAATACATTACATTACTAATGTTTCCGTAGCAGACGACTCTTGGCAAAAGTATTTAATGAGCTGGGACCAAAATCAAACGTTTGGCATGTACGAAACAGTATAAAAAAAATTACATAGAATATTTATTTAAATATTATAAACTTTATACTTATACAGAAGATACAACATTGGTATATTGGTAACGTACAGGACGTACTTTTCAACCCTGTAGTTTTCAAGATATATTTTAAAACTAATCTTTAACAGTTTCAAGCTTTCATCACAGTAGGTGCTCATATTTTTGGGAACTCAACTACATCTTTTGCTGTACTCAACTCAAGGAAAACAAGCATGCTCTCGCATTGATCAACACATGAGAGCATTTCATTGTCTTTTGTTAAGCAGAAATTGTACTGTTTTAAAACGAATGCAATCCAGTCAATTTCTACACAGAGGATACGAAAAGTCGTACGCGTTGTAAAATTAAATAGAAAATAAAACTAAATTCATTATTAAAATCGTCGGGAACAGTAGCTGCGACTGCATTTAACAGAGGGGGCGACTGCATTTAACAGAGGGGGGCGACCGCATTTAACAGAGGGGGGCGACACCATTTAACAGAGGGGGCGACCCCTTCCTTAATACCCCTCCCCCGACTAACCGAAAAATACCACAAACTTTGTTTTACGTACGCCAAAATATTAAGTTTGTTTGGTCGTGCTGTTGTTCCGGTGGTGTAGCCTAAGCCTATTTAACAAGATTCCTTTTTATTAAAGAGGTTTTCTGAGTACCTTTATCAGCGCGCGTGTTCCATCGCGGTGTACGAACTGTGAAATCCTTAATTAATAGTGCTGATTACCTCGGCATTTGAAGAATTTAATGACAACGGAGGCATGTTGATTGCTAACGAAATAGTGACAATTGAAAAAACAACCTTGCAATGTTCCCTCTGAGCCAAATAAGAACGCTTTCCAGAAATCCTGGTTAAGTGCTTGCTTCATAGGAGGTGGTGCATGGGGGGGGGGGAGTAGCGTGACTGTCAAGTATATAGCGCTTTCTGACATGTTTACCATGTCTTCAACGAACGTACATTTAGCGCATTGTCAGTGACGACTTTATAATTAGAATCCTTGCAACACAAACACAATTAGGATGCAAGTTATTGTTAATTCTGACGTAGGCCCCCGTCTTACGAATCTCACTTCTCCCAATGAAGTTATCTTAATTAAATTTGGAATCTCACTTCAATCCCTTTCACATTATAATTTTTCAATTCAACCATCCATGCTATATTCAAACACATCTAGGCCTTACGCGTATAGGCCTTATATAAGATAGCGTATTCACCAGCCATGGCAGTTATCAATTTTACAATCGGTTATGCATTTTTTTTAAATTCATTTTTTGATCTGTCGTGTTTGTCCGGTTCTTTTTTTTATTCGGTTTAAATTGTGTACAAAACTTGAAACAACAATTAAAAATTGGAAAAAAAATTGTCTCTTTTTAATCGAGTCTCGTTTACATTTTTTAATTTGCCGAGAAAAATCGCCAATTGGCGTTCATAAAATATTTGAATTTTAATGTTTCGTTTTACACTTAGAAAAAAAAGAAAACGAAGCACTTTAATGCAATTGGTGCATTAACTTGCACCAATTAAAAGAACAAATAAAATTGTATTTTTTTGTATTTTTGGTGAACAAAGAACTGAAACGCACATATCGCAAGCAGATTCACATTACAATTTAAATGCCCCATTGGTGTATTATACAAAATCGTCTTGTGATACAATTATGCGCCTTTTGATACAAGACATACCCTAGTTTGTTGTGTAGCAAACAAGGAAATGCCAATAAATAAATTAAACTGAATTTGAAGGAAAAAATTAAAATGGAAAATAATGAGGTCAATCATGCTATATTATGGTTAATTTGAGTATCAACAATGTGGGTATATTATAATTCAGCAATAAGAACATAATTGCCACTGTCATATTATCGTTGGTTATTGGCCATGAAAAAGTACAGGCTTTTTGTTTGATATGGTTTGTATTGGAATACAAACGAAAAGAGGTTTACGGGCTCATTTCCCAATAACAAAAGTTTATACAACATAATTAGTTGCAATATGGTTTTGTATAAAGACATGACGTGACATCGTTTCAGTTTGCAGGAACACCATGTGTTTATCTCAACTATCGCTAAGTGCATGAGGTACAGGTTCTGAAAAGAACCTTTTCGGCCAACTCGTATTTCAACTATCGCTAAGCGAGAGTGTGGTTCAGGGGAGAACCAATATCGGGCAACTCGTATCTCAACTATTGCTAAGTGAGAGTGAGGTGTGGTTCAGGGAAAACCATGAGTCTTCTTTACGTTTTAATTAGTATGCTCTAATCATCATCGCGGGGAGACTGTCTCCTGACGATGATTAGAGCCGCTGTCAGACCCCATTATTCGTTTAGCCAAATGAATTTCCGCAAAATTTTAGTTTTGCCAGTCAAAATACTGTGTGGCCAAAATACTGATGTGCCGTATATCGACAAAATCACGAATTTACCGACGTATTCCTTTGGGATGACAATGTCCTTATCGTACTTTGACATTACATGTCACCATATGTCACCCTACAAAAACGTGAATAAGTTTCACCCACAAACAAACCACAATATGGGGCCGCCGAAATGCTCCGAACTCGCACACCAGTGCACACACATTAACGATGAACGGATATTATACTATACGTGCATCCCCGTTGAGCCAAATATATTAGGTGGTTCACGTGACCTGGTTTTGACTTGAAACTTTAATTTTATGAGATAGGCCTACTTAGGCTACCCTGCCTATCTATTAATCATTGTCGATATTCTGGTCCAACATTCCCCAGATTCTGGCTCTGTTTACGGATCTGAAAATGGCGACAACAGACATGCTCATAAGTCTAAGCGAATAAGGACTACATTCTCTGAGGAACAGTTAGATGTTCTACAAGCCAACTTTAATGTGGACAGTAACCCAGACGGTCAAGACTTAGAGCGTATTGCCCAGCAGACTGGTCTTAGCAAAAGGGTCACACAGGTATTACACAAACTCACCATACCAACACTTAAATGTGAATGATCCTACAATAGTGGATTTTATGGCAAAGTTGTCCGCTTGGATAAAAGCGTTTTGCCGTAAGTAGCAGATCAAATTAAAAAAACATCACCACTTTTTTATTTATTTAAAAACAATTTTTTATGCATGTGGGGCTAGGGAAGGGATGTGCAGTGTATTGGCCCTAGAATGGGGCTACATTACGTTATTGTATATTACCAATTCTATACAAAATGCATTATCTTTATATCTAAATGAATTAAAGTTATGTTTAAGGTACATGGCGGTTGGGCGATGTACTGCAATTTAAAAAGTGCCCATACTACCTATAGGCCTACCTGAAATTTGCTAAATCTTTTGGCTGTAATTGTGGACATCGTTTCGTAGTGACGCGCACGGAGACCTTTTTGGCCTAATATGTATGCATTTAGCCCTATCAGGCCGGTTTCCCCATATACACAAGCCGGGGGGACATTGGCCTTTCCGTATTTTCCCTTATTCGGATGAGGTCAACATGTTGAATAAATGTTGGGCCATTTGTAGTGTTTTCCCACCGCAGTTTTCTTAATTTTCCTCTGTTAGCCATCAAACATAGCAAATATGTTGTCTTTAGTACAAGCAATGATTGATATTATCACTAAAATCATCGCTAGAGTGCGCAGATTTTGTGACATTTTTTTTACCAACAATGATTATTGAAGAGTTTGACCCAAAATTTAAATTAGTTTGTTGAAAACTGTCCAAAAAGCTAATCAAAAATCCTATGGCAAAACATTTTGATTTTACATTTAAATTTCACGGCGGCCATATTGGAATCTCAGAATGCATTGGAAGTGGTCACATGACTTAATTTTGTTTAATAGATGTTTGGAAGTTGACAAAAACTCAAAAACACATTATTCAAATGAAGTTGTGCGAAATTATAAAAAACATCTAATCACTAATCAATCTAAGATTAAATTTTCCGTCTATCTCTGAAATATTAACTACAGTATTAAATGGTTACTGCGTTCTTTTAATCAAAGTACATTGTGGTAATTTGTTTTGAAGGTTTGGTTCCAGAACTCCCGTGCACGTCAAAAAAGGCACAAAGGTTCCCCTCGTGAAATATTTCATGATTCAGCATCAGGCGATGAAGGTAAGATTTTCAGAAATTAGTTTTCAATACGCGCAAACACTTTGCTTTGAAGAAATATCGAATCAGTGTGCCTTGAAATGCCTTTTTATTGTAAAACTTGGATTGGCTCAAGTAGCACTAGCGTTTGTTTATTCTCATCGTGATTGAGCTGTTTGAGGGCACATTGTTAAATCACTGAGGGCGAAAAAAGCAGGGTGAGCTGTGCGCTCCCATATTGGCCAAATCCTGGATCGGACACGATCGACGCCCATACTCATGTGTACATATAAATGTACGATGGGACCCTCCATTTAATACAGGGTCCCATCCTAGTTTGTACGGGTAGGGTATATACGCTAACGTTACATTGTTGTGTAAGTGAGATCAATTAAATAATAAGCAATGGAAAGTGAAATAATTTCAAATTTGAAAAGAAACCTTTTCCCCTTAATTCAACAATCTGCATACATTTTCACTATTTTCTCGTGTATGAAGAAGTGAAACTTTCACAGATTGGTAGTTTAATGTAGTCTTGATCCAAATCGAGTTATACTCTCAAGAGGCAGTTTTGCCAACATTACAAATGATTTTTCTTCCCTTTAATGAAATAAAGCGTGTTTATATTACTAAGGAATTATAAAGTGAATGCATAATTGTACACAAATTATTTCCATAGATTTAAATAAGCATTAGGTATACTGAGAGGCCTATACGGTAAATACATAAAATCTCACAGAAGCGCATAATTATGGCACTGAATGTTTTTTTTCACAACAAATCAATTTCCCATTGAGAAGATCTTCCCAATGCAGGCCATTCTATGGGGAAATCGTATAACCCATCACTCTACAGCTCAGACGTGCAAAGCTGTGGCCATTGTACGTGAAACGGGACAACTTTAAAGGGTCTATATGAATGCAATATTATGTAGATCCATATTTTAGCCAATATCCATGCTTCTGAACAGTTAAAACAAAATGGGAAAATCTGTTTTTGTAATAAGGTGAAGCTGATTGAGTATACAAAGGTGCTATTCGTTGAGAACACAACGGGAACTCAGTGTTACATCAGCAAAGAAAGTGCACAAATCAAACCATGCCTAAGAAAGCAGTGGTTATACCTCAAAATGTTTACAGCAAGACAACCCCAACAATTATGCACAAACCAGCCGTGATGTTGCATCTAATCCCGCTGTGACATCACTAATTTTCTCAGGAATATGCAAATTTACATTAGATATAGACTAAAAAGTGTCAAAAAGTAGAAGAAAAAATACCACCATGGTCTATGTTTTCAATAAGCCGACTCTAACTCTCAAATGTACATCTTAATTCTTTTGCAGAGACCGGAAGCGATATCTGTAAGAAATGTGGGGCCGTGTTCTGTTTATGTTTAAAGGAACGGCCAACGTGTACAACGTAAACGAGACTCCATCTTTTTGGTGATACTTACTTTTACCCGAACAGGTATTCTCAAAAAACAAAATATATCATAGCTTTTCATAAAACTTACTCGGTGTGTCAAAATTATTGATGACATTACCATTGTCGTATTATATACCCGTCATAAGTCTACTTTGGCATTTAATTTGAAAAGTTTTGTTTTGAATAATTTATTTTTGAATTGTCTCGTTTTAATGGAAGTTTTAATTTCTGCCCAAAACAATTGAAATGCTCCAATTAAAAAGAATTACGCAGATATAATGGGATATCATTATCTTGAATAAGGCCAAACACGTCTCTGGTTTCTTGTCTGGCGGTTTCGCGTCGCCTCAGACCCGCGCGTCGGTATTTTTAGTTTGTTGGGGTGTTTGTTTGTTTGTTTTTTGCTATAAAACGATGTCCAACTGCAGCCAAAATTGCTGGATTGATTGGAATTCTGCCGTGCTGTGTTTTAAACGACTTTTTCTCATAGGGTATGAACGTTTGCCCAATTTGTGAGGCCTCTCTTAGCCACAATATACTTTGTGTATGGGAAATTTGGTCTGGTTCCAATAACCGCGTATACATGTATATGTATTTCACTGGTTGGCTTAAAAAAGCCGACCTTTGACCACAAACCGGAGACTTTTTTGGGCCTAATGTAAATGTTCGATTGATAAACTATGGCTTTGTGTTCGCTATGTTCAAAGCCATCACATCACATCTTTATCGTGTTGATATGCTTGTTAAATAATTATAATAATAAAAATAATAATTAGTAATAATAATTTTAAAAACAATACAATGCTGATATCTAATTAATATAGGGCTGACTTCCCATTGCAAGTAATAACGACGAACTGCCTCCTTGATTCGACCAGTTTTAGAAGCGATTGTACACAAGTACTCAACCGAAATACCCGACTTTCTCCAGCATGTCGTGGGTTTCCAAGTTTGGTCTCTCGAGTTGTTACAAAACAACCAGTGCTTTTGTAGGCCTATTTCTTGAGAAAGTGTTCTTGCTCGCATAAATACACCAGCCAAACACAGACAAGTTCTCTAGACATGTTTCAATTTTAATATCAGGCAGTTCATGCTGAATCAGTCATTCATAATATGACCAAAAAGATGAGGGCGGATGCCATCGTCCATTGTGCATTTGAAGGTCATATCGAGAATCACAAAGGTCAAACAAGGTCAAATTTGATATTTTGCATGAATTTACCACATTCAACAGATCTATCCTTAAAAATAAGTTTATAATTATCATGTAGATGTACCAGGCCTCGTAATTAAGATATAAACTAGGCCATCCAATTTATTTCATCATTATAATTATATATTTAAAAAAAAACCATATATGCATAAGTATGAAAAATACAATATTTGAAATAACCAATCTATGGTGTTCTAAAAAGGACATAGGGATATTGCAAGAAGAGTGTTCACGCGTCGCATTAGAAGTGTGTAATTCACGCGTCGCACAAGAAGTGTTGCTGTGTCGCACTGGAAGTGTTATTGCGTCGCACTAAAAGTGTTCAAGCATCGCGCTAGAAGTGCTGTCGCGTCGCACTAGAATTGCGTTATAGTCGCATAGAATTCATGGCGTCGCACTAGAAGTATTCAAGCGTCGCACTAGAAGTGTTTTTGTCTCGTATGAAGAGCCGTATGTGACTAAATTTCGACTTATTAATACATAAGACTATACGGAATGTTAAATAGCCAAACCATATATTTAATGGCAAAGGCATATTTTTATGTGCAAGCCATATATTTACTAGCAAAACCAAATATACAAAACCGGCGACCAGACTGGTAGGCAGCTAGCATACATACTAAAAATAAATTTTGGAATGTATATTCCTTTAAAAAGTCCTCCACAGCCTAGACATTATTATTAGACTAGACATTATTATTATTAGCCTAGACATTATTATTATTAGCCTAGATTTATTATTATTAGCCTAGATTTATTATTATTAGCCTAGATTTATTATTATTAGCCTAGATTTATTATTTGTGGTAGTTAACAAAATATTGCAAATTCTTTGACAAATATTTACAAAACCTAGTCTCAATCCCGATACTCCCTACATAGAAGGTGAGCCTTCTAACCACTAGACAACCGTGCCACTCGAATTTGTTGGTGAATTTATATATTTATCAAATAATATAAATTCTTTAATGCAGAAAAAAATATTGCCCAGGCCTTTTGGGTTCACTCGTCCCCACCGCCCAGGGCCGTAGCGAGCGGGGGAGGGGTGTGAGACCCCAATAATTTTTGCCGACTGAAAATGTATCATGTTTCTGAGCACTGAAGATTTGCCGAGTTGTTTGTTATCAGTTGTTTTTACTTTGTAATACACTGTATTTTATTCACAGAAACTTAGAGCTACGGTTTCTGGTGGCACTTCGTCTTTCTGGTCCTAGACGCTTTGAACGAAGAGTGATTTTACAATACGGTTATACTTGCAGTTTTAAATAGAGGTTACTACTACTACTACTAATAATAATAATAATAATGTGTGGACTTATATAGCGCACGTATCCACCAACTAAGTGGTGCTCAAGGCGCATTATATTATTACCCCTGCTCATAAGGCTCATTAGGCTCATAAATCATTCCTGAAACCATCTCAGCTCCCTGGGGAGTATACAGCTCAATTGCTGCCATTACAGCGCATATAGGGCTAATCAACCAACTCTGCCCTCACAGGTACCCATTTAACCCCTGGGTGGAGAGAAGCAATTATGGTTAAGTGTCTTGCTCAAGGACACAAGTGTCACGGCCGGGATTCGAACCCACATTCTGCTGCTAACACCAGAACTTGAGTCCGGTACTGACAATACTTCAAGAAACCTTTTTGATTTTTGCTCGCGGTTTATGCCAAAACTTAACTTATCACCGTGATGAGTTGTTCAAAATCAAAGAGGAAACGATTTAACCTAGAGTGCCTAGAATGTTATTCAGTCATGGGCGTCGATTGCTACTTAGAAGTGGGGGCGGGGGGCATTCAGTCGGCAAATCCATAGATCTAGGTTTGCCGACTGAAAATTTATTATGGACCAACCCTTGTTCTAGTACCTTTTGATTTGCCGACACAGGCTGTAAATGTTGACTGAGAAGAAATTATTGGAGGTGTCACACCCCCACATCCCGCTCACCCCGCTCGGCAGTGGGGACGAGTGAACCCTTTAGGCCCAGACAAAATAATGTTCTGCATTAAAACAATTATATTATTTTATAAATACAATTTTAAAAAGGTTCTTCTGTAATTAATTCAACGACAAATTCGAGTGGCATAGTAGTCTAGTGGTTAGAAGCTCACCTTCCATGTAGGTAGTATTGGGAATAGGTTTTGTAAATATTTGTAAAAGAATTTACAATATTTTTTTTGTTAACTACCACATTAATTCAGAAACAAAGCCTTTCTGTGTAATAATAATGTCTGGACTGTGGAGGACTTTTTTAAAGGAATATAAATCCCAAAATTTATTTTTAGTACCGTATGTACGCGAGCTGCCGACCAGACTGGTAGCCGGTTTTGTATAATTGGTTTTGCTAGTAAATATATGGCTTTATAATAAAAATATGGCTTTCCAATTAAATATATGGTTTGGCTATTTAACATTTATTTTAGTCTTATTATATTAATTAGTCGAAATTTAGTCACATACGGCTCTTCATACGAGACAAAAAACGCAACGGTAACGCTGTGACACTTGTAGTGCAACGCGTGAATTCTAATGGGACGCGTGAACACACTTCTTGCAATTAAATGTGCCTGTGTCCTTTTTAGAACACCATACCAATCAGCGTTGCGGAAAGCACGTGGGAACAAGGTGGACCCTGGGTACGAGGTTGGTGGAAATATGAATTGGCATTTTTGCCCACTCGCGTTGACTGATGTCGATCACCACCTTGATCGAGTCTTCCCCAATGTAGCTATCAAATACCACAACAGCTCTTCTGTATACTCTCTAAAGTGATGTCAGAAATATGCATGAATACAGTGTAGTCGCCAACCTAACGTGTACCACCTAAAACGAGTTGGCAAAAAAAAAAAATCGCAAGCTTGTCAGCAAGGAGAGGAAACACATCATGTGAGAGATAAACCTGCTTATTAGCTTCTATGCACAGGTTTTGATACAACATAGGCCTTTAAGGGCCATTGGAAGAACTAGTATTGGAAATTTTAGAAAAACAACCACTCAAGGGAATCATGACGGAGCGAACGAAGTCCCACATATTGGACAGTTTGTGTGTTGCCTGTATAAAACAAATTAATGTACAAACATCTGTCAACCGTGCCCGGTTTAATACTTCAGAATGCCAACCACAATTTAACCACAAACACAACCACAAGACAAAGATATGGTTGCAGGCAGACTGTGAACTTATACGTCTGCCATCGACTCCTCGGTTTGGTAGAAGGATTCAGGCTTCCTGAAAGGTGTCTGGACAACGCTACCCCTATTCCAGATGTCTGTCTGGAGCTTGTAACCTGATGCGATCAAACTACAACACTGCTGGCTAATATTCATCAGATGCCATTCATTTATGTGTATAGGCTACGGGCCTGAGGCAATTAAAATGTAATAACACAATATATTGGCCTATGTTGAATTATAACACTATTAAATTTCGCTGTTTAACATGGACAGTAGTTGTCTCTTCAAGGAAAATAATGTGCAATAACGTTTTAGTAATTACGATCATATTCCATATAACCTACTACTAGTACTACGCAACTTATTACGTGTAATAATATTACTGTTTAACTTTTTTTGCATATTATTTTTGCGGTTACGAAAATAGCACATTTTATACTTATTTCGTAATTAATAGAAAGTGTGTATGCATTTACAGACATTTTACCAAAAGTATACACTAGCTTTAAAGAATCCTATAACAGCAAAATATCTCACCACTGTGAATCACATAATACTTCTTGTTAAAAATACAATTTGTATATAATTATTTAACTGAAACGTGATGGAGCCACCTTGGAGAATGAAGTGCCATTGGCACTTACCCAGGAAGCGTACTTGACCTTGGAGGCGCAGTTGCAAATCGTCTTATACCGTAGAGGTACACCTATAATGTATAAACATTAGCACCTTACACATTAGGTGCACCCATTCTCGATGATGGGCAATTGTCATCGTCTGTTGACCCTGGAGGCACGGCTGCCATCGGCACCTTACACAGGAGACACAGCTAACCTAGGGGCGCAGTTTCTATCAGCAGTTTACCCTGGAGGTGAAGTTGACACCATCTCCACAGATGCCATACCATAGAGGTGTGACTGCCATCAGCACGTCACACAAAAGGGGCATCTACCTTGAGGCGTAGGCTAGTTGCCATATATAGGCTAGTCAACTTGCACCGGGTGTACAACCCTGGAGCAGGGTCGTAGGGAAGGCATTTTCTTTGGGGGTGTGGAAGCCAAGTTGCCGACTGACATCAGAGTTGGGGGGCGCAAATATTTTTTGTTGGTAAATTTACTGACACAACACTAATATGAGCAGACAAATTCACTTGATTTTCCCCCAACATGGACACTCTGATGTAAAGTCGCTAAACTTATAACAAACAAACAACGCGGCAAATCTTCAGTGCTTAGAAACATGATACATCTGCAGTCGGCAAACTAAAAATGTATTCTGGACCATTCCTTGTTCTAGTACCTTTGATGCTTCATTTGCCGATTGAGAAATATTATTGCGGGTGTCACATCCCCCCCCCCCCCGCTCGCTGTGGCCCTGCCCTAGAGACACAGTTGACATTTCCTTGCCGTTAAGGCGCAGATGCCATAGAGTCGGACCTCAACACTGTGGCAAAGTTGTTCTTATTCCCTTTGCCCCGTTTTTCATTTCAGTATCCTTCATTATTTATGAATATATCGTAGTCTCCCTATCCCAGAGACACCATTGTACGGGATACGCATGTTTATTATTAATCATACGTTATATTTTAAGTTGTGTAACTTGAGACTCTATATCTACGGCTCAAGTGATTAAATACCGCAATACAGAAACTTGTGTGCATAATTATGTTAAAGTTTAGCAACTTTTTAACAAGATACTAAATTTGACTAGGTTTACTTCGATGTGCACGCGAGACAAATTAGGGTGCCGTTATACTTTAGCTGTGTTCAGAGCATACAGAATGGAGTTAGATAATGGAGTTAGATCTTCTGGACTGTACAGAGTCTGGCTGCAAACACCACTGTAATAATTTGTTATTGTTTGAAATATTGTATTTCGTGAAATAAACCCTCTTGTACTATCTTTAAAGTTCACCAAACAGTTGTTTTGATGGGTGTATTTTTGTCGGTCGTCTCGTACGTAGGATTTTATGAATTTTGTTTAACATGTTCAAAAGTATTTTGACTTAATCATAAGTCCACTTTTCCTAATTTTTATGAAATAAATTTTCATTTTAATGAAAAATTTTTAAATTTCATAATTTTTATGGAAGAAATTATCATTTTATTGCAATTTTTCTAAATTCGACTTTATTTACCCATTTTTTTCCATAAAAATTAGGAAAAGTGGACTTATGATTAAGTCAAAATACTTCTGAACATGTTGTTTGATTGATAAAAGGTCTAGGCTACTAAATAAATAAATAAAGCAATAATTTGTATTTATGGAATTTATTGTTTATCTAATCAAAATATACTCAACATATAACTTGTTACACAATCAATTTCTTATGAAGAAAATTAACTATTCGAAAAAGATATCCATCAGTGTCGTTGTCGTTTTTTAATTGGGAAATAATCATTTTGGTTAGGAAAGAAATTAGGTAAATTTTTATGGCTTATAATTTGTGTCATCTTTCAAGAATATTCTTCCAGTATTGATTTTTACTAGTAACATATTTTGTTTTTAGCGAATCGAAGTTATAGTTTCCGTGCAAAGTTCACAAAAAACAGCAATTTGTTTGAATAAAAACTGCAATTTGCTTATTTCCAATGTACATGTACACGTTTCTAATCGCGTTGCACGTATTGAATAATACGGTCTCTGTAAACTGAGACGGGGTCCAAAATTTCATTTTCTAAATTGTTGATTGAGGCTGCTGAAACACGGCACTATAGATGACGGGCGGTACCAGTAATGTTTTATTTTCAAAATATAATTTTAATAGGTCATTGTATTGAAAGAAATCCACATCTGACGTTAAAGAAGACCTACAGTTTTGATGGCTGCTTGTTCAAACCTCGCTGACATGCATTGTAAAAGTCCATTGTAGCGGACACTAGCGTTTATTATGTCGTTACACTCGAGTGACGAACAGCCATCAAAACTAGAGGATTAAAATATGACTTTATAACGATTTCCTACATCTTCTGTCTTTGATATTGCGAAGTATCGATTCGATTTCAGCTTTGCAAATAGACTAAACGTTCTGGAGATGAGTTGGAGGGAAAAAGAATAAATATAATACTTCAAACAATTTTGGTGTTCGGGCACCGTAGCTGCGCCCGGACACCTAAAAACGTGAAGTGTTTTCATAACGATTTCCTGTGGTAATGCACACAGACCTTAATATCCCCATTTAGATCTGTCCGACATGCACAGAAAGGGTGCAAGTCAACAATGTCCTGTGCCACCATGGAAACTAATTATTGTATGGACGGATGGACGGATAACAGGCAATTATCTACCACTACAATTACGTCACCCGTTTCTTTCTCAGACGTTTGCTTTACCGATAATTAAGGAGTAATTAGGTATGCGGACATGACAATTCGGACAGATGTGGCTTTGGACTGATACGAAGAGCCTATATAGTTTAGAATCTATTCATCCTGTTGTCACTTAATGAGGCCGTAGTGGATTAACAACAGTAGCCTATGGAACCGCAGCTATTTGTTTTGACTTGCACTCTTTTCCGTTTTCGTTGAGTGCTGAGCGACATGTCTCCCTGGCTGGTCGGGTATTTTGACCTGTCAATTGTCCTCAGGCCATTAGTGCGTATCTTTTACAATAATGTAGTCTTGTTAACCAGGATCAATGGAACGTCTCTCCTCATGTGGAACCAGAGTTTACATAATACTAGTTTGACAAAATTTATGGGGAAGCTACGTATTTCTTCCTCCGTGGTCAAATGTCACCACGAATAAGCCGAAAAAGTAAGAAAACTATACATGTTATGTGTTTGTCACGTGGACAAACACGGGGCTGTTTCGGGAGTTTTTTTTTGGTAGTTTGGATGTGAACTGTGAATACAATAATGAAACCTGTTTGTTAGGTTGCAAAGACGGAAGGGATTGGGATGTTATTGGTTTTTGTTAAGAAACTGGAAATGCGGGGATTGCATGGTGACATTTGGTGACATTAAAAATCCTAATTTTGGGTCAAAATCTTTAAAAATCATGTTTAGGAACAAAATGACCATGGCCGCGTCGGACTAGCATTAACCTCCCTAGACAACAAAGCCAGTTGAAGGATTTTTATTGTTTTAATACAATGCCTAGGGAGTTAGGGTTAAGGAAGTAGATATAGCGCCCCCTAACGGTGACCTATGAAAGTTTTCATGGCCTGAGATAGATTGCGCCAAACTGAACATTAAAGTTTCATGAAATTCGGCTGTTAAAGACAGAAAATAAATGTGATAACAAAACCAGACATAGTACGATAAAAAGAAAGGGGCTGAAGAGTCTAATACAAGAACATGGCTCCGTTTCACAAAATAATAGGCTACATAAAACATACAGAATCCACAAACACCAAAAGTCATCTGTGTGTGCGTTGCTGGTCGTTTGTACAATAACAGAATAACTCACACTATGTTTAAATGCGTGTGTTGTTAAGGAGAAAATCGGCATATAATAAATTATTTTATTTTCAAACTTGTACATATTTTGAAAATATTTTGAAAATCATATCTCCTGAACCAAACAAGATAAATTAAAAATTTGTTCATGATAGTGGAAAACGTCACCTTAATTTCCACTAGCAATTTGACAATAACATTCACCATTATAATAGTGTCTCAAATAAATTTTGGGTTTAATCGGGGATCTGTCATGCAAGACAAATAAATTTGTAATCAGAATGAAGTAAGCCACATCAGCTTTTACTTCCTCACAATAACAGTAAACACCATGTATATACTACAAACAATAAAGATTGATCATAAATACCAGTATAAGATCCAGGAGGAGAGGGTGGTGGTCAGAGAAAGGGTCAATCTATGTTATGAGTGTCTCCCAGCATGCAACCCTTCTTTGTCATGTTAGATCCTGCCTCTGATATACATTCATCATCTTCAAAATAAATGTTTTGACCTAAATGTCAATGTTTCAGTATGTCAGATAAAGGTTGGTGAGACTCACCATGGAAATTCTCTACTCCTACATGTACAAATAAAATTTGACTCCAAATTATGAAGAAAAAAAAATACATTTACATTTACGGATGAAAATACTTTGACATATAAACACCCCCTGGTGTTAGATCAGCTGATAGGTATTTTTTATACATTTGGTGAACTAAATACAGCATCTTAAAAGGTATGTAGCTAAAAATACTAGGGGGATATGTCCAACTCCTCTTTTCATACTAGTGCACACGTATGAACATCATGTACATGTATGCAGTGGTAGATCAGGGGGGGGGGGGCTCTCTCTCCCCATTTTAGTCCCTTTATGCTCCCTTGGCACCCCTCCCCCAACTGTCTTTGAAGACAAGTAAACCACACTAAGGGTGGAGAAAGCTTTCTTGCAAAACATGTGAAAAGATAATGGCATGGAAATAAACATTTGATAAACCAGTCAGTTCTTTAAAATCATAACCAGTCCCTCCAGAAATTTTACCAGTTGACCAGTATCAAGACATTTCAATAGCGCTTGTCAAAAAATATGTCACTAACAATGACGTAATGCAGGAGAAAGTAACCAAGTTAAAGTATCCATACACAATCACCTTAATAAACAGTCATGCACACTGGTTCACGAATCCCATTTAGAATCCAGGTTAAAATTTGTTCAAACGCTTTGTTCAAATGTGACACACATTTACATGTAACCAGTAATCATGATGCTATTCTGTCCAAAGGTCTAGAAACAGAGTGTTTTTTAACGTGGGTCACTCAAACAAGCGGTAACATAGAAATTATCTTTTTTAACGAGGGAGGGTTATTTCTTCCATAAATTTACAAATTTGAATTCTTTTAAAATATTATTCCACATTTTTTTTTATTTGTAAATTATTTGACTGTTTTGTAAGAGATATTATAAAATGTTACACTTAAGCCAAGCTGTTAAATTTGTATTGTTACCTGTCCATGCCAGGTAATTAGGTGCATCCATTTAGGGTACATGTACATACAGCCTTGTTAACGCAATGACGTGAAAGTTGATTCCTTTTAACAGCAAGGCACACTATTAACTAAAATCTTATTTGGTGAGAAGTTGGTGATGATAAACAAACAAATCCTGACAAACTATCCGATCAGAAATGCATTCATTTATGTTCAGGTACCAATAGTGTATCTCGCATGGGAGTCTTGTTCCAAAAATAAAAATCAGGGAAATTTAAATTTTTAATCAGAAAATAGAATGACTAAGTTTAGTTCTAAATCGATGTTAATGTACATCATCAACTCTTTTGTTAATTGTGTCAATGTGCTGTTGAAAAATGCATGATATAAAACAAAATAACTATAATAATTTGTAATTAAAATTAGTAGAAAGCCACAATTTTGTTTTCTCAATATACTGGCCATAATGTACTATGTTTATAAAAACAAGAAAAAAAAACATTGGTTTTTTGTGGGTGTTTTTAACCTGGTAGATATAATCAGTGACAGTGATTTGACATTAAGAAATAATTGGTCTAATTTGTTTTATATTGACATCATACATGGAAATGTATCTAGTAAAAATATAATGTAAACTGCTTCATTAATAATTTCATTTCACCCAAGAGTAAATATCATGTATCTACATGTAGGTGACAAGTAATCAGATGGCTTTCCTGTCAGTCAGAACTCGCACAATAGATCCAAGGCCACCTACAGCATAAACCTGCACAGACAAAAACAAGAAAATATATGTTTGCAATTACACTTACTTGTTTACATACATTTACTTGGTTCCATAAAACAAAGACAAATTGACTGTATCAGGATTTGAACTTGTTAATAAACTTAATTGAACAAATTTTACCCGTTGTACATACATGTAAAACAGTCACTTATGGTTAGATGGTTGGTAATCTCTTAAACTGTTAATTATTCTTGGGATGCTAGTCAGTAGCCATAAACTAATTATCCGCTCTGTGCACATCGATGCCCTCTAACCCTCCAGTTTCTTGATGATAGCCAAATTATGTCAAGTGATTGTTGTGTACACCTTATGTGCGTACAATTAGTATGGTACTATGCGCGCATGTACTTCTGCCACCCAATGCTCGCTGGAAATTTCCATGTGTATGCACATCAACTGCAAAAAATGGCCTAATGCAATGCGCTATCGTTGCCCTGTCGATCAACAGTGATGTAACAGCATCTGCCCTCAATGCACGGTGCGAGAAGGTTACAACTGGTACTGAAATTATTTGACTGCAGATACCTAGTATATATGATGAATGCTGTAATAGAGCCAAACACATTTCTTTTATAAACTGCCACCAACAAACACGTACATGTATGTCGCATTTGGTAGCTCAACAAGTGTAATTTGAGCTGCTATCTCAACCATTAATAGGAGTTTGGACATGTACATGTATGTGGTGTTGTGGATGTCTTAATAGGTCAACAAAAATAACTCCAGGAGATTGAAAGAACCATAGTACAGCAAAGGGGAAATCTAGAGAAGGTAGAAATTACCACTGAAAATTGGGACTAAAACATAGGGTGTAATGATACCACTTTTTCATGATATGATACGTATCGCGATACTTGATCAGGATACAATATGTATCATGATACGTATCGTGAATACTAAAAATACTAAAAAAAGAAGTGTCAATAATGTTGTGAATTAGCCAATGTTGCAGAGAGAGACTTAAACACAGTAAAAAAGGTACATGTACATACATATGTATACACAGTTTCATGTTGTTATTTTACTCCCACTTCCCTGTAAAAAAAAGGCTATGTCCTACTATAAATCAGGCTTGGAAGAATTTATAATCATCAATAAATGTTTGTCCAGATTTTTGTTTTACTGTCGGTCTTTTTTAAGACGGCGCTCAGGCATTTTGTCAGGGAAAAGTTCACTGACTTTTCTGGTCTAAATGTCAGGTATGAAGTGCTAATATTTGTAAACAAATTTGGTTTGGATAAAATTCGGTATTTTTATTTACATTCTGATGAAATTTTGTGTGAACCCAAAAGTCATCAGTATCGCGATACACGGTTTTGTACCGTGATGCGTATCGCAGCATTTTTGTTAATCATTACACCCCTACTAAAACATACTGCTGTCTACCACAACCACCTCTGTTTCAATCACTATGAAAATATTTACTGTGAAAAAGTCATGAAAATCCACTTTACTGTGAAACCTTTGTTCTCACAGTGAACACAGCCATGAAATCATGGTGTTTTTAAGTCCACAGATTGACCAACCTTTGTCATGGTTATTTTCTGGCATTTCCCATCTAAACTGGTGTCGCGATTCCTATTATTCATTTAGCTGAGTAAAGTAGGCTAAGGCCGTTTTTCCAGTAAAACCAGGTAGTCACATTTTTTTAAACCGATACTGTGAACCAAGGAATATTTACTATACTGAAATACCGTCAAATTCAGTTTTAATAAAACTGTGGTTTTATAAAATCATCCGTTTTTAAGCCCCAGAGCAGGGCAATTTATCCCATCACTTAAGGCTTACTTTTAGTTTTACTGGTCTTCATTGTATGCTTGTTCCTTGGCGATGATTTTTTATAAAGCAACTCGTTCCCGTGGTCATTATGAACCCTGATGGATGAACTGTTATTAAAAATCCTATTTTTAGTGCCCATTTGGCCTACAACATGTACATGTACCTCAGTTTAGCACAGTCAACGCATTATATACATACAGTATTCAGCCTTTTTTGTAGTTTACAGAGCTTTGAAATGGATCTTCTGCAGTACTTGATTTGATCAAATCTGCTCTTGGCTATAATGGTGAATGCCCAAAACCACTAACTTTAATTTTGTTTTGCTTATGTAATAAGCAATAATCTAACTTATTAAAAAGGAAATCTTCATTTGTACCATAGCCTTTAGCAGCATATACCAAAATGTTACATTATAGTCTTATTCAATTCAACAAGCACTTGGTATATCAGCTGTGTGAATTAGTGAAAAAATACCTACTTTTTCATGCCATGTCAGTAAAATGGCACTGCTGTTTTCAGTTGGACATGAGAAACCCTTGTAGATGTATTTCATGAGAATGTCAATGGTGTCTTTGTCTAGGTTGTTTACTACTTTCTCAACATCACTAGTTTTAAAAGCTGTGAGAACCCTCATAACAAGTTGAAAGGCTTTATCCTAAAAATAGATCACACAATACAAAGAACAAGTTATCACTACTAAAGACATGGCAGTAATATAAGTGGCCTCAAGGTTCAATACTAGCAGGATCTTTATCAAAAGCAAAATGACACTGCTAGCCTGGTCAAAACACAAGTCAACTACCTATAATGTTTTTAAAGAGATTTGCTTGAAATTAGCCTTAACCAAGGCACATCGGAATGGTTTGGTCGCATAATTTTGCCCTGATTGCAGCCATTGCACACACAATACATATCCGTAAGCATACACACTTGTACATTTACATACAGACAGTGACCCTTTGGGCAACGCGCCTTGATCCTTCTGTTGCCAAAATTCGAGGCGTAGGTCATTATGTAAAATTTAAAAATGAAAGAAATATTCTTATTAGTTGTTGGTTGGCCCAGCAACTGCTTCGCTGCGATGTCCTTCATGTGCATACATTGTGTGTATGCGTGTGCGCATGTATTGTGCGCATGCATTGTGCATGGGATCAAACAGGGTCAAAGCTACATAGGGGCATGTGATTGGACATTATTTGAAAGGAACCGCCCACAAATTCTTGCATATGAATTTCCATCGGATTTCCAATGGGAAAATAAAGGAACAGATAAACTCTGGATTTCTATGGATCAAGGCTGTTGATTCAGTTCGAACGTATATAAGGTCACAATGCACAACCGTATGCACGACTCGGTTTACACTGATCTTACACTGATACAGTGTAAAGTACATTTACATACGTACAGACCCTATCTGGAACAGTGCACAGTGTGTGCTGAATTTCTAGGGCCAGAAATCGGTACGGGATGAGGGTGCCATTATTCAGTGCACGCTATGACAACAGCCTTGGTCAAGGCTACACACATGTAGCTTGAAATTGGAACTCTAGAGTCTAGATCAATTATTTAATACCAAATTGACCTACATGGATATTTACACGCATACACATTATGTTGGAAGTCTATTACCTACATGAAGTGTGCCACTCGTGTACATAACCTAGTGCACGGCACAGTACTCCAAGAACAATGGATTTAGCCCATTTGTGATGTTTTGTTCCAAAAACTGATGTGTAAGGTGTCAAAAAGGAAGCAGTGCATTCTGGGAGACTTAGGCCTACCTGGCATGTGAGAGAACTGTATCTTGCGTGCACCACAACTTAGCGTTTGCGCGTTCTCTCCACAGCTGATGGTTTTCCTGCATCTAGTTTAAGATTGCATCTACACTGTAGTTCTCCAGGAACTAGTTTTGCGTGGAAATGCCTGTCCATGATGCCTCATGGCAGGCCAGGCAAGGGGAGCAAAACTCTGTAACCAAGCTGTTTGAGCATGCGTGCATGCATTTGGAGTACAATGCCGTGGTATGGATTATAGAAGACTGGCACACTTCATGTAGGTAATAGACTTCTGATGATGTACATACATACATGTATTATCAGGCAGATTGTCATCAATATTTATGTAATGTCATTTGTCTGAACAATTTTATGTCCTGAAGAAATGTTTCTTCTGGGCATAGGTCGGCTTCAAAATTTGTGCAGGGACACGTTTTTTTTTTTTTTTTTTGGTAATCTTTATTTTTGCCAACGGCTTTTGGAACCAGACCAAATTTCCCATATACAAAGTATGGTGGATAAAAGAAGCCTCACAAATCGGGCAAACGTTCATACCCCTATGTGAATAAGTTATTTAAAATACAGCATGGCAGAATACCAATTGATCCAGCAATTTTGGCTGCAATTGGACATTGTTTCATACATGTACATGTAGGGGAAAAAAAAGAAAATTTAAAATGTCAACGTGCAGGTCTGAGGTGACGTGCGCAGAGACCAGGGGGGTCATGCCTATGTTCCCTCAGCCCTATGTTCCCTCAATGCCTAACTTTTTTTTTTAATCCAAATTAGGCCCTATGTTCCCTCAACCCTATGTTCCCTCAACCCTATGTTCCTCATCCCAAAATAGACCCTATGTTGGGATGAGGGAACATAGGGCTGAGGGAACATAGGGTCTATTTTGGGATGAGGGAACATAGGGCTGAGGGAACATAGGGCTGAGGGAACATAGGGCTGAGGGAACATAAGGCTGAGGGAACTTGAGTACGGTCCCAGACCAGAAACCAGAGACTTCTTTTGGCCTAACATTCTATTTCATCCAAATGATAATACAGTGTATGTTTCACACCTCAGGATCTTAAAATAGATACAAATAACCTGTCATGATGTTAATGTAGGCTGAACTTACAGCAGAGTACAAGCTTACATGTACATCAGTGACAGATCTAAGGGTTTAAACAAGTATTTGGTTCATACAAGGTCTTTTTTTTTATAATCAATCCAAAACTAACATTTACTTTTTTGATTATCAGAATAGTAATAGACCTGTACACTAGACAAAAGATTCCCATTACAAACATACCTTTACAGCTTGGATCTTGGAGCCTATTGGCGGACTTCTTAACACTGCTTTTAATGCCTCTTCATAGTTCTTTGTGCTGTCAATACTTGGTTAAGAATAGACACTTAAACACTGACAAACCCATGCAATTTAAACAAATTATGTGCTATCAAAATGTATATAAAATGGAATATTGCACACTACACATCACTGTATACATGAAGTTGCAGTCAGCATCTACATGTGTATCTAGGGTTCCAGTTTCTGCTAAAATTACACAGAGAATGGAATAAATACATCTGTATGAAAGAAACAATTTCTCATTCCTTGTTTCTGAAGAACTAGATGGAACCAATTAAGCTTGACACCCACTGATTGTGATTACGAGCAACAGTAGATGTATACAGCACTGTATTACAGTGTACAGTGTACATGTATCACAGCCTACTACTGCATGTAACAACACTAATCAGTGTGCAGGTAAATTGATCAATATATTCATTGAACTAAATTATTTTAAATTATTAATTAACACTTTTTGTAATTTCAAGATCATAGTTTAAGATAACATATTAGATGCTAAGCTTCCGATAAGGTTAGGAAAAATGTTTTATTTTACATTCAATTTGAATTCCACCTAAGTATTTCTTTTTTAGAACCTGCTAGGTTCGAAACATAAGGCCAATAACATTTATTTTGCATACTACAGGTCCTTTATGTTGGTAAGCAGTTTGCAACAGCTACATGTAATTCTCTATTCCTTCTAAATTTTTTCACCACAGCGATCCTACCCAATTGTTTGCACTGAATTTTCTCCTTTTTTTCTTCTTCTGTCTTTGTTGGCTGAACCGAGGAAATGTACCCTCAAGGCCCCCTCCTTGTATTGTGTTATATACTGAATCGTGGTCCTCCTGATTAAATCTCATTGTCCCCCGTACATGCAATATGTTGAATAAAATGATACATGTAGGGCCAATGATTTTCCGCGATCGCGGAAAACGGACGGAATTCGCGGAATTTGCTCCTCGAAACGGAAAATGGGATTTGAATCTGAAGGAAATAACTTCTGCAATTTTATTGATAAAAAACATAATTTTGTAAAATTTATTGGTCCAAAACGGATTGTTGATGATTAATTCAACCAGATTCAACAGATGAGCCACATAACAAATGCGCGTTGGCAAGATTAGAGCAACAAATCATGTTACGAATCACCGTCAGCGAGCGTGACAGACATGGGGGAGACCTGACATGTACGCCGTAGCTTTCGGTCAGCGCACAGGTGTCTTTTGCAACATCGGCAGGTTTATTTTTCTCCGTTCAATCATCAACCATTCTTTTATATCTAACTTTGGCTTTAGTGAAATGTATGTTGTGCTTATTCATTTATACAGGTCCAAAAACCTACCGTAAACTATCCTATTTTGACACTATGCGCCTTGAGCACCACTTAGTTGGTGGATACGTGCGCTATACACATGTACATGTAAGTCCACACATTATTATTATTATTACTAGTTAACGTGAAAAAAATGGCGGACATAAATTTCGCTTTGGCTACAACCATCATGTGATGTGTGTGTGACGTCGTGGCATATACGGCTGTTGCATGTTTATGAGTGTGTGGTGGCGGTGCAGTATTAATGACTGAGGAAGTTAAATACTACGTCTGTAAATAGATCGGCCATTGATAAACAACTGGCAATAAGACACATTTCTAGCATAAAACAACTGTGACCCTTTGCTAGTTAATTATTAAACAATGCATTATCCTTCCACATTTACAATTTTATGTACTGTCTGTATACAGGGTGTATGTTTAAATGCACTTTTATGTATTGAAAAAATGTGAAACAGAATTTTTCAGCCTGAAACGGAAAATCATTGGCCACATACATGTTTCCACCCGTTAAAGTACATTTTCTGTTTCTATGTAATCTCATGATGGTCGTTTGGCCCTTGATTACGTAAAATTTTACCTGAAAATGGTGATATTTCCAACTTGTTTTGCTTCGGTGGCTAACGAACTGGCAGCTGTCAGACATGTACAAAGTTTGCGCGCAAGCGTATTTCCATCTGTTGTATGTGTGCGAATTACACTGGTCCCCTATCCTATCAAGGATATAGACAGGCTCCAGGTGCACCATTCAAGGGATTTCATTGGATACATTGAGCTGAAGATCTGACGTCACGCTTCCAGGTTTACGCGCTAGCTACCAACCAAGGTGAAAATTGCATCTCAGGGAAAACGTGGCAGCCGCGGCCACTAGTTTGCGAATACGAATACTGACATGCGCATGTGAGCAAACTTCGTACGTGTCTGACAGCTACCTGTATGTGTGCCTGAACGTTAGCCACCAAAGCAAAAAACAAGTTGGAAATATCACCATTTTCAGGTAAAATTTTACGTAATCAAGGGCCCAGCGACCATCATGAGATAACATAGAAACAGAAAATGAGGTTTCATCGGTAGAACTCTGACGCAGTGTGTTCGAAGGAAGAAGTTCATAGAGCTAGAGGAAACTGCAGGCATTGTAACTTCTTAACTGCCTCTTGGAGAAACAATTTTTGCGGAAAGATGTCTAAAAAAAAAAAGGATTTCCCCAACATTTCTCAGAGCAATCGCAAATCTGTGTACAAACTTTTCATGCCGTTCATACTAAATAATCGAGCGATGACCTTGGGGTCAGAACATCGATTGCACGGCAGAACATCAGTTGCACAAGGGCGACAGACTTTACTTACCAAGCAGACGATTTAAAGAGACGTGTTCTGCATGCTGCGCAATTGATGTTTTGACCACTAGGTCGTCGCTCATGCACATTATTCAGCATGAACAGCATGAAAAGTTTGTACACAGATTGGCCGTTTCTCTGAGAAATGTCGGGGAAATCTTTTTTTTTATGACATCTTTCTGCAAAAATAGTTTCTCCAAGAAGCAGTTAAGAAGTTACACTGGCTACATTTCTTGGTTCAGCCAACGAAAACATGTAAAAAAAGGAGAAAATTCAGTGCAAACTTTACAGGTATACGACCGGAAAGTAATCTTGGTCAGGACCCTATCGGAAGTGTACTTTGCACTGTAGACAGGGTCCTATCAGGGCTTGGCGTAAGAGCAATTTGATCAATTGAGCCCTATACACAATAGTACCGTGTTCAGTTCACATGTGCGCTTCATACGACGGCCGTATTGAACTCTAGAAACATTACTAACTTCGTTTTATAATAAAAGTTTTTGAACATTTAACAAAATGAGCATTCATTTATATATGTGGTGGTGAGGTTTAGAATCATTTCGGCACACAATATGATCACATTTTCAACCACGGTGAGCCACTCATTTTCCCGAAAAAATTTTAATAATTAAAATCAACCTTGATCATACCACAAAGTAATTCACTATGAAAAGCACCCGAACATGTCACAGTTGGTAATTTGTAATATTGCATCTGTTTTAGCGATCGCTATAACAATGTAAACAAAAAAGAAAATAGACGGACTGGAGGACTAACTTTCATGAATGACTGCCATTTTGCCAAAATAATGAAGACATTGGGCTAGAGTAGGGTTTTCAGTTCATACGTGCTTGACCGAAGCCCTACACACGCACAACGCATCGCGCGCAACAAAATCTTACTTGTAATAGCTCATTGGAAAGCTTATAGTTTCAGCTATCCAACAATGTACATAAAATAGCAATCGGAAGTACACGTGCGAAAGCCTAGGTTTTTATGAATGAACCACTCTCGTCCCGCCCAGCCTTTCGCGAAGTGTTCTGAGATCGGGCGCATTCGGTGCGTAAAATTTGCCGCGCTCTGCTGAGGGCATCCACTTCGGATCTGTCTCTGCACCCAAGTACATTGTGATTGACATGAAAACGGTTTCCCTATTGAGTCAAAGGGCTCCTTTACATGCCCATGCTTGCTCGATCTCCATAACTACTCTACAACCGAAGTTACGAAGAGATAAAAAGTAAACACCGTTTTTTCGAGGTGAAATCTTCAAGTTGAAAGGTAGGAGCAGTGTCTGAATGAATTTTACACCTCTTTTCTATCATATGTGAAAGTTTTGAGCAGTAATTTTGTTTAGTTTTGAGCGGAGAGTGTATTTTATTACACCCTTTCAAAAGCTCTTATGAGGGAAACGAGCACGAACGCTGTGCGTGTGTATCACGGTGTGTGTAGGCTGATTCAACGGTTTTGGTGTCATTAGGGATGTACACAGTGTATGGACAGTCGCGCTTCGTCGAATGCTGTATATTTGATTAAATAAAACAGGATTCCTCAAAAACTACTCGTCCAATTTTCTTGATTTAAAAACCATTGTATTTCTTTCATCAAGACCTTTAATTTGATATAAATATTGAGCATATTGGTTTAGGAAAAATTTTTCACCTGAAAACCCTACTTTTACCTGTCAAAATCTTACATGTAATAGCTCATTGGAAAGCTTATAGTTTCAGCTATCCAACAATGTACATAAAATAGCAATCGGAAGTACGTGCGAAAGCCTAGGTTTTTATGAATGAACCACTCTCGTCCCGCCCAGCCTTTCGCGAAGTGTTCAGAGATCGGGCGCATTCGACCCGTAAAATTTGCCGCGCTCTGCTGAGGGCATCCACTTCGGAGCTGTCTCTGCGCCCGAGTACATTGTGATTGACATGAAAACGGGTTTCCCTATTGAGTCAAAGGGCTCCTTTACATACTCATGCTTGCTCGATCTCCACAGCGACTCTACAACCAAAGTTACGAAAAGATAAAAAGTAAACACCGTTTTTTCGAGGTGAAATCTTCAAGTTGAAAGGTAAGAGCGATGTCTGAATGAATTTTACACCTCTTTTCTATCATATGTGAAAGTTTTGAGCGGTAATTTTGTTTAGTTTTGAGCGGAGAGTGTATTTTTTACACCCTTTCAAAAGCTCTTATGAGGGAAACGAGCACGAACGCTGTGCGTGTGTATCACGGTGTGTGTAGGCTGATTCAACGGTTTTGTTGCCATTAGGGATGTACACAGTGCATGGAGTCGCGCTTCATCGAATGCTGTATACTTGATTTAAAAAAAACAGGATTCCTCAAAAACTACACGTCCGATTTTCTTGATTTAAAAACCATTGTATTTCTTTCAATCAAGACCTTTAATTTGATATAAATATTGAGCATATTGGTTTAGGAATAATTTTTCAACTGAAAACCCTACCTAGAGTAGGGTTTTCCTAAACCAATATACTCAATATTTATATCAAATTGAAGGTCTTGATGAAAGAAATACAATGGTTTTTTAATCAAGAAAATCGGACGAGTATTTTTTGAGGAATCCTGTTTTATTTAATCAAATATACAGCATTCGATGAAGCACGACTGTCCATACACTGTGTACATCCCTAATGTCAACAAAACCGTTGAATCAGCCTACACACACCGTGATACACACGCACAGCGTTCGTGCTCGTTTCCCTCATAAGAGCTTTGAAAGGTGTAAAAATACACTCTCAAAACTACACAATTACGGCTCAAAACTTTCACATATGATAGAAAAGAGGTGTAAAATTCATTCAAACACTACTCTTACCTTTCAACTTGAAGATTTCACCTCAAAAAACGATGTTTAATTTTTATCTCTTCGTAACTTCGGTTGTAGAGTAGTTATGGAGATCGAGCAAGCATGGCTATGTAAAGGAGCGCTGACTTAATATGGAAACCCGTTTTCATGTCAATCACAACGTACTTCGGGCGGGAGACAGCTCAAGTGATGCACACGATCTCGAACACTTCGGCGAAGGCTGGGCGGGCGAGTGGTTCATTCATAAAACCTAGGCTTTCGCACGTAGTTCAGATTGCTATTTTATGTACATTGTTGGATAGCTGAAACTATAAGCTTTCCAATGAGCTATTACATGTAAGATTTCGACGGGCAAAAGTAGTAGAATTTTTGAGATTAAAATGTTGATGTTTTTTGTTGCGGGCGCTGCGCTGTGCGTGTGAAGGGCATCGGTGAAGCACGTACAAACTGAAAACCCTACCTAGAGAAAGATACACGTAAACATTTATTTTACCACCTATGGCCCAATTTCAAGGGGTAAAGATAATTTTTTGTGATAAAATTTTGACATTAATTATATGCATATGATGAACCAAACGACAGTAAAGCAATGAAAAACAACACCTGTACCAGTGCATACTGCAGACTGTAATTTTAAGCATTTTAAATTTGCTACACAAAATTCACAGATTGCTATAAAAAAATGATTTTGCTATGCAAATTCTTTTTTTTGCATCGCAGTTTTGCTATGCAAAATATTCGAATAAAATCATTCCCTGCACAATACTGCATACTTTGTGTCAAAATGGCTGAACATTTTTTTGAATATGATTTTGGGCTATGTTTCCCTTTAAAAAAAGAAAGTGGCAATATCTACTCCCTTGACAAAAAGTGGCAAACAGTTAATAATGCCCTATATCCAGTATTCACTCCCAATTTGTAAATCAAGGATATTGATTGAGAAAGCCTTGCACTTCGCCTTCGTCTGGTCCCTTTGATACTTCGTCGTCTGTCTGTTCATCTTCAAAGTTGTTCTCATCGTATTCGTCAACATCTACCTTTCGAAACTGGGTTCTTCCAGTGTTCTTTGACATATTTGGAGACAGTTGCTGAACAAAAAGTACACAAACACCGTTCAAATACTCTTCTCTGTGTTAGTACACACCCTGTTCAATCTCCACATTCGCATGTAAGTTACTTCCTCCTCGCTCAGCGCTCTAGCTTGCTCGAAATCTCATGCAGGACTCGACTAGACTGTAGTGATCAGACAGACTGCACTGCTGCTCCGGGATCACTCACATTTCCCCCTCGGTAGGTTAAGGCACATATATTGGCCTTTACCATCATACGAAAAAATATTGTTACTGCCGCCCATGTCTGATTCTGGCCACTGAACATTATTATAGTACTTTTGATAAAAATCGATACCAGACTATATCTAAAATAGTTAGACTCAAGAGTGTGGCCATAACCAGTTGAATTAGGCAAGGAGTCTGGAAACCTGACATCGTCCTTTTCAATCATCATCAACGCAACCATGGTTAGTATCTTCATATGCTCCATGAATCCTATATCATCTTGTAAAATCGAAAAATAATATGGATAAAAGAACCCAACAGGAATTCTTTGATGATTATAGATCACTGAGAATATAATTTTAGTTTGTATGTTTTAGTTTGTATTACAGAAAAAGGTCAATTCGTGTACCATGATGTACTTGACATTACGTTACAAACTAGCCCCACTAACGTTAGTGTGGCACGGACCTGAATCCTGACCATAGTCAGACATTGCCCCACCAGTGTGGCACGGACCTGTATCCTTAGCCACACGTTGGTCTCATTGCCGCTAACGGCGGGGTTTTCTAGGAATTTTCTAAATTCCAGGCGCTGAAATTGACGATATTTACAACTATTTTGACAGGCTAAACAGTTCCTTACAACATTGTACAATACATAGGTATGTGAAGAAAATATTCAAAGTGAACCAATACCAATGCAATTAGTACCACTGGAAAGAGTTTGAAAAATCCTACACAGTGGTACCAAAGTTATTGAGATATCTTAATTGATAAGGAAATTACACGCATTTGGAGCTCATTATTAGCGTCATTTCTCTGAGTCTGACAGGTACTTGATTAGAATTTTGTGACCGAAAACGCGACTTTTTTTAATAAAAACGATTGTGGTTTGAACAAAAACGCTTGTGATTCCTTCGTTAATCAGCTGCGACCGGGTCGCGTCGACCCGGCCGCGTCAGACTCCGGGTAAGTCAATTTTTTTGGGGACCCATAAAATACAATGAAACTTTGGGATTTTAAAGATGAAATAACAACAATAATGTAGACTAACCTTTCAATAATGTAGGATTGGGCCTTAGAGTGGTATTTGTGCCGTCAAAACAGTGATTTCTTAAACTTTTCCAGCGAAGGTCAAAACATTCCAAAAATAAAAAAATCAAACATGGCGGATGTAAGAGGGGATTTTCACTCACGTCATCATCGTCTACAGCCAATCAGAATGCGAATTTATGGGGATTTCCCCAGCGTGCATGACGCGATGCGGAACAGAAATCGGGCAGAAAATATCGGCCGCGATCGATGCGTATCTTCACATACCTACAATACATGTTGAACTATCTAGGCGCCCCCCAAAAATGGTTATTTTACTTACATTTCGTCTCATAATATTAATAGGCCCGAAAAAATTACAAGACGATCGGCATTGTGTTTCAACGAGGACGGCCATTTTGAATGTATGAAGAGTGTGTGAATGGGAAAACAACTTTACGACGGCTGTTTTAATGTGTGCACATACTTGCTCATATTTTAGCGCGCGAAGTATTCCATTTCGGGGTTGCACGTGTTGTCGGAGCATTTTTATGTGCTAAAATGTGATATAAAATGTGATATAACTAGGCCTATAGGCCTGTGTATAATTAAAATGAAATATTAATAAATAAATAAAACATGCCCAGTTCCTGGATTCAATTATTTACTTTTACTATAATAAGTAGGGCATATATTTACCAACATATATATGGCCTATATCGCAGAACCCGCTGCTATATAATATAGGATTCTAGCCAGCCAATCACCATCGGGCAAGCTTGGTGGTCGAGAGGTTAAGACGTCTGCACTAGTAGTAAGCAGGAGGTTGTGGGTTCGAATCCCGCCCGAGTCCCGCCTGTGTAGTTTTTCACAGAGACTCGGAAACCACTGAGTATACAGTGCCATACACACGACGGTGTTAGGGCAAAATTAAATCAATTGTATATTTACCTTATTAATTTTATTTTGTTTGTGTCCACAATATAATTCAGCAAAAGAAAAATGTTTAAAACACCGTTCATTGACAAGCAATAATGATCGAATCAATGAAGTGTTTCATGTTCGAGGATATCGCTGATACTAGATAGCATATTGTTGTTTAACAAAATAATAATAGTAATAATATTATCAGTATTATTGATAATGATGGATGGCCAAAATGTTAATAATTGGGCCCATTCCCTGTAGCCCAGGAATTTTATTGAGAAATTCACGCCCCCAAATAGACCCAAACCCCGCTTGAACCATCTTTGCAATTTGTCTGTGCACACATAAAACAGCCGTCGTAAAGTTGTTTTCCCATTCACACTCTTCATTCAAAATGGCCGTCCTCGTTGAAACACAATGCCGATCGTCTTGTAATTTTTTCGGGCCTATATGAGACGAAATGTAAGTAAAATAACCATTTTTTGGGGGGCGCCTAGATAGTTCAACATCTAAGGAACGTATCTAGCCTGTCAAAATAGTTCCAAATATCGTCAATTTCAGCGCCTGGAATTTATAAAATTCCTAGAAAACCCCGCCGTTAGCGGCAATGAGACCAACGTGTGGCTAAGGATACAGGTCCGTGCCACACTGGTGGGGCAAAGTCAGACACTGGTCATTGATACTAACACTTTGGATTTTATAAATTCTTAGCGCTCAAATTGACGATATTTGCAACTGTTTTGACACACTAGATAGCTATAACACCCAAACGCGAGTTAACACATTTGCCTAGCTATGTGCCACCACGTAAAAAATTGTAGAATGTCGTATCCGACCGCCACTTTTTCTGGGTTAAAGTAATGAACAGGTTCTGGAGCTCAAGAAAGTAAAAGAAAATGAGCACTGAAAATGGCCCAAAGAGGCGATGCTGTTAAGTAATTTCCCAAGGACACCAAAAGTGGCAAATTAGCTTAATTATTTAAAAGTAAATAATCAGTCATTTAAAAAAAATTATATTAAAAAAAATAAAATTCGCATGGCCTTTTGGCGATTTAGGCATAGCAAATACGATTTTGAGCCGTGAATACGACTCTACGATAAATAGGCATGAGAATCTTCCGGATTTTTCCGGACCTCCGGATTTTTCACCTCAAAATATGTGGTCTCCGAGTTCAGTGTGAATTTGATATAAAATGTGGGGGGTAGGTTGTATAGGGGTAAGCTCAGAAAACATGTGAAAAAAGTAATTGAAAATTTAACTTTGTCACCCGATAAACTTAGTGTTTACAGCAGAACATTGTATCTAGGAAAAGTGTTGTTTAATGTAGCGACCTACTAGTATTTGATTGATGCCGCAGCTGGATAAAAAAGGAAGAGTATCTAAACGTATGTGTCCGTGTTTTTCCCATCTCTGAATGTTGACGTCACCGGAATACGCATGTATGGAGAATTTGTTTTAACAAAGAAGTACATTATACAACGATTCGCTTTACACACAACGTGGGGCTCTGCGCAAAAGAGTATTGATCACAACCAAATTCTCTCTACGTTCCGTAGACTGTGATTAACAGTCCTACATGTATTTTTGTGTGTGTGGTGCGCGTGATGTATGCGCTAGACGTAGAACCGACTTACTGTCAATTCTATCTGCACACAGTCTTCGCGCGCGAGAGCAGGAACTTTCTATGCGATCGAGTTTGCAGACGATAGAAATGGCGCTCAAACTTACTTACGTCCAGCGTGGTTCCGCCGTGGATGTTAATGAAATCGACAAAACTATCAAAAATAAATGGAAATGGAATTGGTGTGATAAAGTTCTGTTTGCTGGTTCTCCAGACCAGCATCAAATCGGCGATTGTTTTCGTAAACTTCACGAAGCTGGCGATGCATTTTGTGAATGTTGTCGTGTCACCATCAGATATGGAACCTCCGGCTGGATTGAAAATTATATTTTATTATATTGGACAGGTCATAATGTACACAAAATCTTGCCAAAATTACAGGAGATGTTAATGAAGTTAATACCCAAAATAGCTATCCTTTAAGGATTTCATTTACCAAAATCCAAAAATTTCCCGGGATTATTATTATTATTATTTTTTAAAATCCAAATTACAAGAGATTTTAATGATAAAAATATCCAAAATAGCCATCCTATAAGGTTTTCATATACCAAAATCTAATATAAGCCTGGATTATTTTTTCCTTCTTTTTTGCAAAACTCCATTCTCATGCCTGGATAATACTTAATTGAAATACGCTAAACAAGCCACCCCAGTATAATTGTATATAGTTACAATACAAGCAAACAATGAATGAACTATTAACCCTTTCAGTCCCGCACCCGGGATATCCCGGGTCACGTTACACTTCCTCAGGGTCCCGCTCCCGGGATATCCCAGGTTGCGCGGTCGCTGTACTTTTGCGTCCACTGCGCTGGTACAATAAGCGCTATGAAATAAAAAATACAGCTGTATGGACCTGATGATTTGCGCCATCTTTTGATATATTTGTTGAGATTGTTTGCCGCTAGCATCCGGGACTTTCAGGCGGTTTTGTGTGCAAGATGGATGCCTCGTCAGCCGAATGACGGAATGCCCTACGCGCGCTGAGATTTCCTTCCAGAATTTGACGTTTTTCTCTTCGGTGTTGTCCTTTTCTGACACATGTACAGGGTTTTCCCTTAACTTTTTTTTTCACTCGCTAGTAAACCAAACTTTTCACTAGCCCGCAAGCCTTTTCACTCGCCGTATGTTTTTTTTAAATACTTTTAATCAAATCACTGTTTTTAGTAATTTAGGCATTTTGCATCAGAACGTGCATTATAAACAACAGTTGTCAGTTACCTTATTATTATGTGCATATTTGTTTCTGAGGCAATACTAATGTTTCTTTAATTAATAACGGATTCTATTCTAATAACAGAGGAAAAGATCAGGCACATTAGTGTACAGTAATGCTTTTGCTTTAATTCTGAAATGAAGAAGGCTCATTTCATATTTTATTTCTAACCAACTGAACACAACAATAATGAAAACATTAAAAAATCAGGGCACCAAGACAATTTTTAAGATTTTCAAAATCAAAGGGCATCACGGCAATGATAAAAAAAACGTAAAGGGCACCAAGGCAATCTTTTAAAAAAACAATGAAAAATGAACACTCCAATTCAGCACATGCAAATAAGACTAAAGTTTCCTTTATCTGTCTCCGTTTGGGTTTTATTACATGTAGGCCTACATGAAAACAGTATTGCAACACTTACAGTTTATGTCACCAATTAAAAATAAATAAAAAACACAATGTTAACCCGAAAAAACATCAAGTTTTATGCATTTCGATGTGGCAGTATTCAGTTCACTCTTTTTTATTTGCTAGTCGACCCTTTGACAGCATGTTGACGACCACCAAATTAAGCCCTGGCCACGTGCGGTACATTTCAGCGCGCGACACGATGCGTCGATGCTATATCCGATGCACACGCTGCATGCATGTCTAGGTACAGACTCCGCATGTATTATTTACGTTAGCTGGTACCCGAGAATGCCTGGCGTCGTGTTTATGTTGTGGGTACTGTTGACACCAACCAAAGTATTAGCAAGGGCCAAGTTCGTAGAACGACCAAGCGGCTGCTATTGCCTGGTAACCGCTATATCATTTTGGTCATGAGTACCAGGTAATTTTGACTATTTTGTTCCCAAATGGTCGTTGCGTGAACTTGGTCTTAGCAGCGCAGCCACCGGTCGCGCAATCGAGCGTGGCGGCGATATATGTGTAAACAAGTGGGCACAACGGCAATGCAGGGAAAAAGCACAGCAACTCGTTGCCGTGAAAAGTGGCATTTTTAAAGGGCATCATGGCAGAGGGTGAGGGCATTGACGGCAATTGCCGTCGATGCCGTCGTGTAATTTCAGGGCTGACTCGGTGACAATATTTTGACTCGCCCAGCGGGCTACTGAAGGAAGGGTTTTGACTCGCCCGCCGCCGTTTTCACTCGCATTTGGCGAGCGGGCGACCGCTAAGGTCAAACCCTGCATGTAGGTTTCGCAAAGATAAAATTGATTACTCAGGAGTGTAGATAAATTATTGATTTGAAGAAATTGTAATTTTGGGGGCGTTTTTTATCATATTTAAAGATTTTTCATGTCTGTACTGATGATGCATGTAACGTAACATTAACGTTTATATTTGTGTAAAGAATGCACTCATTCCCAATGATTTACATCCTCTCCTCCTACTTGTACATAGTCTTTGGCACTATAAGGTTTACATTTGAGTGCAGTTACCTTTGGAAATTATAAAAATTTAAAACAAATAAACATTTGGGAGGAATCTTATCAAACAAAAATCACGAAGACGTGCCGATAAAAGGGACCGATAAAAGTACAGTTAACTGGGCCTATAATTAGGCAGGTCACACAAATTTTAATATTGTGCGTAAATCACTTCGAATGGATCTTAACTTGAAGGGCTTGATGAAAGAAACACAAATCTGAAGAAAAAAAATTGAAATCGGACCTACCGTTCTTGAGTTATGGCAAATTAATGAGGTCAAAATTAAATAGTGGTTTTAGCCATTTTGGTCAAAAAAGAGGAAATTTGAATATTTTACATTTTTACTTTTATATATCAATTAGCAGATTTGGTCAAAGTTTTAAATTTTACCAATATTTGGGCAGGGAAATTAATCCCAAAAAAAAAATAATGCCACATTTCTTTTTAGTTTTGGACATAGTCATAGGGCTCATTAAATATGGTCCAAATATGCTATGGTCCTATCACGGGACAAGATGGATTTCGTGAAAAATTACTAAGTCCAGCTAATTAATATGCATAAATGCTCTAACTTGAGAACCGTTCATCTGACAATCCTGAAATTTGGAACAAGTATTGTTTGTACTAAAAGCTAAGTTTGGAACATCTTGCCAGTGATCTGTTGAAAATAAAAAATTAAAGAATTTTTTTTTTTAATTCCATTTTCTGAAGGGGAGGATTTTTTTAGAAGGGAAATAAAGTCTGAAAACATAAAAGTGGATTTTAAAGATAGTTTTTGCTTTCTGTACCCCAAAAAAATCAATAGAATCATTTAACTGGTTAGTTGTTGCAAAAAATCGAAAAAGTCCTTGAAAAGTGGCGGTCGGATACGACATTCTTTCTGTTGAACAAAGCGGCCAAAAAAATTGTGATTTTACTTAAATTTAAATTCCGTGACATATAATGGCCTGGGGTAGCCCTGATAGGACCCTATCTACAGTGCAAAGTACACTTCCGATAGGGTCCTGACCAAGAGTACTTTCCGGTCGTATACCTGTAAAGTTTGCACTGAATTTTCTCCTTTTTTACCTGCCTTTGATGGCTGAACCGAGGAAATGCAGGCACTGATTTTTGTTGAAAGATGTCTAAAAAAAGGAGGATTTCCCCGACATTTCTCAGAGCAATGGCAAATCTGTGTACAAACTTTTCAAGCCATTCATCAAGCGATGACCTTGTCACCTTTGGGTGCCGTTCATACTAAATAATCGAGCGATGACCTTGGGGTCAGAACATCGATTGCGCGGCAGAACATCAATTGCGCAGTGCGGGCGATTTAAAGAGCCGTGTTCTGCCACGCAATCGATGTTGTGACCCCAAGGTCATCGTTCATGCGCATTATTCAGCATGAATAAACTCTTTCACGGTAATATGCGCCATTGACCGAAGCCGGGAGTTGGTCCTCAGAATCTGGTATTTTACTGAAGCTGCGGCTCTGGGAATTGGGTATTTGAAGATCTTGGCTCCAGAAACAATGCTTGCGGGTACCCGATTCTTTTAAAGAGTGGAACCGCGGTTCCGAATCTTAATTTGGAATTGGGTAGAACCGCCCAAGCCTAATACACTGGACTCCTTCCGTATCCTTGGCCCTAGCCCTAGCGATTTTTCAGCTTTTGATCTGCTAATTAATACAATCTAACATTTTGTGATTAGGTAAGCTTGCCCAAGCAGACACTTTTGCCACTATTGTGAGATCGGTAATTTTGGTGAAATTTTTTTTAAATTTCAAAAATGTTTTTGAAAATAATGGATTTTATGCCAAAAGTGTCTACTTGGGCAAGGTTACCTAATTACTTAGCTCTATGAACTTCTTCCTTCATATACACTGCGTCAGAGTTCTACCGATGAAAACTCATTTACCCCCCCCCCCCCCCGTACATTCAATATGTTGAATAAAATGATGCATTTTTCCACTATTTCCCTTTCCACCCATTAAAGAACGCTTCATATTTCTATGTTATCTCATGATGGTTGCCAGGCCCTTCATTACATAAAATTTTACCTGAAAATGGTGATATTTCCCACTTGTTTTTGCTTTGCTGGCTTATGTTCATGTATGTGTATGCAGCTGTCAGACATGTAGAAAGTTTACGCGCATGCTCATTTTCGGTTTTTTTTGTTGCTCTTCACGGTACCGTAACTTCATTGGTATTACCGACATGAAAGTTGGAGATGATTTATCACTCCGACGATATTTTAGCTAAAAAGAATGATGTAAATTTTATATCAGCTGTATTTTTTGAATATCGCCGATAATTTTGGATTATCACCGATATTTTTTTCATATCGTCAATATGGCGATATTTCGATATCTTCAAAACCATAACCGATTTAGCAGATAATTTTTTGAATATCGTATCGTTACGATATTATCGTGATATCGTCCACCCCTACTTGTTACACCTGGAAAAGAATGTAGAATACTGCCACTTTTCTATTCAAATATGACAAATATCACAGATTTTCCTTTAGGGCAATTCCGCGATGACTTTGTTACATTTGTAGGCACTTTGACATGCACAAAAGAGTCTCACAACTTAATGCATTGGTTTCAACAGTCAGACTTTTTTTTATTTGAACACTGTAACATGTATACATGTAGTCTGTTTCAACACATGAATACAACATGGAAAGCTTTTTTCTTTTTTGGGTGGCAACAGTTTAAACTTTGGTAACTTTCATTACATGAAAAGGACATGCATAATTTGTTGGAGGTCTTGATTCAAAAGTCTCCTCGTACTGGACATGCATTGATAAAAGTAATATACATATACTATTTATTTGCTGGTAACTAAATTATTTATTAGTAGGGTAATAAAGGAAATCTCATTTACAATTTTGGCTACATACCCTAAGATGGTGGTAACTTTCGTTCCGCTCATTGTCAAAATTGAATCAAATGTTTTTTTTCACAGATTCAGTGAAACAAAGATCTAGCTTACCGGATTCAAGTTCTGGTGTTAGCAACATAATGTGGGTTCGAATCACGGCCGTGACACTTGTGTCCTTGAGCAAGACACTTAATCATAATTGCTTCTCTCCACCCAGGGGTTAAATGGGTACCTGTGAAGGCAGAGTTGGTTTGCTCTATATGCGCTAGAAATGGCAGCAATTGAGCTGTATACTCCCTAGGGAGCTGAGATGGTTTCAGGAATGATTTTATGAGCCTTATGAGCAGGGATAATAATATAATGTGCCTTGAGCACCACTTAGTTGGTGGATACGTGCGCTATATAAATCCACACATTATTATTATTATTATCAAATGTATTTGTAATGCTTGCTTGATAATTGGCATATTTGATGCCTTAAATACAAACTGGTAAGCATATATTACAGTTTGTATGAACTAAATTTGAAAATCAATTTTAAAAGTAAAGTAGACTTTGCTATTTATATGCATTTTAGTACATAATATACCTGTGCACATATGTTATGTATCGGTAGTTGAAGCTCATGTAATTAGACTTAACAGATCAAAAAATTCCCTGGAAATTTGAAATGGCCACGGTTATTAGCTACAACTGGTTTGTGCAATTTCTTTATAATTTACTGTCTCATGTAGAATATTTGATATTGTGAATTGGGCCATTTCCAGTAGTCTTGGTTCAAAACTGTGTTTGTATGTTTTTGATACACGATCCAATGGCGCTACACAAACCGCTACAATCACGAACCAGTACCACACACGAACTGCTATCAAACACAGTCTTGGGAACTTCAGATAATCTCCCCTGAAAATGGGGGAAACCACAACACGTGCGTCAATTTGAAATGCTAGCGCGGCCCACATTTTTGGTGCACACATGCATAAACAACAACTGACTGCTGTGAAGTTGTCGATCAGTGAACACGGCAGTCCATAAAATGCAAGATAAAGTATATGAAATTTTCAACTCACCGCAGGAGAGAAATTGATGAAAAAATACTAGTTTTCAGAAGTCCAAAGATAAAATAGTGACATATAAAACATGTGCTAATGAAGAAAACATGCATTTACAGGAAACATATTGCATTGTGGGTAAATTCCTCTGCTTATGTGTATAACACTGCCCTCTGTGGTTTTATGCTGATATTTATAAAGTTATAATGCAATAGACATATAGACTAACATATGGCACAGTAGCTTTCGTTACATGTGGGTAACTTTCGTTACATGTGGGTAACTTTCGTTACATGTGGGTAACTTTCGTTACATGTGGGTAACTTTCATTACACAGTAGCTTTCATTACATGTGGGTAACTTTCGTTACATGTGGGTAACTTTCATTACACAGTAGCTTTCGTTACATGTGGGTAACTTTCGTTACATGTGGGTAACTTTCGTTACATGTGGGTAACTTTCATTACACAGTAACTTTCGTTACATGTGGGTAACTTTCGTTACATGTGGGTAACTTTCGTTACATGTGGGTAACTTTCGTTACATGTGGGTAACTTTCATTACACAGTAGCTTTCGTTACATGTGGGTAACTTTCGTTACATGTGGGTAACTTTCATTACACAGTAACTTTTGTTACAGTTTTTGGTATCTTTTTTTCCTAAGCAGGTGTACATGTATCTTGTTAATTTTTGTAGTTTCTATTTTATTTGCCACACATAGGAGGAGAAAACTAATTGCCAGATATAGTCTGGAACACCAACTTTCAGATTTTCCGCTACCTTTTATGAGCCAGAGTAATAAATTGATACCTTGATATGAAAGGTTACATAACAGTTGAAAAATCAGTAATTCCATTAGATACTAATTTGAAAATGAAGCCAATGATTAGTTGTTAAATTGGCACTATTTAAGCACAATATATGTGGTGAAGAGCATCATGACGGTACTTGATGATGAATTTGACAAATTCATGTCTGTTTCATACTAGGCTTGGGCGATGACACGATAATATCGCATATTGCGATATTTTTTTTATTCGATTATGATATCGAGAACTTATCAAATTATCGAGATATCGGCAAATCGCGATGAAAAAAAATATATCGCGATTAAAAATAAAATCCGCGATTGTCAGCCGTGTCAGAAATTCCATGGAAAAAACTTAGGAAGTCTTCAGCTTTCGGAAGTGAGAAACAATTGAACAACTTCTGTGGTAAGCCGACTGTCATATCACAAAGGAGCCGCCTAACAAGCGTTGTTTAAAATCCACTGCCACTTAAAGAAATATATTCAGATGGATTAAGTGTTGGGGATTGAATGGGGTATTTGATCCAACAATATGTAGAGAATGTTAATGTCTCACTGTCTATCCATAGTACGGTGGTCTGTGACTCTGGCTGGCGCACCACGTGCGACGACATTATATCATGCATATTTAAATATATGCAGAATATGGGCGTTACCTTAAAAAATCAACAACAAAATAACATTTGCAGTAAGTGCAGGTGCTCTGTGCTCACATTAGTCATGAAATAAATCAAAGCATGGATCGGCAGCGACTCGATCAAAGTTGGGGGATTAGGACACTTCTGTTTTACCATACTGGGACTCTTGTCTAGTGACAAAACACAAACACTACTCTTGATAAACCACGTGACGTTTATTTAAAATAGTGTGAGTACAATCCAAACTCGGTCACATTTTCCAATGTGCAAATGACATGTCACAATCACATGGTTTTATTATCCTAGGTATTATGCAGGAATAAACCTAGTCACGTGTTTATACTATGACAGTCACGTGGAACGTGAGTCACATGAACTCGGGCTGATGATTTGATTGGGACGCACAACGCAGTAATCGTCCCACATAATTATTACGCAAACGAATTTACCAATGGCCATGGTGCACTAGTGAACGGCGCGATGCCACATGTCTCTCTGGTAAGCACTGGCAATTTATTGTGACGTGTGTTTATGGGTACATTACTGTTATTATCGGCTCTAAAGCACTGATGCGTGAAAAAAAAATATCGAAAATCGCGATATATGTTTGACGATATAGCGTGGATGAAAAATATTGATATCGCCCAAGCCTATTTCATACACCTGGGGGGTATGTACAACAATTTAAGATGTTTGAAATGAGTTATGTCATTTCAACTTTAAGGCCATGTCCATGTTTTTATTTCATTTAAAAGATGGAAAGTGTAACTGTAATGTTTGTAAAAAGAATGTCAAACCCGAAAAATCTAAGCATGTGTTTTTAGTAGACGTCAAAGTGGCCAACATCTCACTGGATGTGCATACATTCATTGCTCAAAATCTCCTAAAATATCATTCTGATCCTCACTTGACTACACTTTCCTATCCTAAAGTGAATCCTCTATCATCGTCTTAAGGAAAATCTGTGATATTTATCATATTTGGACTGCAAAGGTCAAAATCATTAAAAATGTTGATATACTTGCAAAGGTATATATCTCGTGCACTTAACAGTTGAACACTGTCAAACCTTACGTGTAGTAAATAATTTACAGGTAAAAATGAGTTGACTGTTTTTGACTGGTGAAAGTATTGTCTGGTATTGTTCAGGGTGGTCAAAATGACAGTAAAAACCAGTCAAAAATACCCCTGTGTGCACATGGGTCTAAAGGTCAGCTTTAGAGGGTTATAGGATCAGTGGTCATTCATATAAAGATTAAAGAAAGTATGTGACATTTTATTACAGACAAAAATCAAGGCTCACGAGCTTCGAGGCAAAAAGAAGGAAGAGCTGGAAGACCAGCTGAAACAGCTGAAACAAGAACTGTCTCAACTCCGGGTTGCTAAGGTGACTGGTGGACAGGCTTCAAAGCTCTGCAAAATGTAAGATTTTTATTTTATCAGTGCCTTTTCTTACAGGTTTTTTACCAAGCTGAAGGTAAGCTTCAGCGATAACACGATAATATTGAATATCATGATACCTTTTTTCTTGTTCGATTACGATATCGAGAACCTTTACGAATTATCAAGATATCGGCAAATTGCGATTTAAAAAATATATCGTGATTTAAAAAAATATATCGTGATTAACAAAAAATATATATCGTGATTAACAAAAATCGCAATTGTGAGTTGATTCAGAAGATGTCGGAGACATGTCAAAATTCTCTTAATCGTTAACTAATCTTGGGCGATATCAATTTAAAAAAAAATAAATAATAATTTTTTTTTTTTCATCCTCGATGTATCGTCAAACAAATATCACAATTTTCGATAGTATGGCGAATAGTTTTTCACTTGTGCACAATTGCTTTTGAGCCAACAACCACAGGTACATGTATGCATTCAATTCTCAACACTTAATCTGTCTGAATAAATTTCTTTCAGTGGCAGTGGATTAACAGAAACAGTTGGCTAACCACTGAAGTAGTTCACTTTTGTTTCTCACTTCTGAAAGCTTGAAAAGACTGGCCTAATTTTTGTTTCCATGGAATTTCTGAATCGACTCACAATTGCGATTTTTTATTTTTTTATTTTTTTTATTTTTTATTTTTTATTTATTTTATTTTTTTTAAATTACGATATTTGTTTTAATCGCGATATATTTTTTAAATAGCAATTTGCCAATATTTTGATAACTTGAAAAGGTTCTCGATATTGTAATCGAACAAATAAAGCTATTGCGATATTATTGTATTATCACCCAAGCTTAATCGTTACAGGAAATTGTGTAGATCTTTTGAGAAAATCATGGGGTAGAACATACTAATTAATTATTCACATCGAGTTTTGCATGCCGAAATTTACTTACGTATGTTACATCTTTGGTGATGTTTTAATGCATAAACTAAATGTCGTAAGTGCCCACATTGAGAACGAGGTTGAAGTAGAGAGGTGGAGACTAAATTAATGACCTGATGCTCGTTTCTGTGCATATCATGCACTACAGCGCGATCGTATTCAACGGTTGGTACAGTTTGTGCGTGTGTTGCGTGGGCGTGGTGCTGGGTTCAATCAAGCATGTGGATTGTAATGTCTAGTTCCTGTGCATGAAACACACGATACAGGCATTGTGCTGGTCTGGAGAACAGACTAAAGGTAATTTTCCATCAAATTTGCACCTTGTGTGCATGCAGTACATGTGTGTATACGCATGCTCTTAATATAACAAACACGGAGCAATTCATGTACTTCCAACATGTCTAAAAAGACGATTTTTGCTGTGGGGAGACTTGTCAGTTCAAGAGCTTGATGGAATATGTTGCAAGAATCCGTTACTGTAGATGGACATCAGATAGAGTTGCATCAGTGCTTTGAAAAGCTAGCGGCTGCTGGAAAAGTGATCTGTATATATATGCGTGCGTAATGTTGCGATGACCGCCACCTATGCATCAATTATACTTCGGTCAAGGTCAAAGGAAGGGATCCTTTTAATGCAGTGATGAAACTTTTAGTTTTAGATTATTTAGAAAGATTTAAAAAAAAAAGTTAATAGCCTGCTAATAGGCCTACTGAATCTTCCACATTACAAATGAGTAGCAAATCAATGAGGCAGATGCAGAGATGCCAACATACACAATTTGGGCGAAGCAAATACGATTTTGAGCCGTGAATACGACTCTACGATAATACTTCATTGAAATACGCTAAACAAGCCGCCCCAGTATAATTGTATATAGTTACAATACAAGCAAACAATGAATGAACTATTAAGTGGAAATAAAAATGATGAAAAATAATTTAAAAAATGAAAAAACAAAACAACCTTTTAAATATAAACCGCAGTGGTGGTAAAAAGCGACAATAGCGGGATTAGCGGCGAATTCACACGATTATGTACGTATCACACACAAGCGCGAGCCGAGCGCGCTGGATGGATTCGACTGCCTACCTACCACATGTACCCTGCCTGTACATCTGTACATTATTTGCAAGATCGTACCCATTGATCTCTATTACATAATGGGGAATAATGAGCATACCCGTGGGGAATGAGGTTGTCTATGAGGTAGCTTGTGTGTACACGTACATGCGGCAAGATAATTGTGCTCACAAGACGTGCATTACCTTTTAATTTCTCGAAGATTCTTTGCAAGTGCGACTTCAGTGTCAGGCATGCAGGCACTGCTTACTGCGAATTCTGCGCCACGGCGCATAGAATCACACGCTTTTTATGGCGCCGTAAGCGCAGAATTCTGTGGTAAGCAGCGCCATGAAACGGGGCCCAGGTGAGCTAGCTAGGACTAGGCCTAGCTAAGGCTATCAATTTGTTATTTGCCTTCGAGACCCCAAGAAAGAGAACAGTTAGTATTACTATTAATAATCAAAATTTCTAACGTGATTGATGCATGCCGATTACTAATTCGGAAGATCATTATTGTGAGCTTTTTAAGATAAGATACGTCTAGCATTGTTATCATTTCATTATTTTTTCATTGAGTATTTTCCTCCAATTTACTCTGCCCCCGGTCCCACTACCGCCACTGCGCCAGCGGGGTTTACACCGAGTGCGGCGCTGACATTGCCCAAAATCCGGACATGCATTTTTTAGCGTTAGATTTTTGCGATTTTTTTTTTTTTTTTTTTCAATAGATGCTACTCTTTTTTGGAATTCAATGTTGGCATCTCTGCAGATGCTGATGAACTGAAATTCTTTTTTTTTGGGGGGGGGGAGGGGGGGTGTTGTTGCATATTCGCCCCGAACAAGGCTTAACCAGTTCGCGTCAGATGCTGTGTATACACGCAATTTTTTTGGGACAGCGGATCGGAGAGCGTCTAAACACGCCACAGGATTCTCGGGAATGTTTGTATAGATTCCCGGTCGACGTGGCAACGAGCCATAAGCATACGGTGGAAGACGCGGTCTCCCCAGTCACGCTCTGGTGAGCACCATTGGTCGTGTTTGTGCGGTAAAAATAAACCCGCCACGGGGTTCGGAAAAACTTTTTTATTCCCGGTGCGAACTGGTTAAAGCCACTCAAGGTATGGGGCTACAATACAATAAAAAATAAATAAAAATGTAAAAAGACTTTCTTCAGAGGCAGAAATTAATTTTAATAAGATTTTGAGTCTTTACAACACAAGGGCAAGTGTTGTGAAGAGAAAACCTGAACTGGAAAACTCATTTATAAATACAGGGTTGTTCAAAAATATGAGCTAGAGGGTGGTTTAAATTTTTACTTCTGCCTTTTTTAAGGCGATGGTTTTCCTTTAACAAAACATCTATTTGTTAAAACTATGAAATCCGTTTATCATGTGGTTTAAAGTCCATTTTAAATTAAGCTTTCAACTTGACAATTATGATTATCCCCATAAATATCAATGGTTCCACCATGTTGGCTTTCGACCAATGAAAAAATTCAGAAGTATCCAGGTCGAATTCAAATTGTTTGATTGTCCAAAACTTTGGCGCGAAATTCAACTGCTCATGTTCCGACATACTTTGGACTAGAATATTGGTGGGCTCGTCAATCGTTCACAGTCATATCATATCACTCGTAGACGTTTGTGTAACGTTTTCATAATCATGGCTGTGCATATAAGAAGCTTGCAGCAGCACAGTCGGTGGGTAAAAGGGGTCTGTGTGGTAGGGGCATTGGTGTGCCTTCAGGAAGAAATCGGCAGGATATATTTTGTATCGATTTAACGGACCGCTGGACAGCTATTATCAGTGTTTGCAGAGCCTGAGATATTGTGAAATTAAAATCAAGTGATAAAGATGGTGGTATCCATTGTTTAGGCAGTTGGGAAAATATAATTATTGTGTCCTTTCAGAAATTCCTGATCATATACAGTCATTCTCATCTAAGGAATTTATCAAGTTTTCAGCAAGGACCATGAACAAATATTAACCCTTGAATTTTTCCATTAAATAAGTATTATTCGTTAATTTTCTGTAGATAAATATTCTTTTTGAACCATACATCAGGAATAAGTTCTTACCCCCTCCCCCAAAAGTTTTTTTTTTTTTTAAGCCCCTGGCCTAAATCCATTCCCCTGGCCTAAATCCATTCCCCTGGCCTAAATCCATTCCCCTGGCCTAAATCCCACAAATAACATTGCCAATAGGATGGGCTTGCTAGTAGGGCTGTGCCGGGTATCCGGGTATCCGGATACCCGACCGAAACTGTCATTACCCGGTTCTGTTTTTCGGTTCCGAGTACCCGTAAACGACTTTTTAAAATTGGGACTTACCATTTCAGCGGTGTGAACAGAAATTTTTGACTATTGAACAATGTACTGTTTACACTTTTAGGAGCAATTTTATTCAAGATAACATCTTTGTAGTATTTTATGGACATTTTCCATACACTTTTGTCCAACCGATAAATTGTATCCAATCATTAAGACTCAAATAGCCTGGCTGTGGCATGCTACAAACAAGTATCAAACTAGCTGCTCAGGATGGAATGTTTGCCTATTGTTCACAGTAATTGGATTAGTGGGACAATAACTGCTGGTTTATGTCTGCACTGGAGTGTGCACCATGATGTGTTAATAGAGGGGATTTTATTATCGGGGACGTCCACATTAATTGTTGTCGTAATAAAAAAGTAGTGTTGAAATTGGTTGTTGTGTAATTATTTTGATGTGCCACTGACCATCCCTCAGCATATCACCAACATTTACATTTATTTACCCGCCGATACCGAGCTCTCTTGTGTATTACATTTGCCGACAAGGTGACAGTTTGTTTCAAAAGAAAGACATAAAAAGGAGGTGTTAAGTCGGTCATTGTCTTTGAAACCAACAGTAGGATCCATAATCAGTCGGATTTGAAAGGTATTATTGGTTGCGGGTTTGATCCTTTCAATTGGGCAGCCTATTTTTACAATCACCTAATCTATCAGTTGAAAAGACGTTTATGAGGGACGAAATGCGGTTGCTTATGATGAGCTGCGAATTATGGATCGTCAAACATTGATGGAGGGGACAAATTGGCTGAATACTAATTAAAAAGTAGACAAAACTTACACCGATATGTATTGTTAAGTTATTTTTTGATGAGTGCGCATCCTAAATTTTAGACTCATTTCTTGACTGACCGATCAACACGATGCCACGTTCAACAGGGAACAGTCAAGTTTGGTCCCATTTTGAGAAAAAGGGGCCCAAATTGGTAAAAATTCATTCTTTCAAGAAACAATGTTTATTGACAGGTTTATTGAACATATTAATATTCAAGTTCTGATTTTAGATTCGTAAATTTTTGGCAGTTTGTTAGTTTAATAATATCAAATATTATTTTAGTACGCAAAATCATGTCCTTATCCAAAGCCAACATGGCGTACGGGATATCCTTATTTAGAAGGCAGGGCGCGGCAAGGCGCAAGCACATGAATGTTTTCTCACAATGGGTTAGTTCCGCCCACATCGCCTTTGACCAATGGCATTATTCAACACGTGTTTTGTGACATGAACATTAAAGTCAACTTGCTATACGCATGCGCTCTGATCCAAAGCCAACATGGCGTACGGGATATCCTTATTTAGAAGGCAGGGGCGCGGCAAGGCGCAAGCACATGAATGTTTTCTCACAACGGGTTAGTTCCGCCCACATCTCCTTTGACCAATGACATTATTCAACACGTGTTTTGTGACAAAAACATTAAAGTCAACTTGCTATATGCATATGCATATGCATGCGCTCTGATCACGCACGCACCAGTGATTATTGTCTTCTGATGATGGTAGTCACTCCCTGACACAGTCACGTGCGAGGCCGCTGTAGCTGCGTGATGCACCGGCCATGCATGCGCGCGTGTGATCAATTTTTACGGTTTTATTTCAGAAATAACTTTCCGTAAATTAATACAATATTTTGTCACCAAGATGTTATACTTTAATAAAGATCGAATTAAATATGGTATCCTCTGTATTATAAAGGTCAATTTTGTTAACGTTTACATGTATTTGTACACCAAAGGAGGCATGTTTTCAACAAGAATGAAAACGGGTATCCGAACTTTCCTGATTTCGGGTATCCGGTTCCAAAAATATCCGAAAACGCACAGCCCTACTTGCTAGGTGACGGCCAAATGTAGCCGAGTGGATGAAGGGGGGATGATGGAAACTCAACTAAAAAAAATAATAAAAAAATTCAATGTAAACTTGAATTTTTCAAACCAGAAAAAAAACATTGGATATTCGAACCAATATTCGGTTATTCAGCACAGTGTTTATTTCTAGTTTTCCTGGCTACAAATGACAACATATTTACATTTCAACAGAATTGGATGCCAACCCATCACAGGTTACTCCCCTCCAGTTGCCAGTACACATTTATACTTAAGGGTCAAGTTAAAAACTAGATGTCTTTGCTCAAGGGAATAATTGGTATTGGGCTCTTGGCCATGACACCCCATGCAAAGGTGTTGTTACATTACTGTATTTCATTGAAGAGTAATTTTTTAAATTTTATGAAGAGTATCAAACCAATCAGTAATAAGATAAGCTCTTGAAAATGTTATGAATTTTTTTCCTACTTTGCAGCCGGGTCGTCCGCAAAGGTATTGCTCGTGTCTTGACAGTCATCCATGAAACACAGAAGGAGAACCTGCGCAAGTTTTACAAGAAATCCAAGTACAAGCCCCTTGACTTGCGCCGTAAGCTGACCAGAGCCAAGCGACGTGCTCTTACCAAGAGTGAACTCAACAGGAAGACCAAGAAACGACAACGCAAGGAGCGCCTGTATCCTATGCGAAAGTTTGCTGTTCGGGAATAACTGTTTGACAGCTAAATATTGACACTAAAAAAAAAAACAGTTCCACCATCGATAATGGGAACTGAAATACAACTTGGATCTGAATCAACACCAACATAGGAAAACACTTAAGTAATCCGGACACATACACTAAACAACATTGTTTCATGTTGCAAAAAGTGAGATGTAAGAATGCAGAAAGCCAACAAAAGGAATAAAATGTATGACATGTAGTAAATTACACAATACTGTAGTCACTTATTTTGTTTCAGATGTATCTCCTGTTTTGTTTAAATTTTTCTTTTTTTTAACTGCTATCTCCGGAAATGTTATTTTTATGGAAACATATGAAAACTAATGTTTAACATTTTTCAAAATAATCCTGGTTTAACAGTACAAAAATGAATTTATGGTGGATCTCATCATCAAATAATGTTAGCACTTGTTTGCTGTAAACCAACCTTCTGATAACTATTTTGTGAAATAGATCATTTCAAACTATTTGTTTTCCTTATCAAAGTTCCAATGAAAATGGACATTTCTGAAAATTCTGGAATATCTTCAAGATTGTTTTGTCAAAATAGAACATGGCCAAAATAAAATTTTGAACACCGCACACCAGTACTTAAAACCCTGCGGTGTATGGTGACAATATACAGCACGAACACATGAAGGGACTAAATCATTTAGTACGTTTGAATAGCGTGTAAAACATTCATATAGGGGTACACAATCCCTTCTCAAATGGTGTAAACAGACTTATTGAGTCCCTCTAGACCCAAGAAAACCATTTCAAGCCAACAACAAAAATTATATGGGTGCCCAATATACAACCTCGCGCACTTGAAGGCGCTAAATCATTTAGTACGTATGCCCAATATACAACCTCGCGCGCTTGAAGGCACTAAATCATTTAGTACGTATGAATAGCGTGTAAAATTTTCATATAGGGGAACACAATCCCTTCTCAAATGGTGTAAACAGACTTATTGAGTCCCTCTAGACCCAAGAAAACAACTTCAAGCCAAATATAAAGTTTTATATGCGTGCCAGACCACAATCCCTTCAAAAAAAAATTCGTTACCCAAAACCAATTTTGTTGCACATTTTTTGCACTGCTGACATTCTACAGAGAAACCAAGAGATTCTATTTGTCTGGCCATTCTAATATCCACAACCAGACCTCAAAATAAACATCTCAGGTTGCTGGAAAGTCTGGGCAACGAAAGCAACGGGATGATTGATAACAGCTGTACTGTTTCAATGGGTTGTCTGCTGGCAAGGGCCGCCCCTCCCCCCTCCCCCTTACTTTGAAAGCTGCATACCGGGTCAATGGTTCACCCCAGGTTGAATTTTTTTTTACCATGTTATCAGGCACTGTATCAATAGAGAACTTATGCAAAGTGGCTGAATTTGAGTTTTCCATGACGTAGTAAACAACAATTGTTTACAAACGGACTGAGAAAAATAGCACCACGATGAACTGCAGGGTTTTAAAGAGGCATTACTGAAGCTCTTTGTACACTATAGACTTGGCTGGTTTTTAGGAAAAACCGAGTAGTGATAGCATTTTTGTTTAAACCAAAACTGAACCGAGGGAGTTTATTAGACCGAAAACTGCCAAATTCGGTTTTCAATAAAATGCCGCGGTTTTTCGTGAACAGCTATATAGAATCTCGAAGAAAACGATTTAATAGCATTTTATTCAAGTATAAAATCATCCCTTTTTTGGCCCAGATGGGTGTGATTTGTTCTGACAGTCGAGGTTTAATTTCACTGATCGGCGGCAGTGGCGTAGCTAGCTATGTTCGCCGGGGGGGGGGGGGGCGAATCGGATCCCCGGGGGCCCACCTTACGTAAAAGCGGCCCTGTATACAGGGCCGGATTTATAAGGGGAAATTGCCCCGGGCCCCCCTGCCAGAGGGCCCCCAGACTAAGGACTTCCTTTATAAAAAAAAAATGTAATAATTATAAAATTAGTTTTATATTTTTTTCAAAGAAATGCGGTTTATCATTCATTTTAGTTCATTTTTTATTTGTCATGTAATTTAATTTCTGTGTCGAGGTGCCCCCGAACCTGAATTGCCCCGGGCCCCTCAAGGTCTAAATCCGGCCCTGCCTGTATAGTCCTGCCTGCTGGTGGGCCCGTCAGTCAGTCCCATAAGCATGTGAAAAAAAATTCGCATGTGTTGGGGTGCCCCCGGCTCCCCCCCCCCCCTTCCCCCGCCCCCCGCTAGCTACGCCACTGATCGGCGGTCAGATATTTCCAATGCAGTACCCAAAATGGGAGTATGTGTACATGTGATTGCATATTGTGTTTAAGGGGCAGATCCATGTGTAGAAGAGAAGGGGACATGCATCACCCTTGGCAAATATACTGGTTCTGGGCCAATGCAGACCTGCCAACTAGTACGATTTTGCCGTATTTCGTACGGGAATTTGTTGAAAATACAACCGTACGGTTTTTCCCCCATAAAATACCGGTTTTGACCATTTTGACACGCCTGAAAAAAATCCTAGTTCAAAGCGGCTGCAAGTGTAGATTATGCTAGATAAAACAAACGGCTGCGAGTGACTGTAGAGGGCGCTAGATATGACACGAGGCTCGAACTACTCTACATCGCGATCTCGTAAGCAAGGGCGTCCGTGATTGGTGCATGTGATGTAAACAAATGCATTTGGGACCGGGCGTATTAACCAAAAAGTATTAACTCAAAAAGGAGAAAATCATGCACGATGTACATGTACATTGTGTAGTTCGGATTTCAGCATCGCTCACAGTGGATCGTATTTATACGCACCACATTGAAACCGCCAAGCACCGAAGTATTGCCGGGACTAAGAGCGCTAATCGCCCTATTAAACCTTTGTTCGTAAGCTCGTCTATGCATATTTTTGAAAAATACAGGTTTTTTTAAAATGAAAAATAGAACTTTTGGAGTTTCAGAATACAGTTTTGTGATCCCAAAGAAAGGTTGGCAGGTCTGCCAATGGCCCTGGCCCTGCCCGTGCAATACACAATACAATACACAATACAATACAATACATCAGTGTAAATGTATAAACGGGGTTCACATCAACCTGCCGTTTTGATACGATACACTTATTTTGAAAAAGTTATTGTACATGTACGTCTTTGGTTGTGTGCCGCCTGCTGTAAATAATCTGGCCTGCCCATAAAGTAGTCCGATAAATAAGTCTGCACCTGGAAAAGGTTTACCTACTTACTTCCTCCAGTTACCATGTCAGTGGTAATGGTGGGTTGATTGGGGGGGGGGGGGGGGGGAGGCTGGTCATGGTCCAAAATCCAGTGACTGGTTGAGACCCAAGATACATGTAGGTCCAACTTAGACAAATGATAATATGGTCCATTCTGAACCCACATGCCAAGTGGCAATGCTTATAACGATTATAAATCATGCCACATTGGAATTTCCACCAAAATGGCTTTTAATAAGTCTCCTTCGATGGTTTAATTTGCCGACAGAGGCTCTAAGTGTCACCTGTCCCCAATCCCCCTTATTTTTTGGGATATTTTTTTTAAGGAGTGTCATGGCCGAGCGGTCTAGCTTACCGGACTCAAGTTCTGGTGTTAGCAGCAGAATGTGGGTTCGAATCTCAGCCGTGACACTTGTGTCCTTGAGCAAGACACTTAACCATAATTGCTTCTCTCCACCCAGGGGTTAAATGGGTACCTGTGAGGGCAGAGTTGGTTGATTAGCCCTATATGCGCTGTAATGGCAGCAATTGAGCTGTATACTCCCCAGGGAGCTGAGATGGTTTCAGGAATGATTTATGAGCAGGGGTAATAATATAATGCGCCTTGAGCACCACTCAGTTGGTGGATACGTGCGCTATATAAGTCCACACATTATTATTATTATTATATGAAAGTGTTAGCTGAATATATATGTCGACATTTCATTTTAAAATTTTAAAATTTCACAACACTAGTCAATAGAGGGCAGTATTCCGTGCTCGTGGGCACGGACATCTTACAAATATTATGGGCAAATTATACACTTCCCAATTTTGCTCCAGAGGTATGGTTATACCAATTTTTCCCAAATTGGCTCAACAATCTAACAATTTTCCTGATTTTTTTTTTGCAGATTTGCTTACCATTTATTTTTATTTTTATTTTTATTTTTATTTTTATTTTTTTTATTTTTAGGTGTTCGTGCGACAGCGCGAACACCTCTATAAAATTGTTAGTTTTTTTATTCTTCTCCTTCTCGATGAGACTTATCGAACAAAAAAAAACATATACTGAGACGCAATAGAAACTTACCACTTTTTCGACCTTAAATTATCAGTAATCACAATGCACAAATGTGATATGTGCACTTATTTTGGCAAGTCAGTGTACCCCCTACAGACAAATCGGTCACACATGGTAACGTGACCTTTGAGTCTTTCTCTTCATGGCCCAGGTGCGTAACACCTGGTTTGACCATCAGCGATTGCTCAAGGGGTATGTGATGATTTTAATTAGCAGCACGTGATGTCATATTTTGAACCATTACAATTTTATGCTATTCCAAAACAAGTGGTAAGTTTCTATTGCGTCTCAGTATAATTCCAAAGATCACAGAGCCTTCAAACTTGACACATTTAGACTATAACATGTAGTTGTGAATAGCGTTATGACATAGTTTCAGGTAAAGTTGTGACGTTGTGGTGACGTCAGCAGATATCGAAATACACTAAAATCCAATTTTAATATTTCAAAAAAAATCATATCTCATAAACCACAAAACATCTACACAATCTTTGCATTGTCTTAGAATTATGTGACATTTCGTACACAGAAATGACCCAATCTGACCTTCCGGTGAAGTGAAAAAAATTATTCTGAAGCACTTTTATTATGGTATTTGGGCGTGCCTTCCGTGTACGAAATTACTATTGACATGTGACCTTTTCAAAAATGTGACTGATGTCGTCATCACCTATCACAGCGCCCTCTGGCGGCGGGTTTAGAAAAATATAATTTTCTATCTCAAAAACCATAGGAAATTTGAATATGACTTATGTGAATAAAATGATTAGTGACATCTTATCTTTTTAAAAATGTTTGACGTCATCAAAGTTCAGAGGGCCCCCTAGCGGCATTTTTAAAAAGGAATAATTTCCAATCTCGGATATTGAACCAAAGCAGGTACTAACGTTATTTTTTGATGATCATGAGGAAGTTTTATTGTGTCATATATTATATGACCTTCAAATCACCTGATCTGACCTTTACTTCCGGTCCAAACAGGAAGTTCAAATTCAACACATTCTAAAGCAAAATTTATAGGACTTTCAAATATGAAATTGATATTGTTATAATAAAAGATGATACACCTTTGTAAAATATGATTGACATCATCGATGATAAATTGATTGAACCGGAAGTTGACACGAACACCGTGTGTTTGTTCTAGCAAACACTTGAGCTCTAGTTGCTTTTGGTTTTTTATTGTTCGGTTTTTTACTTTTTAGGTGTTCGAGCGACAGCGCGAACACCTTGATATTGGGCCGAATAAATAAAAAGTAGCATTTGCTTTCAAGAAACACCTAGAAAAAGCAATTGCTTACCAAGCAGAAGCAAAAGCAAAAGCATTTGCTTAAAAACGTATAAATAACAATTCTGATTCTGAGCCACTGTCTGCCAAAATCTCAGCCAAAATGCCATCATTTATGTCCGTTTCCATCATGATTTCAACCAAAAAACTGACCGTTGTGGAAAGCGAGTGGACGCTAGCAAAGTGGGGAAAACCGCAAAGTGACGCGCTCTTTTCTTTTATGAAGTTTTAAAAACTTCATTCCTGTCAATAGAGGGCGCCAAACAAAAGAACGCTCAAGCATTTTCAGGTGGTGAATTAAGTCACCTTGGGCCATGCGCCAGGGCGTCAAGGGCATGACGATTCCCGGCACCTTTTAGAGCCTGCGGGATCGAAAGGGTTAAAGACCTTGAACTATGTCACATTTCGTACACAGACATGACCCTAATCTGACCTCTCCTTCCAGTCGAAACGGGAAGTGAACAACTATTCAGAATCACTATTATGTAAATGTATTTGTACAGCCAAAACATAGTTGCGGAGTTCAAAGAACCTTAAAACACATAGTTAGAGGTGACGTTGTGACGTCATGGTGAGGTCATCTAATGAATTATTACGTAATTATAATTAAAACAATATATTTTATATCTCGTGAACCACAATAGATGATTGTGGATACATAATTAAGATACACAGACATTCAAGACCCTATTGACCCTTACTTCCGGTCCAAACTGGAAGTTCAAGTTTAAAAAGCTCTTTATAAATTGACGCAAATCTGAAAGCGTATTCGAAAAAAGCATTATGGGTTTATATGTTAAGTGGGATCTGCTCTTTTCAAAAATATATTTGGTGACGTCGTCGCTCTTAACAGCGCCCTCTAGCGGTAGGTTTAAAAAAGTCACTTTTTGCTATCTCGAGAAAACAGACAGAATTTTACCAAATTTGGCACAATTGACACCCATATTATGAGGATGAATGACGTAACATGATTGAACCGGAACTTACGGTTGGAAGAATTTAAAATTATATAGGATGACTGAACCGGAAGTTAATGTATTCATTATAGCACATTATAATAATTATGTTATTTTAATTATTATCATGAAAACTCATATCTCCTGAAGTAACTCTTGTATTTAGATGATGACGTCATCACATATGATGCACACTCGAACACCCTAAGTTTGTTTTTAACAAACTCAATACCTCTGGTGGTTTTTGTTTTTTGTTTTTTGTTTTTTGGTGGACTTTTGAAGTGAAATTCGCGTTCGTGTGCTTCGTCTATATGATGAGCGTACGTCGTAGGGTCGGGGGTCGTGGGTCTTGGGGGTTTAAGAACAACTCCTATAGTTTAGCGTCTTAGCCAATGCGTCTAAGGGTAGAAACGTGTGCAAAATCAGGTTATACAGCAGGTCCTTGTTCCATATAAGGAAAGGTATTTGACGAAAGTAAAGTGAGTGACAACTTAGAAAGGAGGGCGTGTTCAAGGGGACAATGCTTACCGGGGATGGTGAGCTATTAATTGTCTTAGGGGAGCAGCGGTTGTGCATGGGAGTAAGATGTTGCTGCCTTCCCGCCGGCGATCCTGAAACGACGTAAGTCAAACTGAAGCAACACCCTAAAGTCTATCATCTCGATGTATTCGCAATCACATCCCAAGCTTTACGTCTTCATAAGAGTTCCTGCGCAGTTCCTGGGAGCACGCGTCCTCATCAGGACGAGCTGCCAAGATTATGGTTGGTCCCTCGACCTGCGTACTCCAACTCAACGTTGAAGGCATTATCGCCCGAAACGAGATCTGATCCAACATGTTAACATTATCTGCCTCCAAGAAACACACTGCGAAACAGAAGAACAACTACACACCGAAGGCTTTGATCTGATCTGCTTTATACAACACAAAAATTAGAGAATTAGAGAACTAGAAATTGCATCATAAGCAAAATATTCAAAATATTTATAAAAAAATAAAATAAAAAATAATAATAATAATAAATAAATAAAAAAATTAAAAAATAGTGGAAGGAGTGAAATACTAGAAGTCGGTAATATTATCAAAAGCAAAGGGTAAGATTCGTAACAATTAATATCATCTTGTACTAGTCCAGAATAAAAGCCGAGGCCAAGGAGGTCATTGGGACTCCCCTCCCCCCCCCTCCCCTCCCCCATACCACCACCCACCACCCACCACACCACCATCAACTCTGATAGCAATTTTGTGCTACTGGTACTGGTATCAATAATACGACAATGAAGAAACAAGGGGTTGCATCAGTGTGTGATTCCTAACGTCCCTTAGTGCGTATAACGATAGACTATCTATGAGTTGGTCACAGACTAGAGTTATTCGCACAGTGCATGAGCTGTTGAGGGCAAATGTTGTTAGACCACTGTGGGCGACAGGGCAGCAACAGTGCGTTGCGTTTGGCGTATTTTGCAGTTGATGTGCGTATGCGCGAAATATCTCCAGCGATCATTGGCTGGTAGAAGTACACGCGTGCGCGTTTAGTACCATAACATACGCACATAAAGTGTACGCACAATTAACGCTCACACAACGCAAAAGTGCTTATCATCAATATATCGACACTGGGTGCAAATTCACCGCTAGAGGGCTACGATGTGCACTGCATGCACTGCATGCTTACGTTGTTGACAGATATCTGAGCGAATAGTTCTTGGGATCGGAATGGTTGGGATCGGGAAAATTAAAATGGCGCATGTTTTGGACTTGGTAAATGTTGCCTGGCAAACAGTCACTGCCAGCCTATCTGCTCAAACACAAGAGAACCAGGTTAGTTAAATCATTAGAGAAAAGCATGACAAGGAAAGAATACTAGTATTTTTAGTAAGTCATGAAGTAACAGGCCTACTGACTACTGTACTGTCGACTGGGAGTGTTAAGACGTGTTGTTAATGTTATTACCAATACCAGTCCACATGGTCATCAGGTCATGGACTGTGGTTATGTGGTTATATTAATAATTATATTAGGCCTATAACGTTAGTAATGTTAGCTGTTTAGTGTTAGGCCCTAGCCGCATTCTTGTTTGCTTCTTCCGTTCACCATTGTTCACAGTCTCCTATTTTTAAAATAATTATGTAATTTGTCGCTGTGTGAGCGTCAGAACATGGGTCCTAGTCCTACACCATGTTGGTCAAATTCTCTAAGACTAAGTAAGGCCAAGAGAATGAAAGTCATAGATTTGCATCCGGGAAATTTCGAAAACACATGCTCAAAGGCATCGATTACTCATATTCGAGAACATAGCCTTCCTATGTTTGAATTGCTGTATGGATGGCCAATGAGAAGAACCCCAAAACATTGGTCATGTTGGTAGGCCTAGACGTTTCCATTATAATACTAGTATTACTAGGTTAAAATTATCTACTACTACTAGTAGTAGGCCTACATGTAGTACATGACAAAATGCAAAATTATCAAAATTTTAAGAACACTAAAACTGTGTTAGAATACTTAAAGATTTTACAAATATACTGCAAAATCTCCTGATATATGAATTGCAAAAGAAACTGAACAAAATCTGCAAGTCCCTCATAATAAAATGTCCTAGCTACAATGTACATACATGTACATTACACAATGTACATGTACCTAGCCTACCTCAATGGAAACTTCGAGAACTCCATGTACATGTATATAATATACAGGAGCTCTTCTCATATTTTCCATTCAGATTGTACAAACATGTACACGTACACTTGTTATCAATCTGTGTGTGCAGCAATAGACTTATGAATATTCATATATTTGGGAAATTCGACCAATCAAATTGTTTCTCTGATATTCCGAAGAACTTGCCATAGGTTGTGTACCAAACGTCAAACAACTTATAAATTCAAGTTGTAGATTTGGATGCATCCTCATACTCATGGTGATTCTCTGACTGCCAATGGCAAGTACAATTATACAATGGGATCGAGGTAGCCCAAATATGGACTCTGTATACTCCGTCTCTGTATTAGGGGTGGACAATGTCACGATAATATCGTAACGATACGATATTAAAAAAAATTATCACCAGTATTCCAAAAATATACATGTATAGCCAATATCAAATTTATATCGCTCTTTTTTAGTTAAAATATCACCAGAGTGATAAATTATACGGTAATATCAACCAAGTTACCGTGAAGAACTAAAAAATAGTTCTAAATCACTATGCGGCGCCGGTCATGTTCCCACTACTTGCGTGCGTGATTGCTGCGTGGGCCTTAATACAGTCTTAGTCCCGTGTACGTCGTTCACAAAAAAGGTCGCATCACGCTAAAACTGTATGGTAAACTCCGTCCGATCTGCACCTGCAACTGTACCGCCTTCACATGCACAACACGTTCGCTGTTGAGCCTCTGTATCTTATGCCTGTGTGTGCGGCCCGCACGTATAATGATGCACGTCTTAATGACCAAAATTCTCCTTGTTACTCCTCTTTTACCCTTCACCCTTCCCTCTCTCTCTCGCAGGTAGAAAGCATGTGCTGTACATAGTGATTAAAAATACGTCAAATTAGAAGAAACATCTTGTGATTGCGCTGTTATTAATGATCAATGGAAATGATGAATAATGAATAATGAAAAAAAACACCGTGACTGACATTACGGTTTTTACTAAATTTAAATATCAAATCAGCTCTGATGTCTGAACAATTACAGCCAGCTGAACCATGTTTGGCATGGGGGGTACTAGGACCTGAATACACAATACAGTATTGAAACTTTGAAATTTCATGTTCAGCTTTTCCGACTGGGGGTGGGGGGGGGGGGGGGGAGGTATTTATTGCCGTGACTGACATTACAAAAAGCGACGCAACCAAAAAATGTCAAACATGTTTTTAAAATTTCTCTTCAAGTTAAAAGTGCTACAGATCTAAAACCATATGAACATTATAGCTAAAAGGTTATTGTAAGTAATGCATGTAGTAAGATGGGAAAAACTCTTCATGAATTTTTCAACAAATGTGAAAATTCACCTCCGTGACTGACATTACCGTGACTGACATTACGCATTATATTCATAACACCTGTTAACAGTAACAACAATTTAACACTAAAACGATAAATTTTCTGTCAACAAGAGAAGTATCAATTAACTGTTTATGCTCTTTTTAAAGGAATAATTACAATTTTAAGATGTTTAAAGGTTGGAACATGCATTAAATGTCATGAAATGTATAAAATACAAGCTGAATTCGGGAGGCAGTTTTCATTGAAGAAAATGGATAGGAAGAGATACATGTACAGTAGGTGCTCCCCTTTTTAATAAAATAGTCTGTCAGTAAAATAACAGATGTGATGCTTTTCACATGCATGAAAGAATTGAGAGAAGACAAGACATGTAAAACTGCTATTTCAAAATTTTCAAGCATTGTTGTATAAAAATGTGCTACAAATACATGTACATGCCTACATTTGTTCAACGTGGTCAGGTACATGTATAAGATTCTAGTTTAGTTTTTTCTGTTTTTTTAATTTGCAGTACACCATGCGGTATCTACTATCCCTGAATTTTTTTTATACATGTAGTTCAGGAACCGATCTACATACATGTATAAAATGTACTTGGCAACAGTCTAAGTAGAGGCCACATGATGTACAGCAAATAGAACACCAACGTTGTCAGATTGTGGTCAGGTTCCAAGAAATTATGTTACCACATTGTTATTAAATCTACACATAATTTAGGGTTGAACCACCCCCCCCCCCCCCCCAACACACACACACCACTTTGTAAATCTACAGTTTGGTGTAGTACATGTAGCAGATTAGTTTACATTTCTTTAAGTTTTTACTGTATCGTCCATAGATGTACGTAATTCGCCGCACTCGTGAAATGACGCACCTACCTTTGGCTTAGCATTTCTCGGAAAACTTACAAAACTATGGCGTATTACTGGTTGCATAAACTTATCTAAGTCGTGCTTGTTACAGAAATAAAAATTACAGTGAAATTGTATGATTTACTGGAAAGTTAGTGCTTGTGAAAGTGGAAAAAGTTGTTTAACCACTGATTTTACTAGCAAATAGTAAGAGATTTACAATGTACATGACCTCAATTTTTTTCCATGAACATCTGTGATTTTATTTATTTGATTTTATTGTTCAATGCCGTCAGCAACAAGTCTGTGGAAACCAAAATATATGAATGCTTTGCATTTGCAATGATTTTTTAAAGAAATACTGATCCTCAAATTGGACACATTCCTTATCCCTCCTATGTACAGTGCAGTTTGCCATAGAATTGTCAGACCTTTCAAAACCTTTCAAGTTTGCTGTACTGAAGGGTTTTGAAAGGTGAGAAAACTGTCTGACAAAAGGGACCTATGAAAGGTTTCGAAAGGTGAAACAACTCTCTGAACAAACTGGTGTTGAAATGTTTCAATACCTTTCAAAGGGTATTGAAAGGTGTGGTAGTTCAGTAGCAACAAATTCTGGAGGGTTTTAAAGGGTTCATACATTATTGATAGCCATTTTGCCAGTAAGCAGATTTTGAAAGGTTTTGAAAGGTCAAACCATAGGAGGGTTAAAGAAGAAGTGAACGAAGACTACTTAATTCGTTGGTGTTTATTTCGACGGTAGTGGAAAATTATTGAGAAAATGAAACATTAATATCATGGTTATGAAAAGAAATATTTTATTTGACAAAATGTTAACAGCAATTTTACACATTTCAAAGTTTTAAAGTACTTTTTGCAAAAAATTTAACCACCTTCCATTTTATTGGTCTTTCAAGAATATTGATTAAAAGTTTGATAGCTTCTCCAAATTATACCATTTTATTTTAAAAATTGAAAACAATATTTTTATTTTCAAGTTTAAAAACAATTTTACAACCATCTGGAATAAGATGAAACATGATTTCAACTGTTTTTCTTCTTGGGTACATTTTCTGTGCCCCCATCAACTTTAACAGTTTGGGGTGAGTCATTATACCAACATCAATTTTTTGATGACCACAATTCTGTGCGTCTCAAAAAATGGCGCTCACGACGTCCACGCATATGATCATGCATTGAAATTCAGCATTTTACAAGAGAATCCTTCATTGAAACAAACTGAAACACCAAACTGCTAATTTCATTTGTAAGTTACCGTCCAGTTGATTATATAACCTTAGGTGCGTCATTTAGGGTAAATTAATGAGGATACTAAATAATACATACATACAATGTACAAGTAAAATACTCCACAAAACAGTCTCGTCCTTCCCATCAAACCAGCACTCTGTATCACAAAAAACTCCATAATATGTTATTCACTTACCTGTATAAGATGGATGATGGTGGATTAAAAATACAAATTATGATGGATCCAAGAGCATTGTTTCAGGATTATATGAGCTTCATTAAGTTGAATTGTGGGTAATAGACAAGTTATCAGTCCATCAACTGTTGAAAATTTCTTCCATTGACTTATAATAACGTGACTGACATTACAATATCGTGACTGACATTACGTGTGACTGACATACACATTTGTTCAATTGACCAAATCTTTAAATAACAATTATTTGCCCACTTGATAACATTATTGCCCAGCCCAGACCCCATACTAAGAAAATAATAAAGGGCAGATTTTAATTACTATCCTGTATGCTTTTATGGGAAAAATCATCGTTTTTTGTGACTGACATTACACTAAGCCTAAACGTTATTTTGACGGCACATCCTGGGTACCTAACATTAATTTCTAAATAAAAGTTTTTTTCCTAAAAATAGACACTGAGAGTTGTTATTTTAACACAAAAATAAATTAAATATCATCAGATTAATGAAAAATATCAAAAGAAATAAGTTTTGTGTTCTTACCTACGATTGGTGGCATAAACATAGTGTCAACTTCAGAGTGCTGTAACTCACAAAATAATTGGTCTAGAACAATTTTTTTTTCATTTCTAGAAACTTCAGAATATACCCTATTAATTTTGCAAAAGACATTTGAGAAAAAAATATTTTGAAATTTTGACCCTCATGTCGCACTTGCGTGGAATTGCCCCTTACGACTTACATGTACTTACAGTATGTAAGGCTGTATATTAAGCCGAACCTACGCGATCAATGCCGCACATTGGGGGGGGGGGGGAGGGGGGGGGGGCGCTATGGGATAGTATGTACACAAACATACAGCCAATATGTACAGACTTGATCTCAAGTTTATAACCGCTACATGGAGGTACATGTACATTGTAAGTCACAACCAGTGTCAGGGACTAACCATGGAGGTATATGTACATGTACATGTAGAATGGGCAAGGTTTTAAACTCGTGAAAATAACATGCCATGAATATTCAGAGTCTAACACTTTTTTCACCGGCACCTACACAAAATTTATCAGTGGAAAACTTGTCCAATATTAACCCCACATGTACAAAAAAGGGGTGATTTTTAAAAATTTGTTTTAAACTTTTGATTAATTATTATATTAACGTTAGTTACAATTCAACTGTTAACCTTGCCTAAGCAGACTCCCAGACACTTTTGGCATAAAATCCGTTATTCTGGGTAGCTCACTGTCATAACAATTTTGAAACAATAGTGAACCTCCAGTTCTTTTCAGAACTGAGTACTAGTAGTAGTACTCAATTGAGAATTTCACATGGTGTCACCGCAATTAGTCTCAAGTGCTTAAATCCTCTTCACCATACAAAGCTACAAGTTTTACCTAATAGTGAATTTACATATATGTACATGTACCTAATCACAACATTTTAGATTGTAATAATAAGCAGATCAAAAATTGAAAAAATCGTTCCTTTTTTTACATGTAGTGTAATGTACATGTAGTGTCGTGGCCGAGCGGTCTAGCGCACCGAACTCAAGTTCTGGTGTTGCCAGCGGCAGGGTGTGGGTTCGAGCCCCGGTCGTGACACTTGTGTCCTTGAGCAAGGTACTTAACTATAATTGCTTCGTCCTTCGGATGGGACGTAAAGCCGTAGGTCCCGTGTGTTGTGTAATGCACGTAAAAAAGAATGCGCTTTGAGCACCACTTAGTTGGTGGATACGTGCGCTATATAAGTCCACACATTATTATTATTATTATTATGTACGTACGTGTGGGGATAGGGCCAAGGATATGTAGAGAGTCCAGTGTATTGCCCTAGAATGGGGCTCGTCCAATATTATCGAGTATAGCTTTACAATATTATTGACAAAGTTACGCCCATTTAATCTAGGGTATGTACATGTAGGGTATTTTGGGGAGAAGAGTTGTCTTTCACTTTTTCCCCCACCAACATTATTTTTTGTAAGCACATGTTGTACGGTACCCTAAATTTGTGGTTACAATAATTTGCACACACATTTTCCTTTTTCTTTGTTGATTTTTGTATTTTTTACAAAACACAATTTGCATATTTCCAGCAACGATAACTTGAACATATCTCATTCCCTTTCACTATGATCACAAAATTGCAAATAAAAGAAATAAAATCTGAGTTTTTAATTGTGACATTCTCAGTACGAATTTTCATCATTTTCACTAACAGTAAGATACAACAAATTATTGATGAAAATGGTTTTCAAATATATTAAAGTCTTTGAAAACTTTTTAGGGCTGTGCATTTTTGGATATTTTTGGAACCGGATACCCGAAATCAGAAAACTTTGGATACCCGTTTTCATTGGAACTGAAAAATGGAACCGGGTAATACATGTAGGTGCGCACTATATTATTTTGAGTGAATAAAAACTCTCACGGATGATCTTTTCAAAAATAAATGACTAGTACTCTTTATTAAAAGACAGTAAGACACTGACAGAGGTTAGGCCAAAATAATTTTTCTATATAAACATATAATATCCATCTTTTATTTCAACTTTCAATTTAACCCATATGGGACGAATCGGGTGCTCAGGATTTGGGACAGAAAAGTAGCCGGTGAAATTTGGGCAATAATGCAGACAATACCTTAAAATATATTTTTCCTACAGGTGTAAAAGTAAAAAAAAAACTTTAAAAAAACTGTTGTGATAATTGAAAACAAATTGATATAAAGACAAGAAATTTAACTTTATAAAAATTCCATGTGTCCATCAGGGAATATTTACATATATGTGCACGATTTATGATGACACAACTTACACCACAACCAATGTTGTGAGCTCATTAGACATCAGACTCATGATGCTTGGCCAACATTTTCTTAGCTCCGAAAAACTTTTCAAAAAGACTTTGAGAATTAATTATTAGGTGTTCGTGCGACAGCATATAGGGGGTATGAATTACAGATCTGAAATGAGACTTGCCTATTTGAATATCGTAATAACACTGACCATGCTCAAAGTAAACAAGATGCAACAAATGTAGAAAAGTTAATGTATTAACAAAAGAATAATTGTTTTAGCTGGTGAATCTTGTTGAATTGAGCAGATGTACATGTACATTTGTTGCATTTTGTTGCATTCAGCAGGATGTCTGTGAAATGCCTAGATAGAATGCGTGTAGGGGGTTAGGATTATCTGACACAACGTGGATATTAGAGAGGGTCAAAAATCCAAAAATGTACTCTGCAAAGAATCAAAGTATTATTTGTAACGTCACATTAAGCACTAGACTTGTTATATATTTACATCTAATTTAATACTATTTTTTTCACTACATTTAGGCTTCATCATCAGATATGGATGACATCAAGTCTGCTAATGGTGTTCTTATTGAACAAGGCATGGCAAGCCTTGTGGAGGAGTGGTTCCTGGAAATGTTACAACAAACTTTACAGAACCAACTAATCCCTCAGTTCTGGTCTCATTTTTCTTCAATTCCACAAGACTTATCATTAAAGCAGACAATAGATAGCCCACTAGTGATTGCTGTTAATGAGATATTTGTCAATATGCTGCCATTTATAAAGAGCACAAAGATACTTCATGAATTAATGCATCAGAAACAAATACCAGACACACAAATACCAATTGAACAAAGAGTTCAGACTTTGTTGAAAGCTTTGTTGTTTAGCCAGACACCTAAATGCTTCCCAAATATGGTACATGATTTCTACAGTCAAGCTTTTAAAGCTTTTCACAACAAGAGAAAAGCAGGAATTGATGTAAGCCTAAGTAGCCAAGACACTGGCAGTGATGATGAGAATGATGAAGTACAACACCATGTTGATGACAACAGCAGATGTTCTGCATGTCAGAAGGAGATGTGTTGTTGTCTGCAAGTACTACAACACTTTCATGAAATTAATTCAAAGCTGTAAGTACAATTTGAAACAGCAAGGCATTCAAGATACACTGTATATCACCCTTGTTTCTGTATTTTTAAGCTGATACATCTATTCAGCCCATCAATCAAAATCACAATTGGGTAAGTACTGCTTAGCACTAGCAACTGTTGCTATGCTGACTACATGTACATTTTTCCTTGGACTTTAAAAACATTTCATGATGGTCATGACTCATGAAGTCCTGTTATTGATGTACACGATGTACATGTACATGGTACATGTATCTACATGTATCTACATGTACATACATACATGTACATGTACATGTATCTGTCCATCATGGCACAAATAGGACAAATGGGTTATCTGTGTTTTCCATGTTACTGAGAGTATTTATAATCCATATCAGTGTATGACTAGCAGTTTCCATCACATCATGAATGGCCCAAATTCATTGTTCTTTTAGTACTATAATGTATACCATGGATCTACATGTAGGTTAGTACACGAGTGGCACACTTCATGTACATATACATGTAATAGACTTCTGGTTGTACGTGTACACTGTACATGTATATATTCACTTTGTGTTGTGCATGGATTTGGGTGTACACAGAAAATGAAGGCTGTTAAAGATGTATCGTCCGTGTTTTACACGCCTTTTCCAGAAATGTTTGTTTTCATTTGAACATTCATAATTGCCTATTAGATAGGAATACAAATCCTGTACACTTTGAAATGAAATATTTCACAAAATAGTTGTCAGAATCTTGGTTTAACAATAAACATGTGCCAAAATTAATTTGTGACGGGACACACCATAAATTTATTTTGGAACTATAAAACCATGTTTTTCGCGATTATTTTGAGAAATGTGTCGTTTTACAGCATTTGTAATTCACTTCCTCAAGTAAAATATCAATGTTCTGATGGAAAATAAAATGTATGTTAATATCATGAAAGTTGGTGTTAATACATGTGTAGCCAAAATCATGTGTGATACATGTACATGTACATGTATGTACATCTCTAGCCTAAACTTTCAACCAAAAGGCAGAACAAAAAATGTGTTTTTATCTGTGATATATAATATTTCATTGTGTTTGTAGACATTCATTAGGTCTTTTAGAGAGAGTATGTGCAGAGGCAGTAACATCATTGATCCATGCTAAGATAAAGCATTATGTTGACAGCAAATGTAGGGGAGAGTTTGAGACTTCCTTTATTACAACTTTAGAACGGGTAAGTATACATTGATAAGCAACATATTATACAGAACTTTTGTTTCACTTGTGTCCATGTGGAAGATACAGTGTACATGTAACTTACATGTACATTGAAAGTTTCATACATTGTATCTCAATAATGTCAAACAACATTATTATGAAGTCTCCACAAATTTCACCTTTTTCAATGCCCTGCTCATATTCCAGCTAATAAATGAATCAGTGTGACCTGAAAGAGCATTGAGTAATATACAGAATCTGCTAATTCTTTGTTAACCAAAATGAATTGAACGTCAATTGTACTCACTATTTATCCACATTCCATAAGACAGTGGATGCATCCATGTTGTTTAAATATCCCGCCACATCCGGGGATTCATGACGTATTGTCTGCACCAGAGCCGTATCTCAATACGCCTCTGTTCTGCATAGGTCTATACAATGTACATTGAGTGCATTGGAGCGGCACCTACATGTAGATGTGCGCTTCAATTTCAGTGGTACATGTAACTCTAGCGGTACCCGACTGTTTCGTCGCTCGTTCATACTCTGGTGAATTATTGTTATTATTCATGTGATATTTATTTATTTTCTGCTTCATTGCCAATATGGAGTAAGGGCCATTTCCTTATAATTTTAAGCCAACGTTTACGGAAGAGGAACTAAGCAACAGAGACGAAGATACAATGTACCGTAATTTCCTGCGTATAAGACGCTCGGTGTATAAGGCGCATTACCCCAGAATCGGGGGAATGTGATATTAAAGTGTCAACGTACAAGGCGCACCGCCGTATAAGGCGCACCATGACCGCTCAGTAGTGCAGTGCATGCCAGAAGCGCTATAGCACGACCATGCCGCCGCCGCCGCCACCACCACGCGCGCGTCGTACTAGGAAAGTAGTCGGGTTGCGGCCCTAGTGATCCCGCGGTGTTGTGCGTAATACACTGATTAATAATCGAGGTGAAAAACAGACACGGCAAAAGTTGACAACCTTGCACACATCGCATAGAGACTTAGTCATTAGAAAGCGTTGTAGATAAAAATGCGCGATCGTCTACGATGTTGGGCATGCTATTTTTAGAAACAGGGGAATTCTGCTTTTGGTACGTCACACACGAGTGAGGTCTTTCGTGAGTATTATTTACGGTGAATGAATGCATGAAAATCTTGCGCTAACGACCTTCATTGGAAAACACGGCCGCTTTGTTAGGTTGAGGTCCACCGAAAGTTACACAAGCGGTAATCATCACTTTGATCTCAAGCGACACCAGATAAGGCGCACCGTTAGATAAGACGCAGTGACGTTTTCGTACCTTTGAAAGTCAGATAAGCCGCGTCTTATACGCAGGAAATTACGGTAGTCATGATTATCAACACTAGTGATACAACATTGGCGTCGATCGTGTGACCCCAACATGCTCGTGCACGCACCGCATGAGCTGCTTGCATAACGCAGCACCCGTGCAGCTAGCTGGGACCGATGGTGCAGACACTACATCATAATATCCTGGATGTAACCAGATTCTAAAACAAAATGGCGGCTTCCATGGCCTCGCAGAGTCAGTGATGAAATATCCGTTCTTTTAGGATAACCACAACCAATAACAACAACAAAACTGGTAGTCAACATGTCATTTCACACTCTTTCAATATATTTTATTCCCGACAGTGGGTGGAGTTTCCCTTTTATTGAAATCACTTGGCCAAATATACACACATTGATCTTGATTGTGATATATAACAAACTAGCGTTGCTAGAACAAAATTAAACTTAAAAGTTACATTTTTCTTAAAAATGAGGAGCAGTAAAGTTACTTTAATGCCCCACATTTTTCAGATTTTCAAATATAGCAATTAAATTAATTCTACAGTCATACATGTACATGTACTAGAAGGCAATGTTATCTGTTCTGCCATGTTTTCAGCTGATCTAATTAAGGAGCAGATAAATAAGTGTACAAGCATGTTAAGGTACTTATTTACATGTACTTTTGTAACTCTCCTCTTTTTACAATTTGCTTACAGTGGTTGTCAACCAAAGTTGTCAGATGGTTAAATCTGGTATTTTCTGGTGAAGATTCACAGCGTACAATTGGCTGCAGTACTTCTCGGACATTATGTCAATGGAAAGATCGACTGCAGTACCTTCTATACCAAACCTATGCTAACTTACGCATACAGGAACTGTTTAACATCATTGTTGAGTTTCCTGACTCTTTGGCTGCATTAGAAGATCTCAAGAAATGCCTGGAGAAAACGGATCTGAGGAGACACCTAGTTCAGTCACTACGTACATCATTAGAGACCCGGTTGTTACACCCAGGTACATGTATGTTGTAAAAAGAATAATGCCTTCTTATTCAGACCTAGAATTTAATTCTATAAGGCCACCTTTCCTGATTAAAGGGCACTTCCATCAAAATTTCAGAATGTCTATTTGTAAGGGGCACCAAGGCCAAGACCAGGGCAATGGAGGCCATGGCCTCCATGGCTTCCATGGCTTCTGTGAAATTCTAGGCCTGCTGATAAATAACTTCATGTACGTTCATTATTGTACAATGCATATTGACAGTCATTTTTATAATCAATCTAAATATTTGTTCTCTATTTGTTACTGATTTAACATTGACATACAAGGAGTGAATACTGATGACATTTTGACACAGTACATCTCTTCTATTCGGGCCTTGAGAGTGCTAGATCCATCTGGAATCATATTAGAGCTGGTGTGTCAACCTGTCAGGAAATATCTCAGGTAGGATTGCAAACAAAGTGCATACAATTGCTTCAAATATTTTCCAAAATCATATGAGACATGTAACATGGTAAAATTGAATAGATGGTTGTCAAATTGTTATTATTGGGAAAGAAGTATGAGAAAAGTCTTGGAAAAGACCCTGGGTGAAAAACCGATTGCACATGTAAGCAGACTTTAACATTAAAACAGCATCTTAGGACATAAGCATGCAAAATCTCTTCATGCTGAAGTAGGGGTGATAATATTGAATTGTTTTGATAGTGGATATTTGTCGGCCATGATATAGTCGATATACATATTATGTACAATATTATCTCAATAGGCGGATGTTTTACATACATAGCAAAAATGTATGTAGCGTACATTAAACGACATTGGACACTGTAATATGAACTACTTTTACATGCAAGTACTACAGAGAAGTTGCATAGATAATAAACAGTGCTGAAAATGTCCAAATTTCAAATGAATCACTTCAAAATGAGTTCAGTGCTTTGGTTTTTGCCGGTCAGTACAACAAACATTGATTAAAATCATCAACTATTCTACTTATTGCTCAAACATAGACTGCAATCCTTTTATTTCTTAATAAAAATGATTTTACTATCTAATTTTTGGTGCTGTTTCGGCAATTACCGGCCGACTTTTTTGATTGACCCCCTCATAATGTAGCCCATGATGCCCCTTTCAAATTACTGATGCCATTTTCATAATGGTTCGGTCCTGGGAACCTGTGCCAACTTATGTTGTCCACCATGATTTCAAACTTTTTTAGCTCTTCACAGTGCTGTAACTTTGTTAATATTACCATGTAATGACATGTAATTTGGAGACAATTTATCACATAAACAAACTCTGGCGATATTTTAATTAAAAAGGGCGATATATATGTGATATCGGCTGTATTTTTGGAATATCAGCAATATTTTTGGAATATCGTCAATATTGCGAAAATTTCACCGATTTAGCTGACAATTTTTTGAATATCGTATCATTACGATATTATTGTGATATCATCCAAGTTTGTTGCAGTGACAGCAGTGGAGGTGCGCACGCTGGGGCACCAACCAAGTTTATTCCAAGATGTGCGTGTATATATAGGTTGGTGAAATTCTTGCGTCGGGAGATAAACAATTGATTTAATTTTGCCCTACACCGACGTGTGTATAGCACTGTATACTTAGTGTTTTCTGAGTGTCTGTGAACAAACTACACAGGCGACTCAGGCGGGATTCTGCACGTCTGCACGAGACGTCTGCACTAGTACATGTAAGCAGGAGGTCGTGGGCTCAAATCCCGCCCGAGTCGCCTGTGTAGTTTTTTCACAGACACTTGGAAAGCACTGAGTATACAGTGCTATACACACGTCGGTGTAGGGCAAAATTAAATCAATTGTTTATCTCCCGACGCAAGAATTTCACCAACCCACATGTATGTATAGCCGGCCAATTGTCATCGGGCAAGCTCGGTGGTCGAGAGCTTAAGACGTCTGCACTAGTAAGCAGTAGGTCGTGGGTTCGAATCCCGCCTGAGTCACCTGTGTAGTTTTTTCACAGACACTCGGAAAGCACTGAGCATACAGTGCTATACACACATCGGTGTAGGGCAAAATTAAATCAATTGTTTATCTCCCGACGCAAGAATTTCACCAACCCACATGTATGTATAGCCGGCCAATTGTCATCGGGCAAGCTCGGTGGTCGAGAGCTTAAGACGTCTGCACTAGTAAGCAGTAGGTCGTGGGTTCGAATCCCGCCTGAGTCACCTGTGTAGTTTTTTCACAGACACTCGGAAAGCACTGAGTATACAGTGCTATACAGACGTCGGTGTAGGGCAAAATTAAATCAATTGTTTATCTCCCGATGCAAGAATTTCACCAACCCACATGTATGTATAGCCGGCCAATTGTCATCGGGCAAGCTCGGTGGTCGAGAGCTTAAGACGTCTGCACTAGTAAGCAGTAGGTCGTGGGTTCGAATCCCGCCTGAGTCACCTGTGTAGTTTTTTCACAGACACTCGGAAAGCACTGAGTATACAGTGCTATACACACATCGGTGTGGGGCAAAATTAAATCAAATGTACGTGTATATTCATGAAAAAGGTCAATCACTTCAGCTAAAACTAGATACATTTGAAAATTGTATTCACAGGAGAGTCTGTGTTAAAAGTTATATCCACAGCAGTAGAGCTGTGCCGAATATTCAAATATTTGATCTATGGTTCATATATCCAGTTAGAATATTTAAAGGAAAAAATGCAGTTTTAGAAAATTTGTTGAAAACTTTATTTGGACAAGATCCCTGAAAAACATTTGATTTAATCCTTTCCAGAACACGTGAAGACACAGTCCGTTGCATTGTATCCAGCTTGACAGATGATAGTAACAAGGAACTTGCTGAAGAATTGATAAAAGCTGAACCAGTGACCATGGATGAGAGTTACTGCAGTGAACAGGAAGATGAAGACCACCGTGAATGGCAGCCAGATCCCATAGATGCTGACCCAGGTAAGAGGGAACCCACTGCTCAACCGTGATCGGCAGCCAGTTCCCATAGATGCTAACCCAGGTAAGAGGGAACCCAGTGCTCAACCGTGATCGGCAGCCAGATCCCATAGATGCTGACCCAGGTAAGAGGGAACCCACTGCTCAACCGTGATCGGCAGCCAGATCCCATAGATGCTGACCCAGGTAAGAGGGAACCCAATGCTCAACCGTGATCGGCAGCCAGATCCCATAGATGCTGACCCAGGTAAGAGGGAACCCAATGCTCAACCGTGATCGGCAGCCAGTTCCCATAGATGCTAACCCAGGTAAGAGGGAACCCAGTGCTCAACCGTGATCGGCAGCCAGATCCCATAGATGCTGACCCAGGTAAGAGGGAACCCACTGCTCAACCGTGATCGGCAGCCAGATCCCATAGATGCTGACCCAGGTAAGAGGAACCCAATCCTCAACCGTGATCGGCAGCCAGATCCCATAGATGCTGACCCAGGTAAGAGGGAACCCAATGCTCAACCGTGATCGGCAGCCAGTTCCCATAGATGCTAACCCAGGTAAGAGGGAACCCAGTGCTCAACCGTGATCGGCAGCCAGATCCCATAGATGCTGACCCAGGTAAGAGGGAACCCACTGCTCAACCGTGATCGGCAGCCAGATCCCATAGATGCTGACCCAGGTAAGAGGGAACCCACTGCTCAACCGTGATCGGCAGCCAGATCCCATAGATGCTGACCCAGGTAAGAGGGAACCCAATGCTCAACCGTGATCGGCAGCCAGTTCCCATAGATGCTAACCCAGGTAAGAGGGAACCCAGTGCTCAACCGTGATCGGCAGCCAGATCCCATAGATGCTGACCCAGGTAAGAGGGAACCCACTGCTCAACCGTGATCGGCAGCCAGATCCCATAGATGCTGACCCAGGTAAGAGGGAACCCACTGCTCAACCGTGATCGGCAGCCAGATCCCATAGATGCTGACCCAGGTAAGAGGGAACCCAATGCTCAACCGTGATCGGCAGCCAGTTCCCATAGATGCTGACCCAGGTAACACTATGAAAATCTCCTCGGTTAAAATCTAAAGAGTCTCGGTTAAATGTATTTTTAACCGTGCTTTAACCCATGTTTAACCCTTTGATTTCAGCTGGCTATTCAACCGCATTCTCACCGAGTTTTAACCGAGTGGTTCCCTGCCAGGATTTCCTTTGTTATTCATAACTGTAAACCTTTGTTCAGTGTGATAATGAGCATGCAAGTTTAACCATGGTTTAACCGAGTATAAAACGTAACGGTACAACTTGCACACAAGAGGCGATAAAGAGATTAAAACACTTACGAAGTGTCTGTAAATTTCTATCTAAAAAACACTGGTATACAACGGGGGACATGCATGCAATTTGCTCAGAATACCTCGGACCTTGCCCATATGAGAATAGGTGTCTGTACTGAGAATGGGTTGGTGTGCTGTGATACATGTAGGCGTATGTGATAGGCGGACGTGATAGGTGTATATTTAGGTATACTTGTTAATCTGTTTTTCATCGGAAAGGGGATACGTGAATAATGAAACGCAGGGCTCGAACAAAGACATTGACCCAAAATTGTGGATCATCCCACCATGATGTATAACAACACGTGATTTCCGGCCGGAGGTTTCCCGACTGCTCTATGGTTGACCCTTTTGTATCCATACAGTTATTTTGACGTTCTAATTGGATTATGGTGGCAATACTATGGAGTGTCGTGGCCGAGCGGTGTAGCTTACCGGACTCAAGTTCTGGTGTTAGCAGCAGAATGTGGGTTCGAATCCCGGCCGTGACACTTGTGTCCTTGAGCAAGACACTTAACCATAATTGCTTCTCTCCACCCAGGGGTTAAATGGGTACCTGTGAGGGTAGAGTTGGTTGATTAGCCCTATATGCGCTGTAATGGCAGCAATTGAGCTGTATACTCCCCAGGGAGCTGAGATGGTTTCAGGAATGATTTATGAGCCTTATGAGCAGGGGTAATGATGTAATGCGCCTTGAGCACCACTCAGTTGGTGGATACGTGCGCTATATAAGTCTACACATTATTATTATTATTATTACTACACTTTATTTACAAATCTTAATCCACTGGGCCATAATTTCTTCATTTTTAAATACACTAGAATCGGGAAATTTCACTCATAAAGATTTATAAACATGAAAAACTCGAAAGGGAATTCCTCACAGAGAACGCAGTAACACTGCACATGTACACATGTACACATGTACACGTACATTATATACATGCATACATACGTGTACCACGTGCGACCCGGTAGTGCTGAAATTTGTGGGCATTGTGCATATGTAGTGTTTGATGATCATGTGCCTATTTCTGCACATCGTGATTGGATAGATTTGCATAGTAGCAAATTTATGTTGTTCTTATTGGCTGTTCGATTGATCATGAATAATGTTCATTATGTTGCATATTCATATATACGAAATGGACAATAATTATAATGCATTGACTACCGAACTGAGGTATGTTGCGGGCCAAACAGATACTAACATAACAATAGGACTTAAAATAACAATTCATCCATCGGGGTTCCTAATTATCACAGGTTGTTTTAATAATCATTGCCGAAGAACAAGGATACGATGAGGACCAGTAAACGTAAGCCTCGACTGTCGGGATAAATTGACCCGCTCTGGGGCTCAAAAACGGATGATTTTATAAAACCGCGGTTTTATTTTTGAAAACCGGTATTTCGGCGGTATTTTTGGCGGTATTTCGGGTAAAAATCCCTCGGTTCGGTGTCGGTTTTAAAAAAAACGTGACTACTCGGTTTTACCGAAGGAAAAAAACTGCCCAAGCCTAGCCGATAGATATAATATAATATTACATTTTAAAATTTAATTTACTTTATACTTTATTTACTTTATACTTTATTTACTTTATGCTTCAATTCAAGGCATTGTAAATGGCTGCAGCTTTAGGCCTAGTTGTTGCAAGTCGTTGCTTTTCGTTGCAAATCTGAGAATTAGAAAAAACAAGCCACCTGTTTCGATTCCCACATCACCTGGCCAGCTGTCTTAGCGATAGCTGGCCTTCATTGTCACAAACGAGCAGTTTAGGGCGGTTTATAAGGGAGGTAGGACCACTGCTCTCTATTTTAATAGTATAATATAGTATAACTAATAGAGATCAGTTGCAGGATTCAGCCTAAAGATCTGACGTCACGCTTCACCGATTGTGAAATACTCCCGATACCGGCCTCTCATTTCGGGGGACACCTGTGTAACATTTATTCAACTTTGACTGTTAATGTAAGGAACCCTGAAGCGTGACGCATCCAATGAAATCCCTTGAATGGTATGGCCGGAGACAATATATTGTATGAACAACGATGTCTGGTTCCCGACTACACGCTGATGTGATTTGTGTAACGTTAGCCATCTTGTAGCACATCGTTAGGCCTCGGCTCGGGCACACGGATTTTCTCACGGGGACGAAGCTGAGTTATTAGACTGTCCACCTGCGCTGCAAGACCGACAAAATTAAACGGCAAAGGATCTATGATTCTTCATTACTGAAAATATTTATGTGTATAAATAAGCTCAGAATCCCCAATAAGAAAAACATTTGAAGCCTCAGATTACAACAGAGATTACATGTATTTAAAATCCAAATAAAATCGGGCCCCACGCCATAATAGCCATTCGTGCTTGTTTTGGGACGAAAAGGTGTCGACGGGCAGTTTTAAATTCCTAGATGAAACGCAAACTTTGAGCTTGTGAAGAATTTAGTGGCATACAGACTTATAAAAGAAATAATAAATAAGACTGTGCGAGACGCGATGTTTTGTACAAACAAGGAGGGAGTGGGTCTTACATTTCATAGGGCCCTATATGCTTGGAGAAACACCACTGAAAACCTTTTCTACAGGACTGGCCTAGGCTATACATGTACAAACAACTTCCTAAAACCTTGGTAGTTTCATTTGAATTTACTGGATGACCCATCTGCACGCCTCCATTGTAAATAATGACTCTTGCAATTGGGAGTTTATCTATGGTGCATGTCTGTGTTCACCATATTGTCCAGAAGTGGACGCTATCAGATTCATGCTGCAGTGCATGATTGTACATTTTCAAAAGGCAGGAAACTCAAATGTGCTGCTCTGCAACGTACTGGTAGTCATTGTATTAAACTGATCCTTGTAGTTGTAACTTCTCCGTGGACGGGCTAAAGCTGCCCGCACTGATTACGCAATATTCGCTTTTATAATCCGGGAACAAAGGGGCGCCCAAGCTATGGCCATAGAGGTATGCCAGGCCGTTTGACATCTCACTATTTCTTTATTCCCATAAATTTGAGTGTCCTTGTGATAAAGGGTGGTCGAATTTGTAAACTTTCATTCACGAATACTCGTTTCAGGGGAAAAACCTATTTAATTCTTAACTTTGTTTGTATGACGAGTCCGAGGAATGAGTCAACTCGTACCCGACATCGCCTGAAATTGCCTTTAGTTCTCTCCGCCTTACCGCTGCCACTTTAGACTCTGCACTCTTTCCTGGTACATTTTCCCCAGTATCATAGTTTTCTATAATTTCTATCAGTACATTTTTGGTCAACATTTTTCATTTAAAGATTTAATTCATACTCACAATGTCCTGTCGGGACTTGTCTTTCATTCATGCATGCGCATTTTAGGACAAGAAACTAATATTTGTTGTATTTTATATTGGTACTATGCAAAAAGTATCATCCAATTTTTTTTCGTTACTTTTCATCTGTATTTTTCTCCTCTCAAAGTTTTCTGTTAGGGAACCTATTCAGACAAATGATGTCCTATCGTGACTGAAACTTTGATTCATGATTTCTCATTTCAGGGAAAAAAATAACAGTTTTGTATTTATTTTTTTATGTGGGTAAAGTATATATCGTGAAGTTTTTAAAATAATTATTTTCATCATTAATTCTTTTCTTTCAACATTTTCAGATTTGTCTTTTAAGGAATTAATTCAGACATTATGGTGTCCTATCATGACTGAAATTTTATTCATTAATTCTTATTTCAGGGAAAAAACTATTGATTTTGTAAATTTTTTCTTATGACCGAGTCTGGGGGACGAGTCAACTCGTACCCGATATCCAGCCTGCCGTCTCCCACAGTATAGGCCTCTCCGCCTTTCCGCTGCCACTATAGTCTTCGGACTCTGCACTCTTTCCCGGTACGTTTTCCCCAGGCACCCGACTAATGTCAGTACATGTACAATTATGTACAATGTACAAAGTACATGTACAGTGTATGTACATGTACATGTACAGAGTACATAATTATACATTGTACATTGTACATTGCAACCGTACTGGCTGGGTGGATGCCGGGTGTTGATCAATATGCTTAACTTCATCCTTCATTCCGTCTATCTCTTTTAACCAGTTCGCACCGGGAATAAACAAAATTTTCCGAACCGCCATGGCGGGTTTATTTTTACCGCACAAACACGACCAATGGTGCTCACCAGAGCGTGACCGGGGAGACTGCGTCTTCCACCGTATGCTTATGGCTCGTTGCCATGTCGACCGGGAATCTATACAAATATTCCCGAGAATCCTGTGGCGTGTTTAGACGCTCTCCGATCCGCTGTCCCAAAAAAATTTGCGTGTATACACGGCCTCCGACGCGAACTGGTTAATACTCTCATAGCCTTGGTTTACGCTTGTTTTCAACTTACAAACCAAAAAGTAATGATATCGCGACAGTAGTTCACATCATGTCTGAAAATTTCAATGTGGTACATGCACAAAATAAATTGTTATGGAGAAAATTGAAAACATTTTAGGAATTATACTCTTTGGAGTAGTTCGCAATCCTATTTTCAGTATTTTTGCCCCAAAAATGATTACACTTCTTTTCAACTTAAAAAACAAAAAGTCATTATATCGCGACAGGAGTTCACATCATGTCTGAAAATTGAAAACATTTTAGGAATTATACTCTTTGGAGTAGTTCCAATCCTATTTTCAGTATTTTTGCCCCAAAAATGTTTACACATGTTTTCAGCTTAAAAAATAAAAAGTCATTATATCAGGACAGAAGTTCACATCATGTCTGAAAATTTCAACGTGGTACATGCACAAAATATATTGTTATGGAGAAAATTGAAAAAAATTAGGAATTATACTCTTTGGAGTAGGTCGCAATTCTATTTTCAGTATTTTTGCCCCAAAAATTAATAAATGAATATGCAACATAATGAACATTATTCATGATCAATCGAACAGCCAATAAGAACAACATAAATTTGCTACTATGCAAATCTATCCAATCACGATGTGCAGAAATAGGCACATGATCATTAAACACTACATATGCACAATGCCCACAAATTTCAGCACTACCGGGTCGCACGTGGTACATGTACATGTACACGTATGTATGCATGTATATGTAATGTATGTGTACATGTGCAGTGTTACTGCGTTCTCTGTGAGAAATTCCCTTTCGAGTTTTTAGTGTTTATAAATCTTTATGAGTAAAATTTCCTGATTCTAGTGTATTTAAAAATCAAGAAATTATGGCCCAGTGGATTAAGATTTGTAAATAAAAAGTGTAGTATTGCCACCATAATCCAATTAGAATGTCAAAATAACTGTATGGATACAAAAGGGTTAACAATGGAGCAGAGGATTATCTCTGCTAGCAGAGTTAATGAGCTGACCAAACTTACAGCATGCAGAGGTGTACGGTGATTACACAGTGTTTTCACGGCGAATGAAATTCACAATTTTTTCACGGCATTTTCACGATTATCATTTCCGTGAAATTGCCCTGAAAACGCCCCGAGCTAAATATTTCACGGCAAAATGACCTTTCATATCGTTTTCACGGTAAAGATAGTCATAGTGACGTCAATCCTAACCGGGGGACGGACTTTTTTTGTTCTTTTTTGGCGCTATACTACGGCCGCCGGCAAACAACGCCAACAGGCGAAACTAACTTTAGGCACATTCCTGACTGGCGCGGCCACCTACCCCAATTTCGAAATTCAGCCGAAGTTCGTATGGACTGCAGGCTGCACTAGCACTTGCACTTTGGGCACAACATGGACGATACTCTTTCGCACATGGTTGAACAAACATTGACCGTTATGTCTCTGGCAAGTGTTGCCTTTTGTAATGGGATTATCTCTGTCAACAATGGCTTAACTCACCACAGAGTTAATGAGCAAGCCCTCAGTAGATCTTGGAACAGGTACCAATTTTTAACCACACTTTAACCATGCTTTAACCGAGACACTACAAAGGAATTTTTAACGGCGATTTAACCTTACACTAACACGGTTAAATTAAGGTTGAAATGAAGGGTACCCCTAATTTAACCATGTTTATTGAAATTTTAACCGAGCGAGATTTTCATAGTGTAAGAGGGAGCCCACTGCTCAACCGTGATTGGCAGCCAGTTCTTCCTCGCTAAACTTATCGACCAAAAAAACCATAGTTGCAAAGTTCACAGATCTTCAAACTTGACACATACTTAGACCATAGCATGTAGTTGTCAATATACATGTAGTTGTAACATAATTTCATGTTAAGTTGTGACGTCATGGTGACGTCATCAGATCTCAAATTACACTTAATATTTCAAAAAATCATATCTCATGAACCACAAAAGATGTTTACACAATCTTTGCATCATCTTACAGATCTTGAATTATGTGACATTTCGTACACAGACCTGACCCCAATATGACCTTTCCTTCAGGTCGAAACTGGAAGTTTAAGTGAAAAAATATTCTGAAGTACTTTTATAGGGTCCATGATATGGTATTTGAACATACTTTCAGTGGACGAAATTACTATTGACATGTGACCTTTTTAAAAAATGTGACTGATGATGTCATCACCTGTCACAGCGCCCTCTGAAAAACCACAGGAAATTTGAATATAACTTCAGTGAATAAAATGACTAGTGACATCTTATCTTTTCAAAAATGTTTGATGACGTCATCAAAGTTCAGAGTGCCCTGTAGCGGCAGTTTTAAAAAAGGAATTATTTTCCAATCTCAGAAATTGAACCAAAGCAGGTACTAATGTTATTTTTTCATGATAATGAGGAGATCATATAATGACCTTCAAATCACCTGATCTGACCTTTACTTCTGGTCCAAACAGGAAGTTCAAATTCAACACATTCTAACGCAAAATTGATATGTCTTTTGAATATTGACATCATCGATGATAATTTGATTGAACTGGAAGTTCACATGAACACCATGTGTTTGTTCCAACAAACACTTGAGCTCTAGTTTTATTTTTATTTTTGTCAAAAAAAAGTTTTAAAATATTGACATTAAATTTTGTAATTAAACAGCTCGGACATCAAAGAGTCGCCGGTCTTCTGACATCATCAGCATGCTAGTCAACATCTATGGTAGCCGGGAATTGTTTGTCAATGAATATCGGGGCCTTCTTGCTGATCGTATTCTAACTGGATTCAACTATGATACAGCACGTGAACTACGTTATCTGGAATTGTTGAAACTGCGCTTTGGGGAGTCTCAGCTGCACCATTGTGAAGTGATGTTGAAGGATGTTGCTGATTCACGACGCTGTAACACTCATATCAAAACACTTAAAAAGGAAGAAGATTCAGATGTAGAAGACATAAACAATGTAAGACATCATGCAAATGAATGGTATAAGATGTTTCATACTAGACGACAATGTGGACAATTGTTGGTGGTTTGACAATTTATATTTCATAAGGCATGCTTGTGTCAGGTTCTGAATAAGTGTTGTACATGTAGGTCTTGGTCTTGCTATTCTGTGGTCTCGACTACAACACTGCGACAACAAAAGACCTTTTTTTTAGATGACAGTCGATGGCATCATGTTGTGTATTGCTAACAATTAAAATAATGTTGGTAGTTCAGTTGTATATGTGATAGTGGGAATAAGTTGGGATTTGTAAAAAAATCAATAAAAAAAAAAAGACAGCTAATTAAATTTGTTATGCATTGAAAAACAAAACATCATTTTGTAACCTGTGTAAGTTAAAGCATAGTATATGCTACTGTAAAACTGGTAATTTTCGCGCAGCATTTATTTTCGCGCAACGATTAGACAGCGCGAATTTATTACCCGCCCAGTGGATTCAATATTTTCATTGTTTACCTCTACCCCCGGCCCCGTAATGAAGACGTACCTACATGTACATACATGTATATAAGCATTGTGCATAGTGCCGGTGCACGAATTCGGCACTATAATTAGGTCACCTTTTGAAGTGGTAAATACATGTCAACCACATCGTGTGCGTTGTACTACAAGTCAAATATTTACCGTGCGCGAAAGCAACAACCCGGTAGGGTGGCTAAGCGCGAAAAATTACTTGCGTGAAAATTACCAGTTTTACAGTAATTGATAAGTTATCAATATGCCATTTACAGAAATCAGTTTATGAGGTTTTCTTTACTTGTGTATTTCTAATGAGCTATCAGTTTTATTTCATACAGGAGTTTGATTTCAGTGCCATGATCCTGTCTGCCCAGTTCTGGCCCAACTTGAAGGAAGAGAAACTCAAAATACCTGAGGAGATACAAAGAGCTATGGGAGAATATACTAAGTCATACCAGGTACTTGATACAATAACACACTGCTTGCTGATTTTTATTCTGATTGTCTAAAACTTGATCATCACCCGGGGTTCATGAAATTTGCATCAAGGCCTTGTCATGCATTCAAGTTATAGTCTGAGTGCCTCCTGTTACTTTCGTCTACTCTAGTGGTATTACATGAAATTACTGAATGATTGGTACAAGACATGATTTTGAGAATCACACTGGAATTAAAATAAACATAATAATAACAACAATGAAAAACTGTACATATGCATTTTGAAAAGTGAAGAACTTTCACAAACACAAACACAATCATGTACACGTGGAAACCAAGAACCGGAAACTGCATACCTCCTATAAATGGTTTTCACTTAAGTACTTGACATCACAAATTGCAAAATTGGCCATCTTTATGGGCAATGACAACACATTTTTGAATGCATACCTGTGTGTTACGCGTAATCACTGCATGTATTTCAACAAATTCCTTGCATCACTGGCCAGTAAAGCACTTCAGTGTGTGAAAAAACTAGTTCGCTTGATGCAGCTCCAAGCCAAATCCATGTTGCCTATATAAGGGACCATGGATAAACTATGTCACGGGCACGGCCATGTGTGAACGCATTCCCTTGCGTGCCAGCTCAAACAAAAGAAATCAGCTACAAGTGTCATGGGATGGACCGGTTCTGGCAGAGAATTCACTGCATAACAAAAGAACAATGAGATGGTCCTGCACTCAGTGCACAGCTATTGTGGCCTTTTAATCCACTTACAACTGGTAAGATACCTGTAAAAGCTTGGACATGTTTAGATGATACAACATTTATGAGGATGCATGTACATTGTACATAGTAGCATTTCCCCCTGCCCATCATGTGAAGCGGCCCGCATCGCCATTAAAATTAACGTTATTGGCCGCCTCGGCTGTTTTCCAGCAATCAATGTTGCCAACTCGTCTGATAAAATACGAGAACAAAACTTAATTTTAAAAATGTGTCAGAGCTTTTTGCCTTGTTTCATTCTCAATATTTAACTGCGGTACTTACATTTTCAAAATAGTAATTGTAAAAAAACAAATAATAAACACAAACAAAATCCCTTTTATACAATGTCTTAATATACGATTTTAACTGCCATGCTATACATGTAGGCCACACTATTCTGTTGCTGAACCTTGTCGATCCCCCATAAAGATTGTGAGTCTGACACGGCCGGCACAGCGTGGCCATGGCATAGCCCAAAGATCGACGTCACACTTCGAGGCCGTCATGCATCCTTGAAAGATGCCATGTGACAACTTGTTGGACATGTGTCCTTTTCCGACAATAATATAGGTTTTTCTACCAAATTTCAACCCTTTTTTATTTAAGTTAATACTCAACTTATTCAGCAAAAAGATACAATCAAATTTATAAGTTTTTCTGCAGTACATTTTGTCCACTATATGCTTTTTTATACTAAAAATGAAGTATGTGGTCTTTTCATTATGCCCCGCTAAGATTATTTTTTCCCTACGTTGTCATCAAATATAATGTTAACTTCTGTAATTCAGATTTGCTGTTTCAGAAAAATATATGCCCTAAATACTTAAAATTATTTAAACTCTGCAAAATTAGAAAAACATAAATAAATTTCATACCAAAAAACAAAAACAAAAAAAGGAACATGTTATGTTTCAACTAATTTATTTATGGTAATCGTAAATCAAAAGTAAACGGCATTAACACATTCCAAAGAAAAGGTTTTGTTTATGTCTATTAGTGTAAGTAATGACAATTAAAAGTCCAGAATGAAACTACACTTTTATATTTGTTTTCTTTCTTTTTTCATAATGCAAGGTGGCTTCTAAAATTGGCGAGCTGGAACTTGTCAAATTGTCACAAGTTAAGAAATTAGACGACTGAATAAATATAATATTACAAATGTATGTAAATTTGTGGGGAGGTGTAGTCCATTGTATCTGCAAATGGATCTTCCAAAATAAGAAAAACTACCCTGACCCACAGAGGAAGGAACGCACCAAAGATGCCTTCAACTATAATCCGTTGATCCCTTTGTCATGTCTCCTGGTTTTTTTGTCAACGTTAAACCAGCGAACAAAACATACGGACAAAAGCACCCAGTAATGAGGGGAAGATTCGTGTTCACTGGGGCACAAATACAGTGAATGTCACGCAGTGTAACGCATTGCCACGTGGCCGTGCTGTTTTCCAGAACGGCCCCGTCTGCACGCGTGGGCATGCGTGGATAGTTTATCCATGGTCCCTAAGATGGAGTCTATTGCAAACTATATTTTGTTCTCCCATTGTTGGATTTAACCTTTTTAGCAACATCACATTGGTTTTGTACACAAAAACCAACCGAGGACCTCTCAGACAACTGTAAACCTATTGTTTTCACAGAAATCTTCAAGCTGCATACAATGTGACATGACATTAATATTTTCAAAAACAAATATTTGGAAAATAAGTTATTTTATAATCAAACAGAAAAACAAAGGTTGATCACACTACCTTTGGTTAGAAAGTGAGGTTTTTTCGGTTGAGGAACATTCATTTCAACTGCAAAGCTGAAAGGAACCTGAAGCATAAACATTGTTAAATCATTATTTTATGTTTATTTGCAAGGTCTTAAAAGGCATGCGTACACTCAACTGGAAGACAAATCTGGGTCTTGTAAATTTGGAGATTGAGCTGAAAGATCGCAAACTTAACCTGTCTGTGTCTCCCATACATGCTACTATCATCATGCACTTCCAAAACAAAGGTAACTGTTCACATTCAAGTGAAGGGGAGGGGGAGGCAATTTTCAAGTTTTGCACAAATGTCTTGACCCAAGCCTAAGCATGACTGATTTTTCACATGTGCTAAGGGTGGGGGAGTAGAGGCAAAATCTGGCACAGCTTGCAAATGCAACCAATTTGTGGGACCCTAGTGCTGAAAGGGACGTTTTCACACAGGATACTCTCCAATGGTACCCAGGCAATCATAAAAGTACTTGAATATACATAGGATTGAGATTTCCTGTACAGCTACAGGCAGTTATTTCAGGAACCAGATACTCAAAATTGGAAATCTTTGGATAATAATAATAATGTGTGGATTTATATAGCGCACGTATCCACCAACTAAGTGGTGCTCAAGGCGCATTATATTATTATCCCTGCTCATAAGGCTCATAAATCATTCCTGAAACCATCTCAGCTCCCTGGGGAGTATACAGCTCAATTGCTGCCATTTCTAGCGCATATAGAGCAAACCAACTCTGCCTTCACAGGTACCCATTTAACCCCTGGGTGGAGAAGCAATTATGATTAAGTGTCTTGCTCAAGGACACAAGTGTCACGGCCGTGATTCGAACCCACATTCTGTTGCTAACACCAGAACTTGAATCCGGTAAGCTAGACCGCTCGGCCACGACACCTCAATTTTGTAAATACGTGTACACATAAATACTCCTGAATGTATAAAAGAACCAAAATGAACACAAGTTTCTCTTGTTCAATTAGAGTCATGATAAATGTGGACTTCCTGTAATCATTTTCTGCCTCTATATTAAAAACCACTCATAGCATCCCCATTCCCCATTCCCCATTCCCCACACACATTTTGTTCAGTCAAAATGTTCAAAAGTCGTTTACAGGTAATTGGAACCGAAAAATGGAACCAGGTAATAGTTCCATTTCGGTCAGGGAGCTGGGTACCCGGACATCCGGCACAGCCCAATAATGGCCATAATTAGCCAAACTACCAAACTATTCCTGACATAGATTTGATCCTAATCACAGTCCCCCAACACCAGCATCCCTTCAGTAGGGCATGCATAATCAAAGAATATCACTTGCAGGTTTGCATGGTGGAAAGTGATAATAGAGTAGGTTTGCGGTAACATCATGTAATAATCTCTCTTAAGTTGTGTGGTTCTGAGAAGAACCTGTGGGTTAACTTGATATTTCAGTCAGTGTTCTCAGAACTGCACAACTCAAGAGAGATTATTACATGCTTACTGCAAACCTACTCTTAATTGTCTTGACTGAACTAATGCCACCAAACAAGCTAATACTGACTGGGTAAGCCACTATATCCCCCACCTCAACCCCAACTACCGGTAGTCTATTATTAAAAAGCTTGAGAAAAGGTACTCGACATTTGGGAATAAGAAGTGGATCTTGTACATTATAATATGATTAGTTCAATGGTTGCTCCTTGCCCTAAAGCAGATTTTTCAAAAGTTAATATGGCTGGTACATTCAAATGTTAACACTCCCAGTTGGATTGCTAGATATTCTAGAACAGTCCAATGCAATAGACTTGTACACATATATGAATTCTCAAATATGGAGTCCATGTTGGAGTCCTCAGTTTAAATTTCAGCCTCCTATTCATATTAAGGAAATGCTGATTAATTCTGGCCAGTATATTATTAACAGATATAGTTTGTCTTGGCAGCTAAATGGACAGTGGAAGAGTTGAGTGGAGTCATGCAGGTACCTGTAACAGCTTTGCGTCGTAAGATGGCATTTTGGCAGAGCCAGGGTGTTTTACGTGAGGAAGGTACAGATACATTTGTCTTGATTGAGGAGCAGCGAGGTGGGCGTGGTACCCATCATGAGATGATCATGTTAGATAGTGATGAAGAGACTGAGTCTGCAATGGCATCTGCCCAAGATCAACAAGAAGAGGAACTTCAGGTAGGTCAATTGTTGAATTGTAGCCATAATCTTATCATTGATTTGGCTGTTGAGGTAGACATGTTTGGCTAATTTCTTAGATGATCCAATCTTATTCAAAATCACAAACCTTCCAGTAATGTCACCTGCCAATATTCCAATATTCCAATATTACCTTAATACCAGACCTCATGTTCAAGCGTCATTCATCCGGTCTTATACAAAATTAAATGACCACTGAATAATTTTACTTCAGTGATTCTGTCCCTTATAAGGACCTTAACATGTTTGGTAACCAAAGTGTTATTGTCAATTAAGACATTTTCCAAATCTGGCATATTAAATGTTAATATTGGATATTGGATCCGAGTCTCAAAACCAAATCCAAGTTTTAAGGGTCAAGTCCAAGTCATTGTACATGGTGATTAGAGTTTGAGTCACCAAAAAAGTGACTGAGTCATGAGTCATACGAGACTGCTAAATACAAAAGAAATTTCAATAATGCACCACCTTTTACTGTTTTTGTTTGTTTGTATAACTGCATCCAGACCACAACACCACAAATTATAGCCTTGACCAAGGCGCGTCAGAACGGTTTTGTTGCATAATTTTGCCCCGCTTAGCTATCTGAACTCCAGTGCACATGCATACTGTATACTATATCAGTGAAGGATTTCTCCTGTATCATATCGCAAAATGCGACGTAATTTGGACAATCTGCGATGGAATTTCAAGCAATGCATCACAGATTTTTTCACTATTGTGGTTTAAAAATAAACATTTTTGAAATCATATTCACAAACCTTTCCTAAAATAACGTTTACATGTATTTCCGAACCAAAAATATAAAGGATTCCGTCCCCACCGGGTTTGTTTCCGAATGTCCAGACCGCACCACTGGTAGGTCCATTCAATGTACGTGGTCAACGATGACTTCACGATGTGACAGTGTTGATGCAATGGTAAACGCGTATGCAGGTTTTACCTATGTGCATGCCGTACATCCATCTTTTTTTTCGAGAAATCCATAACGATTTTATCCGCAGTGCCCAAAATTCTATGTGTATGCAATATTTTTCTGCTGATGAATTAACTACGGGCGAAATCCCCGAAGTGGAAAACACGCAATAACTGCCCAGTTTTTTTTAGCTTCGCACATTTTTATTTTTTCTTCTCCCGAGTTTGATGGTTGGAGCAATTGAGCCACCCCCTATACAATAGTACCATGTTCAGTTAACAGGTGCGCTGTCATACGATCACTACGGCCGTATTGTTTTATAATAAATGTTTTTGAACATTATTAACAAAATGAACATTCATTTATATATGTGGTGGTGAGGTTTAGAATCATTTCGGTACACAATATGATCGCACTTTCAACCACGGTGACTGATACGTTTTCCCAACGAATTTTTAATAATCAAAATCAAGCTTGATCATACCACAAAGTAGGCCTACACTCGGCAAAATTCACTTTGAAAATCACCCGAACACGTCGCAGTCGGTAATTTGTTTGTGATACTGCCAATATAACAATGTAAAAAAAACAAAAATTGACTGCAATTTTGCCAAAATAATGAAGAAATTGGCCTAGAAGAAAGATACACTTTAATTTTTCTTTACCACCTGCGGCCCAATTTCCGGACACTAAAGATTATTTTTCTGGTAAAATCCGGACATGAATAAATGAATATATGATGAACCAAACGACAGTAAAGCCTTGAAAAATGCCTGTACCTGTGCAATTTTACAAAATTCACAGATTGCTATACAGAAAATAGCAAAATCTTTGAACAAAATTGTTCGTGTACATACAGTGACCATTCATTGTTGCGCCTTGATTATAACTTTCCATTGGAATTACAATGGGAAAATAAGCTTTTGATTACAGAAGGATTAAGGCTGTTGATTCAGTTCGAACATACAAGGTTGCAATGCACAACCGTATCCACGACTCGGTTATTGATCTCGCTGTACAGTGTACGTGTGAGGTGCCGGGGACAGAATACCATGGTATAAGTGCACACTACGACAACAGCCTTGGTCAAGGCTACTCAAATTAATGCAAGTTATGCATACACACCAAACACATTGCATGCTGCTAATGACAACATAAATTTCAAGACACCTTTTATATGTAGTTCTGTCAAGCACTAAAATTAAACTTTGTTTATCTTCAGTTGAATATATTTATGATGTTCACATTACATGAAGTAACATTGGCTTCCTTGCTCTCTTTGAACACCCCTTTAAAACATAGCTAATGGATTTGGTGGAACCTTAGTTGTTCTTGGGTTAGACTTGGAGTGTAGCAATTTCATGAAGAGGGCCAGAGCATATTGGTCAAATCTTTGATTAATAGTACAATTGTTCTAAGAATTTCACAGCTTAGTAAGAGATGATATATTTATGGTCTAATTTCAGATTTCATTTCAATATGTATCAATATCGCCAAATGTATCATAAAGATTAAAATAAATGATTTTCTGGAACTAAAGAACTGCATTATTTAAAATTCTGAATATAAGTTAATGTGGCTGCAACAAGCACTTTTCCTGTATGTTTTTGGTCACTTTCTAACACCCATATTTGTCATTAGAAACCAATCTTACCTTGATACATACCTTATTTTTGTATGATCCTACAGGTATTCTGGTCATACATCGTTGGTATGCTGACTAACCTTGAATCATTAAGCCTTGATCGTATTTACTCAATGCTCAAGATGTTTGCAATGCAAGGACCTTCAGCGTCAGAATTTAATGAACACAAGCTACGTCAGTTCTTGGATCGCAAGGTGCGAGAGCAATTATTGGTGTATTCTGCTGGTGTGTATAGATTGCCAAAACCAGAAACATGAATCTATAGTGTACAAACAAACATTGACACCTACACTGTCACATCATGATAAATGATTACTATTAATGTGCTTCATATACATTCGTAATGGCAAAAATCACATCAATTAATATTCCATATGTTGTTAGTTATTCACTTAATGTACAAATAACTTGAGCCATCCCTGAATGTCTTACAAAAGAAGAAACAATCAAACACAATTGTATTGAAAATAAATCAATACATTTTAATTTTTTTTCATTGAAATGAAATTTGTATTAAGTGGGCCCTATTGTGAAAGTGAAACATGCAATTGGGTCATTCCATGCCAAAATCACGTAAATTTTTAAAATTTTGTCAGTGACTGACTCGGATTTTGCTGATTTTTATTTTCAACATACCTCTATGGGAGTAATGAACACACAAGAACTTTTTGCTCCTAACTCCAAGTCATTTATTTCTGAGATATGGACCCTTGAAAAAAAAAAAATCAGCTAAATCCGAGTCGGTCACTGAATGACCCAATTACTGTAGCAGATGCAGTGCACATTTCTGCACAACTGTTAAAACACAAATTTGTGTATTTATCAAGCTTATATATAAAAAAAAAAAACATTCAAATACTAAATGATGCACTGTTGGTCATTAACTCTTTCTACCCAGAGTTATTTTACATGTAATTAGTGTAATTTGATACTCTAAACATCAAGGTCAAGTGTGGAAATTTTTTCATCTTTTGCCAATTGAAGAGTAAGGTATCAAAATAAAGGTTATGATTTATTGAGATGGGGGGTCATGTTGGGAATATGCGTTGCAGCCATCCAAATATAAACAAATCTACAAAGTATTGGAAATATGTGTTGTATGATAAACAAAACTGGTTTATGTTAGAATATGTCAGGGCATAATAATATTACCCCCTATTTATGTAACAAAAATCATAATTTACAACATTGGTACATATGACCTCAGATTAACAGCTTTTACAGTCGTTTTTTTCCCTAAAAATCAAAACTTCCATCACTGTCAGGGTGTTCAAAGTCAACATAATCACCTCCATCAGTACTTGCCATTTTTTAAATCGACGTGTGTGGTAAACCGCATAGAGTCATGCATTGACACAATCGGAGTGTTTCGTCAGTTCTCGTAGTCATAAACGTCATCAATATTTATTAGCTAATTTGCATTGAAGGTACATGACCTCGAATTCTTATTGGTTAGTTGCGTATTCTGTTGTCAAAACAAGTCAAAACACAACGTCGGGCTTCTAAAGAGGCTTGCCGTCCAAAAAGAGTTTTAAGGCACAAAGGTATGTAATGAAATCAAAAGGCATCCTGTTCCAAATGTAAGTATGCTCTTCAGGATGGTCCATTACTGATATCCATGTGCATTATTAGCTAAATGCTGACTGGCATCAAGTCATTGGAAGTGCAGTGGTAGTCATGTGAAAACATAGCCACATGAATGGCCTTACAACATTCCACAAATTCTTGATCAGATAACTATCTAACATTAATTAGTGATGTACATTTTGTATCATACTCTCTTCTTGGGGAAATACAGATGGCTATAGAAGCAGTGGGGTTCATTCTATGAACATGTTACAAGGAGAATTAGTATTCTTAATTTAATTTGCTCATATTTAAAGGGAAGGCACAACATTAGTAATTGCTGAATTATTATCCAAGGTACCAATGATGTCAGAAGTATCTCATTTCAAAGAAAACATGAACAAATATTGTACCTTCCCTTTATGTGATGCAATGTGGCTGCTGTATGTATTGCCCAGACATGCAACTTTGTAATTGCAAAGAGAGGAAATGGCCGAGCTTTCTGTAGCACTATTATTAAAGAAAAAAAAGAAATCAGCTAAAAAGTTACATGTCTGATTGCCTCCAGACTTATATGTATATTTAGTTCAAAATAAAGTTGTTACCTGCTTTCTAAACTATTTTTTATTATATTACTCACTTTTTGCTTTTGTAAAAATTATCTCACACCTTTTTATTTGATTCACATTCATTCCATAAAAATTAAAAATGCCTGGAAAATGTGCTTTGCCCCTTAACATACATGTACATGATGTATACTACTCAAAACAATTTAGGAAACACCGGATTTTTAACATCAAATAGGTTTGAAATGTTCCATGAACCGGGATTTTCATTTGCAACCTCCTCTCTCTTTCAGTAGTCATGTCATGAAATGTGTCATCACGACATGCATCCTTTATCATCTGTTTCATTGTGCAGTTATTTCTCATCAATTCTGTGAAACATTGTGTTTATCTGAAATAAATGATCTTGCTTTAACTGAGATTATTCCGGTGTTCCCTAAATTGTTATTTACATGCCATTGGAGCATAGCCATTAATTAATAACAATTGATATTTCCCAATGATGTCATTCAAAAGTGATTATCCATAATGGACCTGACTAAATTTGGCATATAACAAGAAAACTATTTTCAAAAAATCTCACTGATAAATTTGTACATGAAATGCAACTTCAAATTCATCAGTTGAGCATTTTATCGTCATTTAACCCAACTGATCACCAAAAAAGTTAAATTCATTAAATTTCATCAATTGTCAGGCATGGGTATGAAGTTTTAGGTCTGATTCCTTTCCAAATTATGTTATTTGCCTTGATTGTCGACAGATTTCAGGCTAAAAAAAACACCCCACCCCTCCAAAAAAGAAGGAAACACAGGACAAGGGAAAAAAGTGTGTTAAGTTGAACAATAGCCACAATTAGGTATGACCAGGTCATGCACAGATATAGGCAATAGATCACTATATCAGTAACCCTAAGGGAAATGGCAAAGAACTCTGTGCTTCTTCAAGAATCTAATCGAAGATGTTGATGCAGGCAACTCTTGAAGGACTGGGTACCATTATTGCTGATCTCACCACAGTATGGATGAAAGTCCTGCCGGTGGAGTAGGTTCTAGAGACTGGTACAGTGAGTGCATACATGTAGCTTGGCATTGATAGACTAGTGCGGGTTGCTCTTCTAATCACATAAGGCTGAGGAAGCATCACCTTCAGGTCTGGCGGGCACAAACTGGTGTGCATCATGCAGAGCATAGTTGTAGCAGCCACCTGACGTTTATGATGTAATGAGGGGATGTTTATGTTGCATATTTGTTTTCTTCTTGCATACCATACTACTGCAGCTTTGTCTCCAATTGTCCCTGCATAATAAGATAAATGGGTCATTCCATACCAACTCAGATTTTGAACACACAACAAATTTTTGCTCCAAATTCTAAGTTGTTTCTGAGATATGGAGCCTTGAAAAATACAGTTACGCCAACTTTTTCTCCCTCCCCAGTTTGATTACACCGTGCATGAAAATGTTCAAGCGATAACAAATTATCTGTATGCCATCATCTGCAGGTTTTGACCAGCCTTACCTTAATGGCAGCTCCAACATTGTTCAAATCCAGGAGAAATGTGTCATGACCATAGATAGCATCAAGTTCATAATATGTTACGTTGTCATTACCTGTATCAAATCAAATGGCATAAATCTTCAATTAATTCATAACTCAATCAAAACAAATTATCCAACATATGGTGTAGGGCAAAATGATCCAAGTTCAGAAAGTTGACTACTCTCTCTTTTTAAAAGTGAAAATGTGCATAATTGCAGGCCTTGACCTTAAGGCCAACCAAAGGGGTATTACGGCAATGGCCACTGTGGCCAAGGTTAAGATTGCGACCTATAATTTCTTTAAACATACATGTATAAATATATTGTCCAAATAGGTTGTTTTGTACAAAGTCAAAATCACAGTGAAGAGTGAAGTTTTTGGCCTGAAGATAAAACAGTGCAATTACACAATGTAAGTGGGAATGAGATAATTCCGGAGCAGTGCTTCAAGTATCTTGGTTCAGTAATTTCATCAAGTGAGCAAACGTCTACTGAGATTCGAACCTGGCTTGGAGTGTCGTGTTATGAGTTCATGAAAATTATGAAAAACCTCAGATTTTTTGGAAGAGTTTGAGGAGATCTCCGTCACACCTCATAAAGTTACACTATATTAACTCTTTCTACCCGGAATTATATCACGTGTACGGACGGAATTGTTTTTATTACTGTAATTTGACACCGTAAACAATCAATGTCAAGTGTGGAAATAATTAATAATTTGTTTATCTTTTGCCAATTGAAGAGAGTAAGGTATCAAAATAAAGGTCATGACGCACTGGGTGTGAATATTGAGATGGGGATCATCTTGGGATTACCCATAATGCATTGCAGCTATTCAAATATAAATTTATGTTTATCGTTCCTCAGAATAAATATAAATAAATCTGCAAGTTATTGCTTGAAAGTCTTCAAATATGCATTGTACGATAAACAAAAGTGGTTTGTTTATGTCCGAATATGTCAGGGCATAATAATATTACTCTTAATGCTTGTAACCACCTGTTTATATAACAAAAATCATAATTTGCAACCTTGATACAACATACTGTATATAATTGTTTCTGTTATGGAACAATCAAGGTCGAGTGTGGAAATTATTAATAATTTGTTAATATTTGGATAGCTGGTAGAATCATCATGTCTAACATCTGTTCAAATTTTGCTGTTACTCGCCCAATTGCTAGTCCTATGAGCACAATTAGCCTGGGGGCATTGCTTGCTGTCACGGTCGTGCCATGTATAGTATAGGCCTATCGCAATCAGTACATACATGTACAGTGTATGACCTCAGATTCAGAGCTTTTACTGTCGTTTTTACCCTAAAGTCAAAACTTCTGTCACTGTCAGGGTGTTCAAAGTCGACATCAGCACTGCCCACGTCATAATTCCAAGAAAATAATGTACATTGCGCATCGAGTGTTGAGTTTCATGGAGGCTGCCATACAACGTGTGTGTAAACCGCATGTGTACTTAACGTTAACAATCGGAGCTCTCAGAGTAGTATTTCGTCTGTGCTCGTTGTCAATAATCAATATTTATTAGCTAATTTGCATTGGGAGTGCATGACCTCGGATTCTTATTGGTTACATGTAGTTGCGCATTCAAAATAAGTCAAAACATGTCCCGTTGTCAGACCCGTTGTCATGATGAGCCGATATATCGGCGCGCGTGTGAGCGCACCGGCAGGAAAGAGTTAAGGTGATTTTAATTTACATTTTGATGACACGGATAAATGGGACACAAAGAAATTCACTGATTCTCTTACGATCACTGGTTTCACTCAATTAAACAGTTATCCAACTCACAAACTGGGACACACATTAGATTTCTCATTATAAAGATGATCTTATTCAAGATGTCCAGGTTGACCCCTTGCATCATTCTGATCATGTTGTCAAGTGAATTGTGAAAACCTCCACCATGATAACACATACAGCAAGACTGACCACAAACATCTTAGAAATGAACTGCTTCATGATCATTTAGCTGATTTTCCTGAGAATGGCAATTAATCCCAACATTCTCGTCAAGTCTTATGTATCTATAACATCATCAGTCATTGTGTCAATTCCAAGGTACAATGACTCCATCCACAGATGTATTTGACATTGACTTAAGAGAAAAATGGACAAAGAGTTATTCAAGAGGATGAAGAGGCTTTTCAAGTTAAAACAAGATCATGTTAACAGACTGATTAACAATTCAAAGATCAATTATTTTTCTGAGAAAGAAAAGGATAAACATTAGCTGTAAACCTACCACCTTATTACTATAAGCAGCAGTGGCTGGACTTTGCTTTATGCTGGTCCGGAATGGAGAAGTAAGGCAACTCCTTCCCTCCACTAGCCTGGGTGGCCACCTTAGGCAAGTGGTAGTACACTCTCAGCCTCCCTATCCAGGGTTACGGAGAAAGCCACTGCCTTGCGGGTGAGGTCGCTGACTGAAGGCTATGGGAGACAACCCAGACAGAAAACCCCGCCCCAGGGAGAGGGGAAGCCGCTGCCTTGCGGTGGAGGTTGCTGATCGACCAAAGGCTACGGGAGTCAACCCAGACAGAAAACCGAAGGAAGGCAACGGGAAACCACCTTCGTATCCTCCCAAGAAAGTTCATGCGAAATGTCTCTATCACGAACGAACTTGGTGCCAATTGATGTGCCCCACAGATCAGTTGGTGTGACGCTGCCAACCGTTGATTCATCCGGGAGACGGGAGACGGCATCCTGTGGATGAGGGCAGTAGGGATGCGAGAAGTCAGCCTTCTTATGACGCCGTAATTCCAAACCCGATTGGGAGAACTACAGCCGATGCTGCCGACAGATCAATTCCTGCGCTTGCTCTTCGAAAACTTTTCTCGTTTGCAACGTGGAATGTGAGGAGCTTGTATGAGGGCAAACTGGAGATTGTTTTGAACGAAATGGCGCATGCCAAATTGCATGCCCTTGGCATCTCGGAAACGAGGTGGAAAGGTCAGGGACACTTCGTGACGGATGATGGGTGCACGGTCATCTTTTCCGGAAATGACGACAACCGTGATAACGGAGTTGGCTTCATTGTCTCAAAATCTGCAGCAAAGTCGATTCTTGGCTACAAGCCGGTTAACGATCGAATAGCGGTGATCCGTCTGTCTGCTAAGTCATTCAAGTTTACGCGCCAACATCAAGTGCAAGTGACAACATCATGGAAGAGTTTTACGGAAAACTGCAAGAGACCATTGACGGTATCGACAAGAAGGATGAGTATTTCATTGTTGGGGATTTGAATTCGAAAGTGGGGAAGTGTGATTCCCCCACAGAACACATTGGAAAGTTTGGGCTTGGCAACTGCAACGACAGAGGGGAGGTGCTGGTGGCGTTTTGCGAGCAGAACAGACTGTCTGTGATGAACACATTCTTCGACCACCATCCACATCGATTGTATACCTGGGTATCGCCAGACGGGTGAACACGTAACCAGATTGATTACATTCTTGCACAGACCCGATGGAAGTCGTCTTTCAAAAATGTCAAAACTCTACCCGGAGCTGATTGCGGCAGCGACCATCAGCTGCTGGTGGGCCAAGTTAGACTCAAGCTGAAGGTGATCAAACGTGATCCAATAATCCCCCGATACGATGTGACAAAGATCAGCAGTGAGTTCACTGTTGAAGTTTCCAACAAGTTCGAAGAGCTCTTGGCGGTCGAGGAGCCAGTGCAGCCAGAAGAGCTGTGGGGTGAAATGAAGAGGATCATGACGGACGCCACAGCTGAGCATGTCCCCAGAATCCGGAAAAAGAAGAAGAAGAGTTGGATAAGAGACGAGACGATGGAAATTGTGGATGCAACGAAACGCCACAAGGAAGCAGGAGAACATCAGGAATGGAACAGTATGAACCGAGCGGTCAGGAAGCGACTGCGGGAGGACAAAGTTGCATTTGTTGAAGACATGTGTGCCAAACTGGAACAACATGCGGACAATCCGAAGGAGCTGCACAGTCTGATAAAGGACATCACATGGAAACCAGCACCGAGGCTGTTGGTGATCAAAGATCCTGCGGGAAATGTGCTGACGGAAGACGCAGCAATCAAGGAGAGATGGGCAAGCTATTGCGAATCTCTATATGAGCGACAGCAGGATCGGCAACCGGTGGACATCGACACCCCACTTGAACAAATTGCTGAACAGTCTCCACTACGGGAAGAGGTGGAGCAAGCAGTACGTTTGCTGAAAAGCGGCAAAAGTCCGGGGTGTGATAACGTTGCAGCCAAGTTGTGGAAAGCCTCAGGTGAGAAGGGCGTCGACATTTTGTGGAAACTGTGTCGCCATTTGGATGACTGGTAGTTGGCCAGAGGACTTCAAATGCTCTCTGTACATCACGCTGCCTAAAAAAGGAGATCTGCAAAATTGCGCCAATTACCGCACCATCGCGCTGATTTGCCATGCAATCAAGATCATGCTGACCATCATCGCGAAGAGGATCGAGCGGTACTTGGATGACAATATTTCAGAGAATCAAGCCGGCTACAGAAAAGGCAGAGGAACGCGGAACCACATCTCCAATTTGCGTTTGATCATGGAGAAATGCAAGGAGCGCAACATTCCACTCTACATGTGCTTCATCGACTACTCTAAAGCCTTTGACTGCGTTGATCATCAGCTGCTGTGGACCTCAATGTGGGGGATGGGCTTCCCGAGTCACATTGTGCGTCTTTCACAGAGCCTATATGAGGATCAACAAGCTGCTGTAAAACTGGCCTCCGGAACAACAAGGCGGTTTGTTATCGGTCGTGGCGTCAGACAGGGATGCATACTATCGCCACACTACTTCGGGTTGTACGGAGAATGCGTCATGAGAGAAGGAATTGACAGTGCGGATCTTGAAGTGGAGGAGACTATCCGAGTTGGAGGGCACGACATCAAGGAGTTACGATATGCCGACGACACCGTGTTGTTTTCAACATCCGTGGTGGGACTGAACAAATTGATTAGCGCGGTGAAGTCGAAGAGTGAGAATTACGATCTGCACCTGAACGTGAAAAAAACGAAAGTGATGATTATCAACGAGCAGCATGATGGTGAGCCGATTAGAATCGAAGGGGAGTCACTGGAAACAGTGATGCGTTTCGACTACCTTGGATCGAACGTCACCACCAAGGGGAGCTGTCTTGATGAGGTGAAGAAGCGAGTCGCAATGGGCAGAAATGCGTTCAAAAAAGCCAGCGTTTATCTGATGGACAGAGCCGTGCCTCTGCCTCTGAAAGTGCGCTTGCTGCACGCGCTCGTGTTCCCTGTCATCATGTACGGTTGTGAAGCGTGGACCCTCCAAGAGGACCTGAAAAGACGCCTGAGATCGGTTGAAACGTGGTGCTACCGTCGGATGCTTCGGATTTCGTGGAAGGACCACGTAACCAACGAAGCAGTGTATCAGAAGATGGGCATCCACGAGCCGATCATCCTCCAGTTCATCCTGTGCCGCAAATTGTCATACTTTGGCCATGTCTGCCGACATCCCGGTCTGGAGCAGAACATCATGCTTGGCACTGTGGAAGGCAGACCACCAATGAGATGGATCGATGAAATCGCAACCAGATGCGGTGGAGTTGGTGCGGCCAATCGACTGGCCCAGGATCGCACGGAGGCGTTTCGCATGGACCGCGACGGCCAATTCGACTGCATCATCAATCGAGTGACACCAATTTATCCATGTACATGTATATTTATAAATGTGTCCATGACCAAGCACCTTCATATGTTGTTGATTTAATCAACTAACAGAATTCTAATGTTTCAGATGAACAGAGATGACAACTCTGCTCCTCTTCCTATCTGACCTGGCTTTCCATTCCAAGATCCAAGAATAAAGCTACACCCTGCCTCTGGAATGAGCTACCCACCAATCTAACAGAAGCAGTTTCGGCGCCGTGTTCAAGTGTCTCCTCAAAACATACCCTCCCTCAGTTCTTCATGATTTGCCTGTTTTCTTTTCTTGTATAGCTCATGGTTTTGTTGTGTTTATTTGTGTGGGGGTGTTTTTTTGTAAGGCGCTTTGTGCTTTGTATAGTGTGATATAATTATTCATTATTATTATTATTATAAGAGCATGAATGCATGTGAGGACATTAAGGGTGCAAACTTCTACACTCTGATTGGTAAGATCCTGCTTCATCGTGTCTTTAAAGGGACAATATCATCACAATCAACAGGGCATAGAATCAGAGTGCTAGTTTTAGATTAACTCAGTCACTGAAAATAATACCCCACATGATAAGGTCATATTACCGTTGTTGCTGCATAAATGAGCTAGTAATTTTAGTCACTGATTCCATGCCCTGTTGATTGTGACGATACTGTCCCTTTAACAGCATCTACCTATCTTCAACAACTGTTTTAAGACACGCAAGCATAGTTTTGTGTTCAGTGTCATGTGTATATTCATCAGACAAATGTGTTATTATTAAATACATTTATTTGAATCAAATCATATTGATGCAGTTCTTTGTACGATGCCCAATATCATCCATGAAAACTGACAATAGACTAAGGAATTGAACTGACCTGATTCTCTGAGTAAGCTAGCTAATTGTCTCTGTTGAGTTACAGGTATCAATATGTCAGTCTGGACACCAATAACCATCGTTGGACACTTGACTCTACCTACACCTTCCAGCAATGATGAGAAACCTTCACCCATATCAAAGAAGTCCATTGCCTGCAATATACAACATACATGTATCATTATTTGGCTTTTGTTTTCCAAGATGCATTTTTAGAACAGCAAATATCAGCAAAATACTTTAACCAGTTCGCGTCGGGAATAAACAAGTTTTTCTGGGCCCCTGTGCGGGTTTCTTTTTCCCACACTAACACGTTAATGGAAGCTTCCACAGCTCGTTGCCACGTCAACCGAGCATGCATACAAATATTCCGGAGTTTCCTATGGCGTGTTTAGACGCTCTCCGATCCGTGGTGCAAAAAAAATTGCATGTATACACGGCCTCCGACACGAACTGGTTAATAGTGTCAAACGGTTCATGAAGCTGTCAAAATTGTTGACAGATACATGTAGTATTGGTGGGGATGAGGGGGTGTCTCCTGCCTAGCAGTGACAGTTACACAGTAAGTTTGGCTAAGGGCAAGACATTTTCCACTGAAGCATGATGTACCTCTTTGCATTAGAAACAAACATGATAAAATTATTCATTTTGGATTACTGTAGAGAGAAAAACCTATTCAGGTTCATATAATTTTTTACTTGTTTTATTTTGTTCAATTGATCATGTAATAGCATTAATATTAAATGTCTCCCTGATCTACATCTACATTATTTGAACCCTCTCAAGACTGATTTGTTCCAACAGGATGTTCCAATGATAACCACATTCCCTGCCAAGTATGCATGAATCACAACTGCATCTGTTTACATGCACTTTTCCCAAGTAATTAATGATCAATCAAAAAGCATGTAGTATAATAAACGTATGGTGTTCTATAGCACAATCTGCTATTCAAAGTTTAGATTGTGTACCATTTGAAAAATCTGAAATTATTGCTTTCAACTGTACATTCACAAGGTTGTCTATCCATGGAGTACGCAATCAAGGAAAAATATAGTTTTAGAAAAACAGGCCATATAGTACTCCTGATTTAGTGCTCTGTATGTGGTGACCTTGGTCGACTTAGGAGCAGGTGGTATGTGTGTTGTGGACTAAAGTTGCAAATGGCAATGCAGGCCTAGAATTTCAAGGCCACTACTATTCCTGAGTAAAGCGTACTTTCATTAAAATATCAGAATGTCTATGGAAACATTTTGAAGGGGCAACAAGGCCAAGACCAGTGAAATTCCAAGCCTGTATTGAATGGGATTTATACTTGCTTGTAATGTGGCAGAGGGCTAGACTTGATTAGCAAATTTCCTTAGTTTTTAGATCGTATTACACATTGTTCTTTTTTTTTTAACACATTATTTATGATGAAGTATGTAACATGAGCCAAATTAAACTCATTTATGCACAATGCATGATATGTGGAGTTAAATGTGCATGAGCATGACATTTACTACCAACAATGTATGCATGTGTGAACTAGTTACACCGCTGGACAATTTGCCTTATTGTTCATAATGGAAGTCAAAAATGACTGGTTAACATTTGATATTTCTGATACATACCTTAGAGATGTACAGTAGTGAGTTGGGGTCATACTTGACACTGAACTGTTCCCCTTTATACTCTAAATAGCTCTCTATCTCAAAATATGGACACAATGATGGCTGCTCATTGTTTATCTTGGATCGGCCAAAACGTTCCAACCACTCTGGTCCACTGCGATATGTGATTGTTCCTAATTCTCTATTCATAAGAAATGCACAAAAATCACAGCTCTATTGAAAAACCTCTGTAAAATGAAAGGAATTGTCAATATATAATATAATCAGAATTTGAGTCCATCATTAACCCTAACTCCCTAGGCCCACTTGCTTATACACTTAACCTTCAGCAGTAAAGCAAGCACAATGACCACTACCATTGTATGCAGATGACATGTATGCACACATGTGTTTCTAATCAGTGATACATGTACATGTACATGGCCCAGGGCCCAAGCACTGACCTTGCAATCACTACAACAAACATGGATGTACATGTACTATGGAAAGGCAAGTATGCCTAATAACCTCAGTCCTCCAAAATCATTCCATTTTCATCTAATTTCAAATATAGCCTGATGACCTCAATCCTCCATAATCCACCAAGCAAATAATCACATCTGCCTTCAATCCTTCAAAATCCTTCACTTTAGCAAAGAAGATTTGGTACTCCATCATAGCCCTTTGGATAAAAAGTAAAGGTTACTGTACTGTAAATTTGTATAGCTGTACTTAATTTGGAATTTCTTTTTGGATTTTATTTATTATATCCTTTAACAAAATTTACTTCTCTCTTCTCTGGAGTAAAAATGGGTACTTTTGGAGATTGCAGTTTTTGTGCTTGTGTTTAAAATAATCTGCTGAGATCTGTATCAGCTAACATGGGATGATTTACCCATAATCAGGGATATTCAGTGTTGTTATCAAGATGACTATGTCCGAGACCAAGACCTGGAGGACCGACACCGTGACTTTGAGGTCATCGGAGTCCGAGATTGAGATTTGTGTGCCTGAGACCGAGATCATGAGACCAATTGTTTAATAACACAAGAATACAGAATTTTATTACAAATGAATACAGCTTAAATGTACTAAAATAATAATCTTTTGTTATAATCTCGAGTTTCAACCCTATCTGTTTCATTAATTAAGGACATTTAAAAGTGAATTCAATTCAATTCATTGAGTGCCTGTAGACAAAAGGTTTTAGTTACATGTACATGTATGAACTGCAAGCAACTTGTTTTCTGAGATTCTCTGTCTATATCAATAAGAATAGAATGAAAAATACTTTATTATGCACAAATAACAGCAAAGCAAAAGCTGCTTCTTCTTTTTCACAGAATTTTCCCTGTTCTCGATTTATGAGACCAGGAAATCTCTCAGACCTCATTGGTCCAAGACCCAGATGAGACTGAGGCCACAGGGATTCAAGTAATCTGGAGAGACCTGTCCGGAGAGACCTAGTGTACATGTAGATCATTTATAATAATCAAACATCTTGAACATCATCTCAGAGTTGATGTACATGTATGTCAAAGTTCAAATCGAATGTAATAAACCTTTGGTTGTCTACGTTAAAATCATTCAAGTTTATATTTTAAAGCAGTAAACTAACTGAACAAAATGTGTAAGGAACACTTGTGTAAGTCAGATACATGTACGTAGATGTTACATGTTATTCAAGATGTGATAATAAATAAAATACACAATTAAGAATAAAACATCTGGGAAGCCTGACGGTATGGGATAGTACCTTGCAAGCTTCATACCCATTCTAGGGAATGATTGGTTGTAGTAATGCCCCCTAGCCCAGTTAGGATCAGTCATAATAGCTCGGCGTTGCAGATATCGCATGGCTATGGTTGAGGGATGAGTTTGGGCACATGATGAGATGCAGATAGCTCTAAAGTAAATACAATGACATAAATATATAGAACATGAGATATCGTTGTGTCAGTGCAACAACGTTGTATGTACACAATGCAATAGAACTTGTACTATGTGCAGTTGATGTCATCACACCACATAAATCCAACTGTGTATATATGACTGAGTTGCACAATTAGACAATGTGCAATGGGCTATGTGGCATTGATCCAAACAGAGTGAATAAGTTTCTATTGTGTCACGCTGATGAACAGGCTTAGTTGGTGTTTTGCATTATGCAAAATTTCAATAAACAATATTGAAAGCAAACCTGGGCACTTATTAAGGGGAATAAAGGGTCGCACTTTTCAGAACTAATGACAAAGTTGTTAATCTACATGTACGTACATGTAGTAACGTTAAAACCAGTCAAGCGGTGCACTTTTCTAAAGAGGATCAGTGATCATTAAAATGGCTATATCGCTAGTATGCTGGTGATCTGTGACATAGTTACACAAGGTCTATAAGCAAGGAAACTGCAAATGTTGTCTGTCCTTTATATTATTTAATACACATAAATGTAAGACATATATGTTTAGTTAGCATCTACATGTACATGTACTAGCTGATGGTGCTATTTGCTCTAACAGTATCTGTTACAGGTTCGTATGCCCTATTGCCTCAAGTGTTGAGGTAACAGTATCTCCCAAACAATTGCAATTCTGCTGTAATTTTTACAAATTGGCAGAATATAGGTCTGTTCTGGAAGAAGGTGCCCGAGAGAATGGAATGCAGCCGAGTGCTGACTCCTTCAAATCTTTAGGAGTACATACATCCAATGATCTGAAATGGGTGACCCATGTTGATTTCATTGTTAGAAAAGCCCAGCAGCGTCTGTTCTTTCTTAGGAGATTGAGAAGTTTCCGTGTCAGTCAGGATTTGTTGGTGAGGTTTTACCGGGCAGTGGTTGAGAGTGTTTTGACATTCTCAGTCGCTGTCTGGTACGGTAACACCACGGTGAATGACCGGAAACGCCTCAGTCGTGTAGTTAACCAGTTCGCTTCGGAGGCCGTGTATACATGCAATTTTTTTTGTACAGCGGATCGGAGAGCATCTAAACACGCATTCCGATTTTTGTGTGTGTTACCGGGAGACTTGTCAACACGCCACACGTGGCGTGCCGTCGTGGCGGCTGACTTGTATACACGCAATCGTTTCTCGGAGTCCATGGGGTCACAGTTCGGTGGCCCCGGACAAAATGCACTGGAAACACTGAACGAGTTCACTCTTTTTATTGATTTTTGCCTAATCCCTTTATCCAAGACCTGTTCCTTTGACGTACAAGCCAAGAATTTGTAAAGACGGATTTAATCCATTGTTTACGAGGCCTTCGATCTCTCTCCAGGTATGCCGTCTTTTCGACCGGGCGCTGGTCGCTAATAGGCCATTGCTTCGGAGCTTGCCAATGGTCTAATTGTGCTGAACAAACACAACCGTAATTAAAAAACTAGCCATTTAATTCTCGAAATGTCAATGAGTAAAGGTGTTTATTTGGGTGTCCGAACTTAGTTTCATTGACAAAAAAAATTATTAATGGCTAGAAATTTTTTCAGATTTTTCACTGAAAATAAACCCACACGGGGGACCGGAAAAAAATAAATATTCCCGACGTCAACACCGCTAGTGCTATAATTGGTTGTGAGTTACTTGCATTAAATAGACTTTATGAAGCACGTGTCTTAAAGAAATCTAGGTCAATTGTTTTAGACGTATCCCACCCTGCGTATGAGTTATTTGAATTGATGAGAACAGGAAAGCGGTATAGATCAATCAGAGCTGATTCAAATCGAACCTTGAATAGTTTTTATCCAAGTGCAGTACGTTTATTGAATGATCAAATGTAATTGTCAGCATAATTGTAATTTTAATTTAACATAATTCTTATTTTTAATTTTATTGTATTGTTTTCTAAATTAATGTCAAAATAGAAGTGACGTTGTCTATTAATATTTTGTTATCGTTTCGGTTTGCGGTAACACCATGTGTTTATCTCAACTAACGTGAAGCTGAGATACAGGTTCTGAAAAGAACCGTATCGCACAACTCGTATCTCAACCTTCGTTAAGTGAGAAAGGTTCAGGAGAACCACTGGCAACTGCTTTTTCTCTACAGTCGCAGTGGTTCAGGAGAACATGGGACTTCACGGGTTAATATGGTTCAGGAGAACCAGGGACTTCACTTTGACAGCCTGCTCTAATCTTCTTCAGAAGAAGATTAGAGCAGGCTAATCGAAACGTAGTGAAGTCCCTATGGTTCTCCCTGAACCATATTAACCCGTGAAGTCCCCATGGTTCTCCCTGAACCATATTTCTCACTTAGCGACAGTAGAGAAAAACGAGTTGCCCGAAATTGGTTCTCCCTTGAACCTTTCTCACTTAACGAAGGTTGAGATACGAGTTGTGCGATACGGTTCTTTTCAGAACCTGTATCTCAGCTTCACGTTAGTTGAGATAAACACATGGTGTTACCGCAAACCGAAACGATATCGATATTCCACCATGCAAAGCCTCAAAACTTATAATATTTTGTTATTGTTGTTCATATATTAATTGTATATATAAATATATTCTTGATAATTTTGATGCTCGCAAGACCATACCAAATTTCAATGTATGTTTTATACAGATGACAATAAATATTCTGAATCTTCTAGCTTGTATATGAAATAATTTCATTTCATGTAAACAGACTGTAAAATGGCACCATTACTGTGCACTTGTGACTCCTGAGTCATGTTTCCCAACAAGTTTCATCAAAGACTGTTAACAATAAGCTCTATGATTTCATACCTTGTTCAAACTGTGGTCTAGTCAATAACAAGTCAGTGTATTACCTACATGTATTTTGTGGAGTGTCGTAGCCGAGCGGTCTAGCTTACCGGACTCAAGTTCTGGTGTTAGCAGCAGAATGTGGGTTCGAATCCCGGCCGTGACACTTGTGTCCTTGAGCAAGACACTTAGCCATAATTGCTTATAGGGGCAGAGGCAGTTTAACAACTGCCTTGTTCTGGACTAGTTACCCCTCCCAGTCCTGTTCGCACCGTGAAGAGGCTGGTTATTAACTTGTCTTGTTTCGGTGCGAGGGGCTGGTTTTTTCAGTGTAGAGTCGTTGTAACAACTCAATGACTTAGTAGCCCCCACCTTGGAGTGGCCATTGGCCTTGTGTGGGGCGAATTTGTGTAAAAATTTTTTTTTTTAAATGTGTATTCTTACCTGCCTACTCTGTCTGGATATAATGCAGGAGACATCAGAGATAACATCCCACCCAATGAAGAGCCTACTGATGCATATAACTATTAAATAAGATATATATTACAAAATGTTGGTAATGAGCTGGGACATGTAATACAAAAAAACAAGTGATTGTCCTTACCCAAACTTCATTGACCCAATCTGATGTATGTATTTTGCTTCATTTGTCAATTCTTCAACAATTCATCCACATGTAATATTATACAGAGGATGGAAGGTAAAACATCTGTTAAATGCTGGCAAAACTGCTTTAATTATGCTTAATACTCTCTTCAGAATCAAAGTATACAACATTTTCAGCTTATCAAAGATGCATATTGCTCATGGTTTTTCTATTTTAACAGCCATTTCCATATATTTCCTTCTTCATTGGATCACCTCTCATTTTTACTTCAGGAAAGGAAACAAATGATTTAAAATGACTTATTTGTCAACAAAATTATGAGAAGCATAGTTTTCAGTAAATACATACATGTACATGCATGTATCGATTATCTACATGTATTTATCGTGTGTCCCGCAATGATTTGATAGGCACATGAGCCAGTCTGAGCTACAAGACAGACAGACAATGGGAATAAGAATAACAGCTTGCTCAAATCAATTAATCCTTATCTGGAGTCTACACTCACCCTGTGTATCTGAAGGTGATCTAAGAGAAGGAATACAGCTCTGACCATATCTTCCACGGTAACCAGGGGAAAATGTGTCCCATATGGCTTGCCTGACACTGGATTCAATGAAGATGGGCCTCTGAGGGTGAACAAAAACATACAGTTTGGAGTTTGTCAATTACCAAGATGATTAATTATCTCAATCAAAACCAACACAGGTCAACAAAAACTCTGACCTTCAGCAATTTACTAGTCATTTCTTGTCTGGGTCATTCCACCAGAGGTCCCACAGGTCACCGATTCAGATTTGGCTCAACATTTTTCTGTGAATACATGTATCTCTATATATGTATAATAAACACATGCAAAAATCTTAGGCTTCAACTCCTAAGGGTTTCCAAGATATGGCCTTCCAAAAATCAGGGGCCACACCCACTTTTTGCCCTCGCAAATCGTGATTGTTAAATTATAGGGTTTTGGGAGGCCAATATCTTGGAAATGAATCAGAATATTAGGCTGAAAATTGCAGTTACAATTATGTGGAAAAAGTTTCATTACCATGGGTGACTGCCTACTTGGTAAACTTGGGCAACAAACATGGGCCAAAAAGTCCCTTTTTCAGCCGGAACCCTTTTCAGAGGCTCTCATCAACTCCTAGGTTAATGGTTGAGGAGAGCTATTCTTCCTATTACAGACAGACCTGTCCTCATGGGCGTATGGGGACTCTTTGTGGTTAAAGGGGACAGAGGGGTTGATTTGCCCGAAATTTTACACAGATAAAACACAAGTATCAATTTCTAATAAAAAGTCTTGTTATCAATCGACGATACACAGTTAGCACAAATCACACAACATGCAACTTTAAAAAAATATTGTTTTCTGCCTTTCTTAGCAGCAAAAATATCAATTATTTGGTCAACATTTTTGCCAACAGACATGTTGGCATACTTTCGCTCAATATTTAGTATTGACACACTGTTTAGTTGCGTTTGACCCATTGTATTCCTCAGATATATGTCTTGATTTGTCTGAGGCCGCTGAAGGAGCGCTCTGCAGAACACGATGTAGCAGGAATGGTTGCCAAGATACCAGCGATTTTGGTGAAGACTGGCAGTACGCCATGAAGATTGTTCTTGTAAACAGTTTCAACAACACCAGCTGCATTTGCCTGTGAACCTGATGGATGCGTATGGTCCGTGACAAACTTAGTGTAGATTGCCTTTTCTGCCTTTAGGAGATCCAGATCAACACCATAATGTGATGCAACAAGTTGATAGTGCTCATCTGATGCATCAGGATTGAGGATAATATAGCCGAGTGCACAAAGTATGTCTTGGTCATTACCATTAAATCGTGATTCCATTTCCACAATAACCTTATCCAGACTGAAATAATAGGTAGATATGCGATGGCAGTCTTTGGCAGTTTGATCCAGTGGAGCTTCCGTTGCCGATTCACCAACCAGGGATTGCAATCGACGAGACACCTTTTTTCTCTGTGGAACTCTTGCTTCCTTGAATGAGAATCATGTGCCTTGGATGATTTCTTTGATAGTTTCACCTAACTTTTCAGCGCATTTCCAAACGCTTTCAAAGTTTTCTTCATTTCTGCAGTTAGTAAGAGTTTCCTTGATTGCTGTAGCTGTTCTTCTAGCTGTTATAACATCTACAGTCTTTCCCTGGAGGTATTTGCTGAGGCTGTTTGTGTTTGACAGTATTATTTTCAGCACAATCAATCCAATTAAAAACTCAAAATCGCATATGGCATTCAATAATGCACTGCTATATGTTTTGGGGTCTTGATCATTTGTCAAGTCAAGCAATGCCTTTACGATATGAGGTAATTGCTCTACCACGGCTTTTACTGCTTCATATCTACAAGACCACCTTGTTACACTTTGATATTTAAGTGTCCGTGAGATTTGTTCTCTGTCGACCGTGATGCTTTCAAAGAGTGCGTGTCGTTTGGGACTGGCCTTGAGAAAGTTGTAGAGGCTCTGAATAGTTCCTAAGGTATTGTGGAGTGGTTCAGCAGCTGTCATTGTATCTTGGATAGCAAGATTTAGGAGGTGCCCATAACAATGGACATACATGTAGATGGCAAGCGGAGAACACTCCTTCATTCTTGTTGCCAAACCTCTATGAACACCGCTCATATTTGCTGCGCCATCAAAACATGCTCCAGCTTCCCAAGTACATTTTTGACTAACTCATAGAGAACACTTCCTTCAGTAGAAGGTGTTGCATAAAATCCGATGAAAGACTCCCTGGTTTCTCCTTCAGTGATGAATCTGAGGCATATTGCGACTTGCTCAACCCTGCTGATGTCTGACGTTTCATCAACGATAATGGAATATCCTGAACACTTTTTCACATCATTTGCTATGCTGCCTAAAACAACCTCAGCCATGATATCAAGAATTTCGTTTTGGACAATAGGTGAGGTCCACTGCATGTATATGTGCATCTAACTGACTTTTCAGTTTTTCTTCTAGCCAAGAAATATCCTTGGACCGAAGATGTAGAAATTCCAAAAAGTTACCACGGTTAATATCGGAAACTTCGCCTAAGTTACTGCGGTCCTCTTCATGACCTCGTTGAGCTATGTTTTGTTGGGCAGTGAACGACAGAGTTTCGATAATAATTTTCAAGTACTCTCAGTTCCGCGCTACTTGCTGCTTGTGTACAGTATTTAGTTGACCTAACACCGACGTTTTGTGCTTTGTATTCGCTCGATAGTCTATCCACTTCATCATAGCCTGCTGATGACAAGCACTTTTCGCATGCTTTGTGAGCCGGTTTGCCTTTTTCCAGTTTTCAAAAGTAAAAGTGTTACTATGCATGAACACTTTACAAGGGTAACATGAAGCTTGACATTTTGTCAATGTCATACATGTAAGTAAGCCAAGGATAAAGTTTAAACCATTCACTCTTGAAATCTCTCAAACTAGACTCCTTACCAAATTTCTTTGGTTTATATTGTGTCAAAATTGGCTGATTTGGTCCACTTTCAGTGATATTGTCCTGCGGAGCCAGTGGAGATTCATGGGTCACATTCACTTCATCGTCATTTTCGTCACTTGAAATATTTTCAGATTCGGAGGAGCCAGGCTCTGTAGAGACTCGAGGTTTGTTTGCGATATCCTGATCGTCACTGTCAACAAAGCTGTTCTTGGCGATAGTTTGGGAAGTTGTGTGGGTTATAGATATATCACCTTTATCATTATCACTCCCTTCTTCTTTATCTGAAAGATTTGGCGCTGAATGGTTTTTTTTTTTAAAGCACTCAGTGTCTGTTGCGATTTTTCTGGCACTGGTGTAAAAGTCACAGTCTGACCGTCATGAACAGTCCTAACGTGTTTTTCTTTGTAATCAGAGTCTATTTGTCTATTTGCTTGCCGCATTCTGCACATTTGATGCATTGACGATAAAACCGTTTGCGTGTTTTTTCCATGATGAGATTTGGTGTTCACAAGTTGGATTTGGTATCCGACAAGAACAGAACACGCACTGGGGAGAGCGACCCGTATAGCGATGATCGACGTTATTATAAATAGATTTCAGAGTGAGCGTGTTCGGCTTTCCATCCCCGCAAATTGTACAAACATTTCAGCTGGCTGCAGCTTATCTCAGTGGCGAAACGCGACCCGACAATTGAACAAAAGGACTTTAAGGGCCGTGGATATTGGTGTAGATGTAAATGACGACATATTCGACAAGCTTACGAAGAGAAGAATCACTGGATATTGTTTTATGGCCTTTGTAACTGCAATTGTAGTTGTTTTGATCGTGAATAGATGCTAGGTGTGACCGACTCCCGATTTTCAAACCCGAACAAACTTGACACTAGTTGACAGTTAACTAATTTGGCAGATTCAGGAGGCTGAAATCGTATTGGAAGCAACACCGAGCAAACGACTTTACAGCAAAGCGTTACGTCACAGCATGTTGTGGCAACGTAGTCATAGAAAATAACGTAAAGTAAAAATCACGCAGCGTCATCGGAGAAATAAGAGCGTTGGGTTAATTCCTGTACTCCTGAAAAAATTTAATGGGGACAAATTTAAGAAGGTTGTTATCAAGAATTTTGGTTGACTATTAGCCGGCAATTAATTTGCCATCATTGTTAATTTGTTAATCTTTTTGCTTTCTCTGTCCGATTTTTTTCTTATTGCTTTGCCCGAATTTTCCCCATTGTTTTGCCCGAATTTGGGAGGGCACTTGGCCCCCCCCCCCCCCCTGACTCGTACGCCCATGCCTGTCCTCAAATACAAGGAATCCAGCATCATTAAGCCTCTGTAACAAATCCTGGGCTGACAGGGGACCCTTGAAAATTGAATTTTTCATTTCCGCCCATGAAAATATTCATATTTGAGGGGCCAATAGCTCTGAAATGAGAAGAGATAGAGCAATTCTGATGGCATACATGAACCAATGAGTGACCTTCTCTAGCCTCTGAATGAAGGCGATATTCAGTTTGTGACATCATATGCATAAGGTCTATTCACAGAAAAATTTTGAGCCAAATCTGAGTCGGTGACCATGGCAGATTTCTGAGGTTTCCCAACAGTGCTGAATTTTTCCCCAAAAAAGTGCCCCTTGGAGGATTTTGATGGATTTGGGGTAGTTAGGGTTAATGCACGTAAAAAGAATGCGCCTTGAGCACCACTTAGTTGGTGGATACGTGCGCTATATAAGTCCACACATTATTATTATTATTACTATTATTATGTACATGTATGTATCTGTGTCCATATCAGTATTAGCAGTGTTATCATACATGTAATGCTGTTATCATCTCAGATTTTTTTGGGGGACAGCTCAGGTTTTTTTAAATGCTGAGTTCCGGGGATCCACAGCAAAGTTGCAAGCCTGGCTAGGCATTCAGCACATATTGGTCTGTACATGTACATATGTCACACATTAATCATAAGCTATCATGCTTAAATAGAAAAGTTCAGACAGTCAGTATACTGGCCAAGGTCAACAATTGTACTTTTTACACCATTGTGGTAATGAAAATGTATTTTGTTTTTACCATTCAATAACAAAATGGGTCTTACGAATAAAATAACATTAATTTGCTTTTATTTCAAATTCAGTATTTAGCTAAATGTATGAAATAGCATTTGTTAGATTTATTGATATATAAAATGGAGTTTCAAGAAAACAATTTTCAAGGTACATTGTACATGTAGCTTCGGAGGTTGCTACAATGTGTGTCGATTGTAGCAACCTCTGAAACTACATCTACATGTACACTAGAAGGGTAATACAAATCTCTCAATAAGCCTTTTGCGTGTTGATTAACATATCGGCTCGGAACCCTGTAACACTGATACCGCAGATCAGTTTATAGTGCGCCCGCACCAGACTATTCGTGACCGGATGTCAGCCGAGTCTCTGTTGCCAGTCACGTGATTCGGGGCAAGCTTTTTCCGCTTTTTCTTAGAAACCAACAATACTGCAGCGGTGCGTGGTCTGGTACCTGCAACATATAACTCAATGATCAACGCATTAATAACGATTGGAACCTATCTACACAACTCGTGTTGTTAGTTGCCAACGTTGTATTTTGCTTTGAAGGCATTTTAACTTCCTTAGAACTAAAGTTAATGCAGCTGTTTTGACGTATTTGATTGTCCACTATGCTAGAAAAACACGGAAATACATGTGCCTTTTGTTGCAAAGAAACTCCTGCAAAATCATGTCACCGAAACTCTTTAGAAACTACATAAAGGCCTATTCAAACACGCATGGTTGCATCGTTTACGTCCGGCGCGGTAAAGCTTGCCCCGAATCACGTGGCATAGTAACAGTCGCTACGCACAGGGGTCAAAGTCTGGGTCACTTGCACAAGGCTTATTGTTCATGTACTATATTTTTAAACAAATACTAACGTTGTCCCATAGCAACCACCCAAAACATTTGAGCAGATGACAAAGAATTTATCCGTGTCAATGGCACAGCCTGGACCCACAAACTTCTCCCACCAACCGGGTGTTGCATTTTCCTATAAGAAAATAATATATGTATAACATTTAAGCAAGTAAAAAAAGCAAACAAACATATGAACATGGCACAACATTTATGACCTTTCATTCTTACAGTTGTACATGTATGTGTAGTACTGCATTTACATTTGTATGATGATCACAAAATCATGTGCATTATAGGCTTGGGCAGTTTTTCGGTAAAGCCGTGAAGTTACGGGTTTTTTTAACTGAAACCAAACCGAGACTGTTTTTGAAAACCGAAATACCGACAAAATCAATTTTCAATTTTAAAACCGTGTTTTTTTTTAAACCGCATTTTTTTTTTTTTAATTGTTTTTTGTTAACTGATGTTTCTCTGCTACAGCATTCCTAGCAAATAGCAAATGAATAAATTGTTTCCTTTCCTTGTGGTAACATATTCAGACTGTCAAGTGTCAATCACATCGAAATGATACTGCTTAATGGATAAGTACAACCCCATTGTAACCTAAATTGGCTCCAGAACCAGAAGTATGTCAACATTGCCTTTGATGTTTTTAGGATATGCCACTGCAGGAATTTTGCAGTTTGTCTTACCTACATGTAGTAAACATATTTCAACTTACTATTCCATGGAGAAGGGACACTCTCTATGGTTATTCGAAGTAGGCTTCAGTGTAAATGTGTTGTGTACGGTTGTGTTATTTATTTATTTATTTATTTATTTATTACATTTATTTACCCAGGGTATGCCCAAACAGTTAAAAATTGGTTTCCATTGGGGCCCTGCATATGTCAACTTTAAAAATTAAAACATACAGAAAATACGACAATCCATGTAAAAAATAACAATTAGATACAACATCACAGAAGTAATTAAAATTGTACATAGATTAAGATCAACAATTATAAGCTGTGTGAAATCTTAACATACAAATTTGGGCACCAACATATACTTGAGTACGGAAGGCGAAAACCCTGAAAACCCTTCTTGGGAAAAAAGAGGAAATTCTTCCGGCTCAAATTTCGCGGCAACCAAGTTTATAAACTCCGTAAGTCAGCACAGAAATAATTAATTTTTATTGACATGCGTAGTACATATAAGAATGCCTTGTATACAGTATAAACATTATTGGATGAACGTTTAACTAAGTTCAACTTTGAACGAACCCAGTGAATTTACTGCTCTTAGTTGGGCATTCAAGTTATTCCATACATGTATGTGCGCACCTTTACAGCAAAGTCAGAAGTAGGATTCTTCTTCAAAAGGAACCCTTAGTGCCGAGTCAGTGGATCGTCTCGTTTCACCTAATCTGTGTAAACGGTGTGAATAGATTAGTCATGTACAGAGGACCCATTTTGTTTATGCATTTGTAAACAAGAACAGCTTTTTTTGTACATAACTATTTCAGAAAATGAGAGCCAATTAAGTTTAGCAAACATTTCAGATGATGGTGTAAGAAAGTCACACTTCAGAATTATCCGCTGCCCTTTTTCAGGCATTTGTTAAGAATAACATTGTGAGATATGTATCGATCTCCCCAAACAGTACAACAGTAATCTAAGGATGGCTTAACTAAGCTTACAAACAGAATTTGCAGGCAGCTTTGTGGAACACAATCGCGAATTCTATTTAACATACCCAGTTTAGAAGCGACCTTAGTCTTGACGTATTCAACGTGGAGTCCAACTTAAAGTTTCATCAATAATAACACCCAAACATTTACATGAATTCACCTTTACAATTGGACCATCGTCAATGCTTGTACATTAAGGCCAGTGTTTGAAACCTTTTGCCTGGATCCAATGAGCATGGATTTAGTTTTGGTGGCATTTATTGTAAGTTTGTTTTTGACGCACCAATCATGGATTCTGACTAGGGCTATATTCAAGATATTCTCTATTTCATTAACACTGGAGGAACTACAAGTTAGTGTAGAGTCATCTGCATACATGAACAAACTGCAGTTTGGGGGGATACAAAGTGGAAGATCACTAGTATAAATAATGAATAACAGAGGGCCTAGGATTGAACCCTGCGGCACGCCAACATTTAATGGCAAGGCCTTAGATATATTACCATCGATTTTCACAGATTGACTACGTTCACTCAGATATGATTTAAACCATTGAATTACAGAAGTTGACATATTCAACTGTTTAAGTTTCTCTAGCAGAATGTTATGATTAACAGAATCGAATGCTTTACTGAGATCTATTAAGACTGTGCCTGTCATTTCCCCACGTTCCATAGCTTGAAAACATTTGTTCGTTAAGTCATAATGTAGGGTACTTTCAGTCGAGTGTAATGGCCTAAATCCCGATTGGCAAGCAGGAATAAGATTACTTTCATCGAGGTAAGAATAAATAGCTGAATGTACCCATCTTTCTAAAATCTTCGAGATAATCGGCAGGATGGAAATAGGCCGATAGTTACTTGTGTTACATTTGTCTCCTCCCTTATGAATACATGTAGGTGTGACCAGAGCTTGTTTCCAATCCTTAGGGTACTGGTCACATCTTATCGATAAGTTAAAAATGTGGGTTAATGATCTAATAATATACAGAGAAGCTATTTTAATCATTTTAACACTGATGCCATCAGGACCTGTTGCTTTCCCGACTAACATTGATGCTATTTGCTTTTGCATATAATCTTCTGTTATGTCGGGCAATATGCATTGCTCATAGACTGAGTTATGAAGAGATGAATCGATATTGTCGTCTACTTCAAAATCACGAGGGGTGGCATTACTACACATACGTTCCCCAATTGTGGAAAAGTGCTCATTAAATGTATCAGCGATGTCAACAAGATCCTCGATATTTTCACCATTCGCAGAAAGGATAGAATTTGGAGTAATTCTGTTTTTGTTAGGAAGCACCTCTTTTAGTTTTTTCCACAGCATGTATGTATCCATTGAAATTTTTTTTTTGTCTTTTTGTTAGGCCTGTTTGGGTTTATGCCCAAACACCTCTTGTTATTGTTCATTTTTTTTCTTTTGCTTACTTCTTCTTCTCCGTGAGACATATCCAAAAAACATAGTTGTAAAGTTCACAGCACCTTAAAACTTAACACATGTAGTTAGACCTTAACATATATTTCCAGGTAATGTTGTGACGTCATGGTGAGGTCATCAGATATCGAATTACATGTACACTAAATCAAAGTTTAATGTTTCAAAAAAATCATATCTCATGAACCAAAAAAGATATTTTCACAATCTTTGCATCATCTTATAGATCTTCAATTATGTGACATTTCGTACACAGACATGACCCCAATCTGACCTCTCCTTCCATTCGAAACTGGAAGTTTAATATTTCAAAAAATCATATCTCATGAACCACAAAAGATATTTTCACAATCTTTGCATCGTAGATCTTCAATTACAAATGTATGTCACATTTCATTCACAGACATGACCCCAATTTGACCTCTCCTTCCGGTTGAAACTGGAAGTTTATTAAAGTGAACAACTATTCTGAAGCTGTATTATGTACAGCCCATTTCGTGTGCGGATGGCCTTGAAGTTCTCTCACACACACAGACACGAGGCATACATGTATAGCCAACACGTCCACCACTGCTGTGCTCCGACATACAATCAGCCATACATGTACACGTTACATTAACTGAACCTGCAGCCACTGCCTGTGCGTCATCCTTCATGTCCCACTGTCTGGCGTATGTTTCAATCGCCTAATGGCAACACGTCGACCACTGCTGTATCTCAGACATACAACAGCCATCTACGTCACGTCCTCTGCCTTAGTTTTATTCACCTCATGGATACTCCAACAGCCGGATACTCCAACAGCCGTATACGTCAAGTCACATTGTATAGCACATGTTGAAGTCGCCACATGATGGCCTTGCGTGAACAGCCGACAATGTCAGGTCCATGCACATTCTTCTCCAATTAGAATATAATGAAACATGTTTCGTCATCACCACCAGCACCTTTGTGTCCACACAGTTTACGGTTATTTCACTTTCGTTTTCCTTTATTTCGAACTGTCATTTTTGTACACAGTTTTGGAATTTTCAACACTTGTTCTAAGAGTGAATTCTAACAGTGGTCCGACAGTGGTCCGACAATGGAGTAACATCAACCCTTACAATCTCACTTAACACTCTTCAGAACACCCAACTGCGTTGTCTTTACCATCATAATCATCACAACTTGTACCATGTTATTGTCACTACTTGTTTTTCATTATTATTGTATACTGATTAAAATGAACTGAACCGAACTGAATAATATTCATAATCATAAAACTAAATCATATAGATGTGGTGCTCTTAAAATTAAAGTAAGGGGAATAATAATGAAAACGGAGAGTAATAACATCTTTGTTAACATTCCTTTCAGCTTTCCATCCAGTCATCTTGCTGTCATGTCTTGTAACAATGGAATGAAATCTGTGCTTTGCTCAGACCACTTCGTAGAATCATGCTTTAAAATAGAACGGGTCAAACTACAATTACATGTACAAGGCTCAGACTGTCATAGCAGATGTGTCTACAATATACTTTCCAGTACATCTATATTACATACGTACATGTAAGGTAATTTTTCTTATAATTTTAAAGGGGCAGTATCGTCACAATCAACAGGGCATGGAATTGGAATGGTAGTTTTAGATGAAGTGAGTGACTGCCATAATACCCCACATGATAAGGTCATATTACCGTTGCTGCTGCATAAATGAGCCAGTAATTTTCAGTCACTATGTTAATCTTTAAGTAGGATATTGATTCCATGCCGTGTCGAAAGTCTGCTTTGATCATGATAATACTGGCCCTTTAAGATTAAAATTAGTTGACTTGTACATATTCAGCACCTCATGTACGTACATTGTACATGTACACATACATGTTTTTATAAGAACCAATTAATTTTCTTATTAATACATATTTACTCCAGAGAGACCTGTGACATATGTACTGCACTAAATTCATTTATAAAATTGTATTCGCATCTTTACTTTTCATCATATATTTTCGAGATGTTAATCATTTTGGGCCCCAGGCCCACTATCCAGTAGGCATACAAAAGTATCAAAAAAATTCTGGAAAATGGCAAAGGTTTATTTGGTTTATAAGCCGTTTTTTCTTAATCTTGGTCTACAGGTGTACATGTACATGTATACATTTACAGTGTCACATATTAAAGTAGGTGTATGGTCCATGTGTACATTTCTTCCCTGGCTACTTGTAATTTCCCTTGTAGTGAGGAAGTTAATTAATAACCTTAAAATGAGACATTTCACAAATTGATTGTAAGAAGTATGCTAGAAGTTCCAGAATGAATGTTATTGATAAGCTCATAATAAATCTATTTTTGGCAATACATATGTGTTGTTATTGAAAGAATGTAAACGAACATTTGAAATTGAATTCATGTTATTATCTTGCAGTGTTAGAAGAAACAAAAGCCACCCAAAGTACATGTACATGTATGACATGATTCATACGAGATGGTGGTGACTGTTGGTAACCAATCTTGTGAGGAACCCAAGACACTACAAGTTACCACTGCAGTGATTATTCAGAAAGAACAGTCACAATTTATACTTCACAATTTATAAATCAACTTGGTATTCAGAGCAGAGCACAGACCAGATTAGACGATTTTAAGATAAGCAAGGAGGTGAAAATGAGAACTTTTCAATATAAGATTAATACTAATTTATTGCTGACAAAACTACACGCTTATTAAAATTAATATTATCAACAGTCAGCATTGCACCTTTGGTAAAAATTATCCTGAGACACCCAAGCATGTTATTTTGTGAATGTTGAAGACGTGATGTGATTTGATTTTGATGTACATGTACATGCCGAAAGGGGAGGATATTTTGAAAATAAATAACTGTTAGTGCCCTGGATTGGTTATTTGTTGTTTTGGCATAATGAGACTTCAGTGCAAGTCTCGCGGGTATTCAAACAATTTTTGGGAACGTATGGTTCGCACGTACATGTTTATTGCCACTGCCTCCATGCTATCCACGATAAAAAAAAAGATTAAGGCAGGTTACCACTGGTCAAGTGAAGAGGCGATAGATGCTTGGTTGTCATTTAATTATTTCAAATTAACAATCACTACGAATGAATAGTAGTCTTATCAAATTTTATTATAAATACAGGGCGACATGTGTCTTAAATTACTGACACATTGTTTGATCTTCTCTGAGACACCGATCTTGATCGAAACTCGAAAGTAGACAGATCATTGTCGTGATAAACAAGGATTTTCATTCCAAAATCAAACAATAAGTGTGGGTATGGGGAAAATAATTAGCAAAGGAGACAGTCGGTCAGCCCCAAATTGTCTCTTCTCCCTCACTTGTATCCTCAGAAGCAACCATGACAGAACACCTTGTGTCAAAGAAAAAAACATCCTCTGCTGTGTGGGTCCACTTTGGTTTTGAACGGTATGAAGATGGATCTCCTGAAAATGAAAATGAAGCAATATGCTGCCTTTGTAGAAAAAAGGTGGGGGCAAAGTACGAAAATACATCCAACTTGACCAGCATCATCCAGCAGCATATGCCCGGATAGCAAAGCCAGGCGATAGTGATGCGGGTGCCACAAAATCGACATCAGCGAGCGGCCAACAACACCACCACCAGCCGACGATCATGGATGCTTTCGCCCGATCGACAGAATATTCCCTGCGAAGTACAAGATGGAAGGAATTGACAGATTCCATGACAAACTATCGCACAGGAAATCCTGTCCATATACACAGTAGAGAATGCCGGGTTCAAAAACATGCTGGCTAAATTCGATCGTCAGTATGAATTACTGGGGCAAAAACACTTTTTGAAGGTAGCTATCCTGCAGCTGCACAACAAAGTAAAAGCTACAGTAGAAAATGAGGTTAAGCCGGCCGAGTTCTTTTCGGCAACCACAGATATGTGGTCAAGCACAACCATGGAGCCCTATATGAGCTTAACGGTTCACTTTATTTCCCCTGACTGGTGCCTCCAGAGTACTTTTCTCCCCGAGAACCATTCCGCAAACAACTTGGCGGAGGGTTTGCAATCGGCTTTAAAGGAATGGGATTTGCCGGCGATCAGCAAACAGACATGTCTGACGACGTGGCTGAACTGTTTCGGGCACAATCTATCTTGGGATCACGAAGTTGATCACCGACGAAGCCCATTGTTGGATGCTTTTCCCATAGCTGGCTGAAGAAGCGGGACCTTACGAAAGCAGAGACCAGCTTTTAAAAGCTTGCCATCACAATCACTCGTCAGGGTACGTGCTTTCCTTTTCTCTTTCAAATTTGGAATAACCTATTCATTATCATATTTACATTAAAGATGAGTATCATCTTTAATGAGTGCCCAGCCAATCTTGAGGGGCAAAAAAACGTGTGATAATTATATTATAATTCTATACAATTTTCAATAAACAATGTGTAATTTGAACTTAGCAGAAACATTACTAGAAAATTCATGTATTATTGTTTTGCTGAAGTTCAAAATAGCCACGCAAATCAATACTTAAAATAAGTGCAGATTTGCAACGCTTTCTGCATTACGTCCATAAAATTGCACCCCAAATTTCACCTAGAATAGCAAGGATGATTCTACAGCTCTTTATTGAAACATTTATATTTATTATTTTTTCTTTTATTAATTATTTTCTTCTTCCTTTTTCTTTATAGGACTGTGCCACCAGATGGGGCTCCAAGCAGAAAATGATCGAGAGAATTCTGGAGTAAGCACCAGCCCTGTGCAGACTGCTGGCTGAAGACAGGGATCATTTGCACTTGGTACCAACATGGCAGGACATCAATGTGTTGAAGGCCATCAATAGGGCACTGAAACCTGTGGCGGACTTCACCGACATTATGTCCGGTGAAGATTATGTCACGGTGTCCTCCCTCCTGCCATCTTTCGGATAACGTGCTTTGTGCAGATGATGAGGACGCCACTCTGACAGCAGACATAAAAAGACCATCTTAACAAAGGTTAAATCCATGTACAGTGTACGACCAGCCAGGAACCCCAAGATTGCTACGTACGACATCATTACTAGATCCTCGCTATCGTGCGGACCATATCGAGGCTGAGCATCTTACTGATACTAAGAACAGAGTGGTTGTTGAGATGGGTGAAGTCAAGCCAGTCAACCCGTGTCAAGCCAGTCAACATGGTGAAGCTGCCCCATCATGACAGCCTGAAGACGATCTGATGCAGCTGAAACAACAGCTGAAACAACGCCCGAAACATCGGCCGCCCGGCCGCAAACACCTCCACCAAAGAAGCACAAACTGACTTTGGGGAGAATCCTTGGAAAGACAAGGCAGCAGCAGGATCCCATTATGCCAGTTGTCCAACGGGCCGAAATTGAGCTTGAACGGTACCTTGCTGTGGATGACGTTGATGGGGACACCGATCCCGTGAAATGGTGGAGTGATCATCAGTCAACCTTACCCTTATTAGCTAAACTTGCAAAGAAGTACATACCTATGCATATGTGCCACAAGCTGACCATCAGAACGACTTTTCAGCACCGCGGAAAATGTTGTTACCCCTCAAAGATCCCTTCACAAACCTGATAAAATGAACATGTTAGTTTTCCTTGCAAAGAACTTGTGAGTTGACATCGTCTAAGCCCATTGCCCTGTTGATTAATGATTTTCCTTGAAAGTAGAAGGCTATACTGAATTTTAATCGTTACTTTTTTTTATTAATGAAGGTTTTATAATTGTTGTCATCTTTGAGTCCTAACTAAATTATTTATGGGACAATACTGTAAAACCATGCTTATAAATGCTTCTGCTCAAGCCATGCTCGAGTGAAGAACGTGGGCGATACATTCTTATTTTTTTATTTTAGGCAAAAAAGTCTCCAGTTTCTGGTCTCCATGCGCATCGCCTCAGACCCAAGCCTCGACATTTTTAATTTGTTTTGGTTTTGTTTTGTTTTGTTTTTGCTATGAAACGATGTCCAATTGCAGCTAAAACTGTGCCAGGCTGTGTTTTAAACGACTTTTTCACATACATGTAGGCCTAGGGGTATGAATGTTTGTCCGATTTGTGAGGGTTCTCTTAGCCATCATACTTTATATATTGGAAATTTGGTTCCTGCATATACCTGTATCATGCATTTCCCTGTTGCCAAAAAAAGAGCAAAAAAAACATGTCACCCCACCGATTTTGAAGCCGACCTATGGCCATAAAGAAGGAGACAGGGTGGAGATTTAGGAGTTGAGACTACTTTATTATGTTAACAGTTTGCCTACATTGTTTATTTTAATTCGTTACATGAAGTTCTATTAAAGTTTTTTGAATAAATTTTTTTTTGAAGTGTTGAAAGAAGAAATAAACAGACACAGGTCATGGCAATTCCTTTGAGTAATACATTGAGTAAAATAAATTCACTGAGCTAATTGTTGTAATCTAAACAGCTGCAGTGATCCTAGCCTTTGTTGGTGAACTGTCATTCAATACTATTTGCAATGGACATCGTAATCCCAACTTCTGTCACTGAATGATTCTCTCTAGCTATAGCTGTCACCAGCACACATCCCATACACCACATAGCAACAAGTTAAATACTTTGATTCACAAGCTGTTGGTATAGGCTCCACCCTGGCCTGCAGGCAGCGCTATCATATCATTGATAATAATATATTCACACACAACATGATCATGTAGTCCAAACTTTAGACACGTGGTGGATATGCATCTGTAATTAGTCTGGAGAAAGACGCTGGTTCTGAACAACAGCATGTACACTTTCAATATGAATACCGGGTACCAACTTCACAGCAAATTCGTGCCAGGGACTTGTTTACCAAAATGATAACATTCGTCAAGTTTATTTTTACTAGCATTGTAATAACATAGTTTGTAGGGTCTTGTCATCGTAAATCAATAAATTAGACGTAGATTGGACTTCATTAATCTACAGAGGAATTGTCTAAGTTATTATAGAGCCTTCCTCCATGTATGGTCGTAAGCACTATGGCACAAATAAAGTAAGGTTTTATCTTGTTTTCTTATGTCCTAACGTTACCAAAAGATTTCTTTTTATATCATAACGTTACATACATGTACTTACTGGCGGGATAATCACCACGCAAGTAATGATACCATAATACTCTAACTGTAAGTAGGTCTATGGGTGTTTTTGTACGATCATGTGTGCTGCAAATGGCAGTTTTGATGATGTAATTTCTGCCCCAAAAAGTTCCCAGTAAAACCGAAAACCATGTTTTTTTTTTATGACGGTAAACTGGCTAGACCAAAATTGCAAACCGCCCAAGCCTAATGTGAATCAATCCCAAGGGGGTTCGGGGATGCAACCAAACCCCCTTTTTGGTTAAATTTAAACAAAATGTTTTTTGGGTGGGCATTATTTTCCTAACAAAATTAAATCAACATGATAATTAAAAACCTACATGTGGTCTCTAGAAAAAGACTGAAATCTTACATTACCCAATCAAGCTGCACTGATACTGCACACAGTTATCACGACTGATGAGAGGTTCTTTAAGACTTTGACTCAGATACATGATGTACATGATTGGACACGGAATAATGGTTTGAAGTTACCCTAACATATCTATCCTTACCTTATGGCTCTTGACATGTGAGCTAGCAGACATGCCTGTGTTTATAACCACTACATTGCTTCTTTCCTTGTTCAGTTCTCCCCATGTCTCATAGGCAATGTGTAGATCAGGCAAGATACCATTATTATACTTGAGATGGAATGGCTCAGTGGAATGAAAGTCCTGATATCCTGAGCTGATCTTATGATACTCTGGCTCTGGGCCAGCAGAAGGCCTGCACAAAATATAAGAAATTAATTCATTATCATTGATCAGTAAGCCAAAGTACATGTCCATGTACTTCATGTTAGAGTTACTGATTCAGGCCATGGAATTTGTTCTAGAAGGGGGAAGGTTATTAACATGTTTCCATGGAAGAACACATCCTTACATTACATGTGTATACATAAAATCATCCGAATGTCTTATGATAGAAATATTTCAAAAGTGCAAAACCTATACTCATGGAAAATCTTCAGTCAAATCCAAGCCAAATTTATTTCACAAGAAATTTGATTTAAAGCCCTTACACACTTTTTAATGTGAAAAATGTTTTTCTCAGATTTTCCTAAAACTCCTTAAAAGGTCTTATCGTCATGATCAACAGAGCATGGAATCAGAGTGTTAATTTTTAATTAATTTAGTGACTGAAAATAATACCCAACATGATACATGTAGGTCATAATCAACCGTTGCTGCTGCATAAAATAAATGAGCCAGTAATTTTAGTTAGTGTCTGCTCTGATCATGACAATATTGTCCCTTTAAGCATAATAATTCATGAGAATGAAGATGGTACTGTATCAACAATCCTGAGAAATAATTTGTCCTGAGTTGCTCTCCTACTTAAAAGATATAATCACAAACTACATGTAATATGTGATAGACAACTGTGTATGAAATGCAATGTTCATGGTTTTGGCAGCTGTGATGGTCGCATGAATGAATGATTATTAGGACAGTCAAACAGGTTGCAATTGGTACAACCTTGATTTGATACTTACAATCTTAACAAACATGGAAAATCTGTCTCTAGTCCCTTGAACATCAGCTCCTTATCATAATTTGGTAGATCCAACTGAGGTAATACAGCTGAAGATGTAGCTTCAGAAGATATGTCTGTATCTGGTATAGCTGTATTAGATGAACCTTCATGTTTCTGATATTGTTTACTTCCATACATAAATGTCCTTAGTTGTTTAAGCCATGGTGAGTATACTCTCTCCTGAGTAAGGGACCTTCTACTGCTACACGTAGCATGGTGTGACCAAGGCTTACCAATTACTATCTGGAGTGATGATTTTGTCTGGCTGGTTTGTGTAGTAAACAACCTGTGCTGAATCAGCTGTAGTCTGTTCAATGTGACAATTGTCTTTAAAGACATGATTTTAGCTTTCTGTTCAGGAGTAAATTAAACAAAAAATTATTACATCATGTGCATTTTGCTATTCCAATGGCAAATAAATTGTTTTTAAAGATATACTCTTACATGTGTATATGGTGTTCTAAAAAGGCCACAGGCACATTGCAAGAAGAGTGTTCATGCGTCGTACTACAAGTGTGTAAGTGTCGCATTAGAATTTATGTGTCGCACTAGAAGTGTTATCGCATCGCACTAGAAGTGTTTACGCGTCGCACTAGAAGTGTTCACTGTTGCATATTTTGTCTCGTATGAAGAGCCGTATGTGACTAAATTTCGACTAATTAATATATAAGACTAAAATAAATGTTAAATAGCCAAATCATATATTTAGTGGCAAAGCCATATTTTTATGTGCAAGCCATATATTTAATAGCAAAACCAGTTATACAAAACCAGCGACCAGCATCTACATGTAGCATTCATACAGTACTAAAAAATGAATTTTGGGATTTATATTCCTTTAAAAAGGCCTCCACAGCCCAGACATTATTATTATACAGTAAGGTTTTGTTTCTGAATTAGTGTTGTAGTCATCATTTTAAATTTTCTTTTTTCTTTTGGCTATTAAATGATGTCAAATAAGCTGGATCGATTGGAATTCTGCCGTGCTGTGTTTTAAACGACTTTTTCACACAGGGGTGTAACACGTAGTTCACCTTCAACATAGCGGGAACGGAAAACATTAGAAAACTCCCTTTTGAGAAAACAATAACTCACATCGGAAAATATCAAGATTGATGTGCACACACAGAAAACTACAGTTTATTCTCTGTATAATAAAATATGTTAAGTGAAATGCAAAAACAGAAAAACAAATAAATTATACAATGATCCTAGATTTTAAATACATTAAATGATTAAAGGCGCTGATGTTAAAGAAAGGGAAAAAAACAAACGTTCGTCCTCCGGAGCGATCTTGGAAGATTCTTGAAGCGTGGAAGACTTCTTGTTAAAACAGCTATTTCTCAAATAGACGAATCATGAAGTGGCGAATCATAAAACTGGCGATTCTTAATAATAATAATAATAACTAGACGGCAGGGTTTGTGATAATACAAACACATAGGTGTTCGAGTTTTGTCAGGGCAGTGATGATGACGTCAGAATGTTTTTAAAAGAAACTTTGCATCATTATTTGTTTTAATATTAAACTTTGACTTCCGGTTTAGACAGTAAGTAAAGGTCAAATTGGGTCATGTTTTTGTAAAAATTTTTGACAATTAACAATCTGTACAATAGTGGAAAGATTGTGAATTTACCCCTTGTGGTTGTTGAGATATGAATTTTTAAAATATTAAACTTTGACTTCCGGTTTGGACAGGAAGTGAGGTCAAATTGGGGTCACCTTTGTGTAGATATTTTTCGACAATTAACAGTCTATACAATGGTACAAAAAATGTCAATTTACCTCTTGTGGTTGTTGAGATATGATTTTTTAATATTAAACTTTGACTTCCGGTTTGGACAGGAAGTACATGTAAGGTCAAATTGGGGTCACCTTTTTGTAAATATTTTTTGACAATTAACGATCTGTGCAATGGTACAAAAATTGTGAATTTACCTCTTGTAGTTTCACCTTTTTGTAAATATTTTTTGACAATTAACGATCTGTGCAATGGTACAAAAATTGTGAATTTACCTCTTGTAGTTGTTGAGATATGATTTTTTTTAAATATTAAACTTTGACTTCCGGTTTGGACAGGAAGTAAGGTCAAATTGGGATCACCTTTGTGTAAATATTTTCGACAATTAACAATCTATACAATGATACAAAAATATCAATTTACCTCTTGTGGTTGTGGAGATATGATTTTTTAAACATTAAACTTTGACTTCCGGTTTGGACAGGAAGTAAGGTCAAATGGGGTCACCTTTGTGTAAATATTTTTGACAATTAACAATCTGTACAATGGTGCAAAACTGTCAATTTACCTGTTGTGGTTGTTGCGATATGATTTTTACATGCATACATAATGAGCACGACCAGAGCTGATTTACATTCACCAACAGAGGCGCACTTTTAGCGTTGAAAAGCCGTGTAGATCTTTCATTTGCAACGTAATCAAAACGTTTTAACTAATAAAGAATGATTGATCGAAATTCGATATCTGATGACCTAATAATGACGTCACAAATTATGTTTCATCTACGTGTTATGTTCTAAGTATGTGCCAAGTTTCAAGTTCATATGAAGTTTGCAAGTATGTGTTTTTTTGTAGACAATCGATCCGGAAAAGAAGAAGAAGAAGGAGAAGAAAAAACAATAGGTGCTCGCGCTGTAGCTCGAACACCTAATAACTGGATTTATAAAGCGCCAAATTACCAAAGGATACAAGGCGCTATAACAAGGAAAGGAAAAGAAACTGACGAATCTTGAAACTGACGAATCTTGAAACTGACGAATCTTAAAACTGATGAATCTTAAAACTGGCGATTCCTCAAACTGGCGAATCATAAAATGAGTTCGATACTTGTAGTTGTGTTGATATTAAAGATGGCCGTTAGTCTCGGACGTACTGGGCGGTTACAGGGTGCTAGGGCGAACCTCAAGCTCTGAAGATCATCCAGTCTAATTGCTGGTGTGATTGTCCCAGTAGTCAGAGCTAATAAAAGGCCTATTAAAAAAAGGTACATGTATGGTCCATGCCATAATGCCATAAAATTCTACATACAATGTAGGATGGATAAAACTTCATGAAGACTAGGCCTGGGCGAATAGTGAAATTTACTATTCGATTAATCGCGTGGCAACATTTTGCAAATATTTGACTATTCGCGAAAAGTTTGCAAAATTTTTCCTGCAGTTTATAAGTACGAAAACATGTGCTTTGATAGTAATTTTTGACCTATTTGTAAGCTTCAGACAATAGACAAATACATACATCGAGTTCTTGAATGCCTGTTGTTGTTTCCTCTTTATTTCTTGCAAAATTGTACTCGAAATAATAGAATTTGTAATGCGAAAATTCAATGGTCATCACGTATAAGTTTGGTTTTGCTTTGGCAGTGTGGGAAACTTCCAGCACAATTAGCACTATGCTAATTCACACGATGGTTATGTTCATCCCATAGACAGAGGGAAGTCCACCTAAACGTAATAAAATTAACGCGATCGAGTTGTGTTCAAGTTATCATTAAGAGTAATGCCAGTATACTAACGGTCACCCCTATTACATTATTTCAAATCAATCAGTCCTACAGACGAAACAAACAAAAATCACCAATGTAAGCAGTGTTTATGCTCATGTACATGTAGGGGCCACTCTTTAGACGTTATTCGTTGTTCACAAAAATACAAAGCTTCCACAGTGTGCCCCGCACTATGCTTAAAAAGCTTTCGAATCATGTGGTGCCCCTGAATGTGCATGTGCCCCTGAACTGATTTCGTACTATATGTACAATTGTACATGTATTTTTTGAGTTGCATGCTTTGAGCTGCAGACTGTGTGTGCATTGTGTACAAGGTTGTAATTCAGGGTCCCAGTATCACGTGCCCATTTCCGCGTGTCATAATTGGATAGATAATTTGCATAGTTGCTACATGTATTTTATTATTTTTCTCATTGGCCATTTGTTCGCTCATGGTATATGTTCATTATGTTGCATATTCATGATTTTGGGGGTCGAATGATTGTTTCACTATGGTTTCACTATGGTTTCACTGGTGCACGTCTTTGGAAAAAAAGCACCTATCTATTGGGTCTGGGAAAGGGAATCAGTGAATCACTGTTTGGCGCCTGCATGCTGCATTCATGTTACATTAAACATGCTGACATGTAAACAGCGTGTTCGGTGGAGGAGTGTACACGAAAGTTGGATTATAACTTATTATTCCCTAGACCACTCTTTTCACTACGAACAATAAAGGTTCTCCAAAAATAGAGCGTATCGGGTGGAAAAAATGTGCTGGGCAATTTTGGCAGCGTATCTGCCAAAAATCTTTGCGTATCAGGCCGATACGCTAATTTGTATGTGGGGAGAACCCTCTGTTTGAATTCACAAGTACTAATCACCTAGTCAAGTAGGAAGCTGGCATTTGTTTTTAACGTTACCTTATAATTTATAATTCCCATCATAAAATAAGCAGTAGATAGGTATTTCTTCTAAACATGTTGGCCAAGGCAAAGTGATTTATTCTTCTTCATACACAATACAACATACATGTCTTACAATTTACTCTCAAGTTTAAACATCGGCCAACCCACAAACTGAACAATGGCAAGACTCTTACATATTACGTGGCATGCCTTTGATGTTATCAAGCTTCACCAGGTAACAGTCGCTGCAGTCACAGCCAGCAATTAGCCATATCATGTCGGCTTCCTCAAAGGCTTTACCTGCGAGTACTATTCGCAAATACTACAATGTGTACCACTACCAGCAGTGCCTAGACAAAACGGTGTAATTGGCAGTGTTACTCTCGAATAGTCGTCACGAATAGTTAGCAAACAGTTCACGACTGCAAGTTATGCAGTACAAAGGCAATACATTATTTGCAGATAACAGTCACTGCAGTCACACCCAGCCAGCGCCAGCCACGTCGGCTTCCTCAAATGCATTCCTCGCGAGTACCGTTCGCGAATACTACAAAGCTTACCGATACCAGCAGTGCCTAGACAAAACAGTGTAATTAGCAGTGTTACTCCCGAATAGTAGTCGCGAATAGTTCACGACCGCAAATTATGCAGTGCAAAGACAATACATTATTACTCACAATTAATCGGGAATGGTTATTATTCGCGAATAGCTGCAGGTATTCGCGCCAGCCCGATTAATTGAATAGTTCAAAATCCGCGAATACGAGTACGATTAGCAACAACTATTCGCGAATATTCGAATAATCGAACTATTTGCCCAGGCCTAATGAAGACCACCTCATATTAGGTGATAAAATAATAATTACAGGAGAATAACTCTTCCTTGCAGAAAAGCATTAAATATTAAAGGAAATCTCTTTGTCTTACTCGAGACAAACTTAGTAAATTACAAAACTATTAAAAACTTATTAACCCCAAAACTTCATCATAAGACAACAACTTGTGTCTCTAAGTTTTGGTATTTGAATACTTCAAGGATGTATATGTACATAGGCCCTATATATATATATGTAAATATAAAACGAGCAAAATACTTAAACTAAATAGAAACCTCTAACAAGAATCAAATCTCTTTCCTCCAAAACTCTATTACAACACAACAGTTTGTTGTCCCTAAGTTTTGGATACATTTTAAATTCAAGTTCAAGAATAGAAACATTAAACATAATCATAAAGTAAGCAGAAATAAATAGCAACCTCTTCCATAGAGGTGAATCTTCTAACTCCAAAACTTTATCACAAGACAACAGTTTTTGTCTTTAAGTTTTGATAAGACACAATGAATAAGAAAACATGCATTTAAATACTCATAAATTCAAGAAGTTTGAATAAAAAATATAACTAAGATAAATTCTCAAATGGAAGTTGCAAATTAATACATTTAAGGTAATTCAGAATATTACACTTTAAACTCACCTACATGTACATGTATATATGTATTAAACAGAGCCAACATTCGCAGAGAAAAATGCGATGAATGAAGCAAAATTGTGCCAAGTCGGAAAACCTCTGAAGAAGATGACAGAGCTGCATGTGATCAGTACGGTGTCTGGAGCAAGAGTGCCAGGTTTAGTCAACTTGGGGCAAATGATCTCTCACTCCAAGCCCTGATCACATGGTCAAACCAGACCCTTATTTGACAATTTAAAAAATATCACACATGGCTCTAAAGCTGATTGGTCCCTGTATAACCGGGCAGATAATATAGTGCAGAGATTTCTCATCCTACCCCAAGCTGGGAAGGTGCCTTCATAGATTAAAGGTCTGTCACAGAGATGCCAACATTGAATTCCAAAAAAGAGTAGCATCTATTAAAAAAAAAAAAGGAAAAAAAAAAAATGCATGTCCGGATTTTGCGCAATGTCAGCGCCGCACTCGGATGAACCCCGCTGGCGGTAGTGGGACTGGGGGCAGAGTAAATTGGAGGAAAATACTCAATGAAAAAATTATGAAATTATAACAATGCTAGACGTATCTTATCTTAAAATGCTCACAATAATGATCTTCCGAATTAGTAATCCATGCATCAGTCACGTTAGAAATTTTGATTATAATACTAACTGTTCTCTTTCTTGGGGTCTCGAAGGCAAATAACACATTGATAGCCTTAGCTTGGCCTAGCCCTAGCTCACCTGGGCCCAATTTCATGGCGCTGCTTACCACAGAATTCTGCGCTTACGGCGCCATAAAAAGCGTGTGATTCTATGCGCCGTAAGCGCAGAATTCCGCAGTAAGCAGTGCCTGCATGACACTGCACTGAAGTCGGACTTGCAAAGAAGCTTCGAGAAATTAAAAGGTAATGCACGTGCGCGAGCACAATTATGCGCATATACACGTGTACACACAAGCTACCTCACCGACAACCTCATTCCCCACGGGTATGCTCATTATTCCCCATTATGTAATAGAGATCAATGGAGTGCGATCTTGCAAATAATGTACAGATGTATAGATAGGCAGGGTACATGTGGTAGGTAGGCAGTCGAATCCATCCAGCGGCGCTCGCTAGTGTGTGATATGTACATAATCGTGTGAATCGCCGCTAATCCCGCTTATCGCTTTTACCACCACTGCGGTTTATATTTAAAAGGTTGTTTTGTTTTCATTTTAAAATCATTTTTCATCATTTTTATTTCCACTTAATAGTTCATTCATTGTTTGCTTGTATTGTAACTATATACAATTATACTGGGGCGGCTTGTTTAGCGTATTTCAATGAAGTATTATCGTAGAGTCGTATTCACGGCTCAAAATCGTATTTGCTACGCCCAAATCGTGTATGTTGGCATCTCTGCTGTCACCTCCACAGCCCCAAGGAAAGGAAAATCTATGTGAGGGTAAACTTTTCATGATTTGTCTATTTGAGAAATAGCCGGTCTTAGCCACCATACTTTGTACATTGTACATGTACATGTACATATGTTGTATGGAAAATTTGTATCCCGTACAAATGTAGGCCTATTTCCCTGTTGGCCAAAAAAAGTTTACCCCCCCCCCCCCCCCAAAAAAGGGTGTCGCTTTCACTGCACCGATTTTGAAGCCGACCTACAATGTATGACCAGTTAGTAAGTACACGTACACAAATGTACAATATTTTACCCTGATGTGAAACACTGATGGCCCATGCATGCATCTAGGCATACCTAAACTGACTAAAATTTAGTGTAAACGAAGTACATATAATAAAGTAATTATCAGCAAGAGGTACAGTGTGTAAACCACATTTGTACAGGTACATGTACATAATACAACATGTACACACATGTGGGCGTTTCTCCATGGGAAGCAAAATTGTCAAAATTTTACATTAGCAATAGAGGAATATTTCATATTGATTCTAGACCAGAATTTCATAGGGAATCCAATCCAAGTGGTTAAAAGTCTCAAAATGTGTAATTTTCGTAAAAAAATCAAATTTAATTCTCTTGGACATTGTGATTAGTGGAGGCCTTGTGGGAAAACTATTGTTTGTGTGTCTAGATACGGTAGCCACTGTACCAAAGATTACATGTACTTTTGTATGTAAACAAATTAACATTATTTTTCGTGTTCTCCAAAAATTTAAAAATAAACCATGAGAAAATCACACGTACATGTCATTAATGCAATTAAAATAATGCAAACAAAATTAATTTTGGGGGCAAAGAAAATAAAAATAAAAATCCCAACATTGTTTTCTTCTAAATATACCTCCCTGCAACTTACAAGTGTTATTAAAAAAAAAATCACTTTCGGACATTTGCTCAGTACTTTAACACTCCTACTTTTGGTACTGTTACGATCCGAAAATCTTCAAACTATAGGTGAATGCAAATTACTCAAAAAGCCTGAATTTTCTCAGATGCAACAAAGAAATCAAACAAGGTCACACTGATATAAAGAACAAAGAAACAAAGTGATTTAATAATGAAAATATCAACCGTTCCAAATATCGATGGGTTTAACAAGCGTACAATGATTAGGGTAAACAAGTGTACATTAAGAAAAGATCTTATACTAAATAAGAAGAAGATCTTACGGGCGAGGGCTGAGCAGGCTCCAGCGAAAACGACACCAAAAACAGTTCTCTGACACGGTGTAAATAGAGCTGGACGTGGGGCGAATTCACCTCCAACAAACGGCCGGAAATAGACGAAACCACGGGGACACAAGTCGACTACCGTGACAAAAATATGGGAAAGAAGAAATCCCAAAAATACTGAACTGTAGATTTAGTTCACAAAATGTCTCTTCCGGAATTAAATTCAGCTCTCAGACACTTCACTCGGTCAAGGCGAACTTTCTCAAAACACTCCACAGACGAGTCGTAAGCGACATCACAGGTCCTAGTGGGTGTACACTGAAGTATCGATATAGTCTCATCAAGTCTTGATGGTTTGCTCAAGTCCTGCCTAAAATCCTCTACCAGCCCGTATTTATAGTTTTTAATCCCTTCTAGAAAATACTAAAGGTTTCTTCTTCACTTCACTTCTAGAAATTTCTGTTAAATTACATCATTTTCCAAAAGAAACTTCCAGAACGTTCTATTTATAACCCGTAAACATAATCCCGCCCCCTTTGGGGTCAACACGCGGTCACGCACGGATTACCTCCACATACGGTTTGTGTGTGTGTATGTAACAGTACCTTTTTCATACAAGTTGATGCACCATTTGAAACCATTCGCTTTTGTGGTTTTGAATGGTGAAATAACTGTGTACAGTATTGATTCCCCCAAATGGTTTTGAATGGTAGGTCAGCTAATACAAAACCTTGTTTGGATCTTTCCAAATGGTAGTACAGCTAATACAAAACCTTGTTTGGATACTTCTAAGTGGTGAATCAATGGACCCTCTATGCATTTGAATGGATTTGAATGGTAGTAAAGCTTACTACCAACACTGTTCAAATGGTATCACCATGTGTACAAAACCAGTGGCCATTTTTGAAAGTGGAAATTTTGAATGGTTTCAAATTAATGGTCTATCAGTAGGAGGGTTAATATACGGTAACGGAATTACGGTAACCATGGTTACAGATTTGCACTGCACTTATATTCAAGTTTTTATTACTGTTACAATGACTTTTACTGTGACTTTTGACATCTTCTGTGACAAACTTTTATTTAATGTTAATTATTAAATATTTTTCAAAAAAAAAACAGTTTCCTAAAAAATGACAAAATGAAAAAGTATGCTATTGCACATGTATTTGTACAGTGTTTATGGTCAGTAGTAAACACTCATTAATTTGGTTGGAAATTGTTAAGTTGCCATGATTTAATTGGATTATGTATATATTCGGGATATGCCTAAATGTAGAAATTCAAGTAAAATACCGTTTTTTATTAGTTTTTGCCTTGCATTTAGCGCTATTTTTAGACCTGTACAAATACAAATACAATGACGTAATTCCGTTACCATGATTGAAGGTAATTTTTTTTTCAATAAAGGAATATTTCAAATTTTATTTTGCATTGTAGTTATTAACCCTACTAAAGTGATACTACAAATACATGTAACACCCCTTTTGGAAATTAATAAACTTCACAAAGATTTACTAATTTATGCAAGACCTGAAAACTGTTTGTCCTTCGCCGTAATTCCGTTACCGAAATTTTTACCTCCCTAAAGTGACCCAGCAGGTGAATTATTAATTTTTTTTTCATTTGTGTCCAATAAATCTGTTGGATCTTGGCTCCCATTTCATACATAGATTAGTTGTCTAGTATAAAACATATTTTCTAGGTGATGGGCAAATGTTGGCTGGGTCATGAATGGACGTCATTCAGTTACCGGAGAATTGCCCATATACACATTGCAATTACATGTAATTTAATTACAGTAATGTTTATCAATTTCAAGCCTTATCTAGGGCTGTGCCGAATAACCGAATATTTGATCGATGGTTCAAATATCCGGTTCAGATTTTTGTTTTCTTGGAGCTTCCATCATTATCCCCCCAATCATCCTAGGTTACATTTGGTCGCCACCTACATGTAGCAAGTCCATCATATTCGCAATGTTATTTGCATGATGTACATGTAGGCCAGGCTACGTCAGACCTTATCTTGCTAATTTACATGTATCAAGTTTCAAGCCAAGTCCAGCAGCTTCCTTTCATGTTTTTGCCAGACAGTGCTTTCAATCCTGACAATCACCATCACCATCTAGAAAACCCTTACTCATAAAGAATATTTCTTCCAGGGGAATAAAATAATGGAATGTTTTTTAGGAGACAAGAGTTTATTCCAGATATGTCGTTCCAAGACAATATTTATTTAACGCAAAATATTTATTTAATGGAGAAATTGCCGAAAAGAGAATGACTGTATTATGATCGGGAATTTACGAAAGGACTAGGGGTGGACGATATCACGATATCGCAACAATATGATATTCAAAAAAATATTGGCTAAATCGATATTAAAAAAATACAGCTGATATCAAATTTATATCGTTCTTTCTAGCTAAAATATCATTGGAGTGATAAATCGTCTCCAACTTTCATGTCATTATACGGTAATATCAATGAAGTTATGGTACCGTGAAGAGCTAAAAAAAAAAAAAAAAAAACAGTTTGAAATCATGACACAATGCCGCTCGGGTTCCCAGGACCGTGCCATTAAGAAAAGGTCATCATTTTGAAATGGGGAAGTCGAGTTTGTTTATGAACGTCACGGTGAGTTCTTTTTTGGAAATGTTTGTCTCACTGATAGGCAAAAATCTAAGAACTTGGCTCGTTTTGGAGCGATTCAATTGAATTTTTGATAATTTTCAGAACTGTTTATTACCTATGCAACATCCCTGTTGAATCTGCATTTAAAAGTACATGTAGTTCATATAAATTCGGTGTCCAATGTCGTTATAATGTACGATACATACATTTTTTCATGTATTTAAAAATCCGCGTATTGAGATGATAATTATGGTATATCACCGATATCATGGCTGTCGATAATCCACTATCAATATCGTCACCCCTAACGTCAGGGATCCAGACACTACTGATTATTTGATTGATGGTTGATGTTAGCTAGGATGGTATCCAGTCGTTACGCCCCATCGCCATGCCGCCCCATCGCCATGCCGCCCCATCGCCATGATGCCCCATCGCCATGACGCCCCAAACCATAATGCCCCATCACCATTACATGTACGTCCCTGTACAAAAAATATTGTTAAAAAAAGTACATTCATGTCTAAAATCCGATCCATTATTGAAAGAAATTTTGTTTTTTCGGCGACTAGGCCTATTTCCAAATACACTCAATTGAAACTTTAACAATATGATTATTACATTGAATATGCATTATGTATAAGTTCAACAAATATTTCACAATTACGCCTACATGTAAGTTAGCTTTATGGTATTTGTTTAGAGTACGATCGTCCCGTTTCTTTATTTTATGTTGACTTTAATTATATCAGGTAGGCCCTAGGTAGGTATGTGAAGATACGCATCGATCGCGGCCGATATTTTCTGCCCGATTTCTGTTCCGCATCGCGTCATGCGCGCTGGGGAAATCCCCATAAATTCGCATTCTGATTGGCTGTAGACGATGATGACGTAGTGGAAAATCCCCTCTTACATCCGCCATGTTTGATTTTTTTATTTTTGGAATGTTTTGACCTTCGCTGGAAAAGTTGAAGAAATCACTGTTTTGACGGCACAAATACCACTCTAAGGCCCAATCCTACGTTATTGAAAGGTAAGTCTACATTATTGTTGTTATTTCATCTTTAAAATCCCAAAGTTTCATTGTATTTTATGGGTCCCCAACAAAATTGACTTACCCGCAGTCTGACGCGACCAGTCGCAGCTGGGTCGTCTGGGGGCAATCGGCATGAACGGGAGCCGAAAATCAAGCGTTTTTATTCAAAAAAGTCGCGTTTTCGGTCACAAAATTCTATTCAAGTAGGCCTACCTTAAGATAAATGACGCTAATTAACGAGCTTCAAATGCTTGTAATTTCCTTATCAATTAAGATATCTCAATAATTTTGGTACCACTGTGTAGGATTTTTCAAGCTCTTTCCAGTGGTACTAATTGCATTGGTATTGGTTCACTTTGAATATTTTCTTCACATACCTACCCTAGGCCTAATAGGCCTACTACTACTAGCTTTCATTAAATATTGCTTGAATGAATGAAATAATTTGACCATTACCAATTAATTAGTCTCAGAATTGATGAGTTTTGAATTGATTTAATGCAATAATGGACAACTCTGCTAATAGCAGCAAAGGGAACCGCAGCAAGGGCAAGTCACTGTACACATGTATAAGCCCCGTCCATGGCAGATAATCACCACTGAATACACCATACGTAACCCGCCGTACCACTCCAGCGGTAGCCCTGCCAGAGGTAAAACTAGCCGACCGCCAGCTAATCACTCTGCCTTTGCAGTACCGTTTCACGAAAAAAATAAACACATTGCACTGTAACACCTTAAATACTATGTATCTATACTGTATTGTTATTACGTGTATGCCTTTGATAATAAAAAAATATTGAAACTTAGACTGTGTTTTTGACCAATTCTTACCTTGTTTTGGTCATCTGCGGTTCGACTCTGTCCGCACGTTTATGATCACGTATACTGATGTATAGTGTTAAGTTGCAACAGTTTTCACGGTCATCGCGCGCGCCCTCGCCGCCAACATTATTAATTCGTGTTGAAAACCTTTTCAATACAAACCTACGGCTGTTTCAGTTTCATTTAATAAGCCTTATCTTATTGTGCGCGCAATGAATAATGGGTTTTGGAAAATAACGAGTTGTAAACAAAGCAGACATTTGTGCACAAAGTCAATGGAGGAGAAAGAAGTTGTAAAGTTTTTTACGTTTTATAGCAAAATTATGGAGAATTGTTTAAAGAAAATAGTTAAATCATGAACAAACCATTTTTGTAATTAAGAAAAGAATTGATGTTTTCCCAGAAAACTACGCAAATGGAAAAATTCTCAGCTGATTTCTGATTCCAGGGTGCGACGACCATTATTTTAGATTTGTAAAAATCTTTTCTTCAAAAAAAGGGGGTAAATTGCAGATAATTGCATCGTTTTTAAACAACAAATTAAACATTATGGTCGAACCCTGGTCAAACCCACAATACATTTAAAAAAATAATGATGATTATAAATTGGGGGTGTCGGTCAAGCGTAAAATTAATAACATTAAAAAATAATTAAAAATTAAATAAAAAATAAATAAATAAATAAATACAAAATTGCTGTCCACCCGAAAAAAACAAACTATTAAAAAATAATTGAAATGAAACAAAGTGCTAGTTGAGACAAGAATTATTATCTTATAAAGAAACTATTATCTTATTATTATATTATTGTGGGACCGTCTGATATTACCGCACGTTCCCTGATCGTACATCTAAAATGAGACTTATCTGTTTTAATCCCCTCAAGTAAAACATTGTATTAATTTGTGTATTTTGTTGTTCCTACCGCTAATCAGACTGTATACAAAATAATAACTATTGAATATCAGGAACATATATAGGCACTGTTTTTACCATCCTTTAATTCATATGCAATATATGTTTTTTGATGGGAGAATATTTCTAAAAGGAAATATGTTCCGAAAACCGAACTAAACAGCTTCTCGGTCGTTAGTAGTGAGTTTGCCTAAAAAGTACATTGCAAATGCTGTTCATGATGAGCAAATTAGAATATAACTGTCATCCAGGGGCGTGTTTTCGCAACCCTGACCAGAAACTTGTTTCTGACGTCATATTCTTGACCAGAAACAAGACGGCAATGCTACGCGAAAATGCGAACGTAACCAGAAAATTGTTTTCAGTTTGCGACGTGTTCAATCATCAACGTTTCTCAAAATACGATGTATTCAATTTTTTTGCAAAATAGAACTTACTCGTGAGCGCTAGTAATAAACTTGAAAGATATACTGGTATGCAAACAATCATTTCATCATGTTTTAACAAATAATTAACAAAATTTTCGTGTTTTTTTTACAATCCGCCATCTTGAAACCAAGCGTAAACTTCGGTTCACATTTGGTCAGAACAATTACGTCATCGCAAACATGTTTTTGATTACAGTCGCGAAAACGCGCCCCAGAAAACAGCTGAGAAATCATCCGTTTGCGTGGCTTCTGCGAATAAAAATGATTCTTTTCTTATTATACAGATGTTATGTATATATGTAATTTCACTTTATCATACATTATCTTTGTACACAAATGTGTGCGTTTGTTTACATCTTTATTTTCCAAAACCCAACTCACCACTTCGCGCATAATTCCGATAAGGCTTATACGTTCCATGGCAGAAATGCGCTGTTCAATTGATGGAATTCTTTGGAACCATTTGTCATTCCACATAATGGTCTGTTGAGGGGGGCACACACAGTAAACATGATGAAAATAGAAGTCCAAGTACCGTTTAGCTCGAAAAACAAAAGGCAGACGATATCCGTATTCAGACACACCTAGGTCTTAAAAAGCGTGAAGTCCCCGAAATCCAACATCACAAGACTGGAATATCAGGCTACTATCAACAACCTCCGTAATGAGTCTTCGATACACATTCTAAAGGCAGAGAAGGGTAATGCCACAGTCGTGATGGACCCGGCGCTCAGAGTACGATCGGAAAGTTCAGGATATCCTTTTGCACTATACAGGCACCTCCGTCCGTCCAGCTCGAAATGTCCAAGATTCTTTGGCCTACCAAAGATTCATAAACCAGACAGACCGCTCCGACCGATTGTCTCACCTGAGGTTCCCCACGTCATAACCTCGCCCAACACCGTTGACTAAGCTCTTACACCCACTCGTGGGTAAGACACCTCACCATGTACCCAATTCAGCAGGGTTTATCAACATCATAAAGGGAACCATATTGCAGCCTTCCGATAGTGAGTTTTGACGTCAAGTCATTATTCACCAACCGCTACCTAAATGCCCGGTCGTTCCACCCACCATCCGTGAAATCCTCTGTGAATTGCACCCTACTTCGAAGGGCACACACTATCAGCGATAAAGAGCACTTGCCATCCGAGTTGAACCATCTTAACGTTGTGTTAAGAGACAATGGGTACAGACCTGATAAACTAAAGTTCCTCCCCAGGAACGCTCCACGATCCTCTGACGCAACCAACAAACCTATTGCCGTCCTACCGTACATTGGCCACACTTCACACAAAATCCAGCGTATCCTGAGGGAAGCTGACACCAAGGTCTACTACCGGACTCGAAACAAGTTGGAAACGAAGTTACACACCCACAAGGACAGACATAATCCCAGCCGTCAAGCTGGGGTTTACCGAATTCCTTGCACTTGTGGTAAAGTGTAAATTGGCGAGACCGGCAGAGGCCATACGACCAGGCTCAATGAACACAAGGCCCACGGCCGCAGAGGGGAATGTGACACACACACACACACACCCACACACACCCACACACACACACACACACACACACACACACACACACATATATATATATATATATATATGGTACAGCGCTCGTACGGTAATCGAGAGGTCGCTGGTTCGAGTCCGGCATCAGCCAATTTTTCTTTGCTCGCTACCCGTTTATATATATATATATATATATAACAATGAGAACTATAAGAACTATAGATATGAGCCGTTACCAAGACATTGGAAAAGAAAGTTAAGAAACGAAAGTATTAACGGCTCAGTGAACATGAGCTAGAAGGGGCACAAACCGTGACCGTAACACAATAATAATAAAAATTATTATATTTAATTCTTATATATCGCTTATAGTCTCAATGCGCTTTACATGATATGTGATGTAATCTTTGACGTCGCTGTTCAACACCATATACCGGTACACTGCTTCCCGCAATACGGACAGTACATATACAAGAGAGGCGCCCGCGGACGTAATGGGCGGGACATAATGGGCCCGCGGACTTAATGGGCCGGACATATTGGGCCCGGGGACTTAATGGGCCGGACATATTGGGCCCGCGGACTTAATGGGCCGGACATAATGGGCCTGCGGACGTAATGGGCCCGCGGACGTAATGGGCCGGGCATAATGGGACCAAATCGGTTCGCGGACATAATCATACTTGCGGACATTATGGTCCGGAACATATGTTTGAAATATTGTCAATTTCTGATACGTCGTTAAATTTGGAATCTGTTGTTAATCATTATAATTCATCGCTTGCAAGCATTTTGGAAAAGCATGCCCCCTTAAAATCACGCAACATTACAATTCGGCTTTCCAATCCATGGTACTCCCCTGAAATTGATGCTGCAAAGAAGTTAAGAAAAAGACTTGAAAGGAAATGGCGAAAAACCAGGTTAGAAGTTGACCCTGAAATCTTCAAAACTCAACGTCAGCAAGTTTACACCATGATAAATGATGCAAAAGCTTCATATTATAGGAACAAAATATCAAGTTGTACCGATCAAAAAGAACTCTTTAAGATTGTTGAACAACTTCTACATCAAAAAGGGAAATCTAAACTTCCTTCTCATAATTGTAAAACAGAACTGGCAGAGAAATTCAACAAGTTCTTCATTTCTAAAATTGCCAAAATACGAGAGGACCTCGATACTTCTGTAGATGTTTATATTAGCGGTGTTTCTACAATTTCTCAAAACATGCACTACGATAATTTGAATTCAAATCTCGAAGTTTTTCTACCTGCATCTGAAGATGAAATTAATAAAATAATCGCTGCTTCACCACCAAAATCTTGTGATTCTGATCCAATACCTACTTGGCTCTTAAAGAAACATCTAAACCTATACTTGCTCCCGTTATTACAATGATTGTTAACATTTCGCTGCAGTCTGCTACTTTTCCATCATGCTTCAAAACTGCTCTTGTGACACCCCTTCTCAAGAAACCATCATTAGACTCTGAAAACTTAAACAACTACCGACCAGTCTCAAATCTGGCATTCGTTTCAAAGATCATTGAAAAAATAGTATCCAGCCGTCTATCAGATCATCTTGCTTCTAATAATCTTTTCGAGCCTTCCCAATCTGCCTACAGAAAAAATCATGGAACTGAGACAGCCTTGTTACGTGTACAAAATGATATTCTCCATGCTATGGACAACAAACGTGGTGTGTTTCTGGTGCTACTAGATTTGTCTGCTGCCTTTGACACCATCGACCATAATATCCTCCTTTCACGGCTCTCATCTATTGGTGTCAAAGGCAAAGCCCTGGAATGGATTCAATCATATTTGAGTGGTAGAATGCAAGCTGTCAACATTAGTGGCTGCTTATCTTCAATCATCTCACTTCTCTTTGGCGTCCCACAAGGCTCTGTATTAGGGCCTCTATTCTTCACTATATATTCCGCCCCCATCGCTAATATTGCCCGCAAGCATGATCTTCAAGTTCACATGTATGCGGATGATACGCAACTTTATCTGTCATTTGATTTGTATAATACTGAAGATGAAATAGCTACTCGCAAACGCATTGAATCATGTATCAAGGATATCAAATCTTGGATGACATTTAATAAACTGAAATTAAATGATGATAAGACTGAGCTTATTGTAATTACCTCAAAATATCATCAATCTAGACCCACAAACAAATGTTTTCAAATAGTGTCCTCATCAATCCATGCTTCTCCTAATGCTCGTAATCTGGGAATTATCTTTGACAGCACGCTATCTATGGATGATCATATCAAGAACGTCTGTGGATAACGATACAGCAGCTACTTTGATCCACGCTTTAGTGACGTCAAGATTAGACAATGGAAACTCCCTACTGTATGGTGTCACTGATAAACAGCTAAATAAGCTCCAACATGCCCAAAACTCTGCAGCACGCATGTTAACCAGGACTTGCAAGTTTGATCATATCTCTCCAATTTTAAAACAACTCCACTGGCTACCGATTCGTCAAAGGATTCAATTTAATCTCATATTGCTCACTTGGAAATCACTTCATAACATGGCACCAAAGTATATAAGTGAACTTCTTTCTCCATATGTTCCCAAACGCACTTTACGATCTACTGATAAATTTCTTCTGACTGTTCCTAGGACTGCATCTTCATATGGTGATCGTGCATTTTATGCAGCTGCTCCTAAACTTTGGAATGACTTGCCAGTAGAACTTCGCAGTTGCAGTTCAATCAATGTTTTCAAGAACAATTTAAAGACTCATTTATTTAAGACTGCTTATTGTGCTTGATTTTTGAATATGTATGTAATGTAATACATGTATGTAATGTTTTGCTTGATTTTTTTTGTTTTACATCTTTAGTTAATATGTGTATATGCGTGTATATGTATATGGTATGTGTATGTGCATGTATGCATATGTTGGCCTATACATGTACATGTACATGTATATATATATGTGTATGTGTGTACTTTCTATAATGTTCATTCTTTTGCTGTGTTAATTGTTGCGCCTCAGAATAGGCATGCCTAGATAGACGGCGCATTATAAATGCATTATTATTATTATTATTATTATTATTATTATTATTATTATTATTATTATTATTATTATTATTATTATTATTATTATTATTATTATTATTATTATTATTATTATTATTATTATTTGAATAGGCTAATGGTCCTGTCTAAAGATAAAAAGAAAAACAAAACAAAACAAACAAAGCAACATGCAATAAACATTACATTGGATAACAATTGTAATACTGAGTACCGACTGTGTTTGCTATAGTAGTAGTAGGGAAAATACTTACAGGGTAAACATTATTGCAATTACCCTCCCCCACACCTATCTCCTCAATATTTCAGGGAACATGTGCTCACGAATCTTAATCATTATGCTAAGATCGCGGGCTTATAAATTTCGGTCAGTTGTGTTGGGGGAAAAAGAGAGGGGGTCACTAACTGTAGTGGTGGTAGCTGGATACGGACTTCGATGACGCCGTCTTTTGGAACTAGGTTCATTGTTGCCGTGAGATGATATTAATTTGCCGATGTAACCTATAAAAATGGGTTTCAGGTTTCCTTGTCCATGTTTCTTAATTCAGAATAGTAAAATAGTGGCAAAATAGTCTGGTTTATTTCATCTATCACGAATGGTTTGCTCGCATCGTTAAATGTAGGCATTTTCAGCAATGTGCTAATAGATTATTTCATTGTAATTTACGAAAGTGACAGTCCAACCTAGGCTTGGGTCTGTGCTTATCAAAATCAGAGCAGCACGTATGCGGCAGTTGCATGTTCGCCACCTGTTTTGGGTGACGCGCGATGTGGATTTCAACCAATCACAGTGAGGCAAATTCTTTCGCATAATGCATCCGACTCATAATACACGTACTCTGAAAGTGTTACTTTGAAAGTGATTCGTGTGTCCCCAAAACATACATTTGTCCAATGGCTTTAATCATCAAAAATTTAACACGAACCCGTTACGGGCATTAATGGGAATAACAGAAATAAAGATGTATCACCGTTGTTGGGGCCTTCGGCTCGGTCCTTGGGGGATTTTCAACAAAAGAAGGGGGCCATGCATGACCCCTAACAAACTTTTGGTACTGACCGCACCAATGCATCCACTCTTCTGTCATGCTTTCATGTTTTCACCACTAAATGCATGTTGCTTTTTCATTAGTTTAATTAAAGGGTTATAATATACAGTGTTCATATTAAAGTATTGTCTTCAACAACTGCAATAAATATGGTATAGATATACAAACATTTAGAAATACATACCTGACTTTCAAGTGTGTTCTCAGCTCAGTCAGCTGTTGTACAGTTGCGCCTGCAAGTCATAACTTTTTATGGAATTGGAACAAACGCCACCCACATAATGTAGCAATTTGCCGGGACCGCATTTATTTGGATATGGAATATTTCCTCTAAGCAATTACTCAGCAACCCATACTTGTCAACATTTCTGTTAAGGCTGTATTTGTATATTTGTAGACCGCGTGTGATCCACCACACATAAAGCACAAGTCGTCCGCCATCTTCAAAAGTGGGTTAAATGAAGAAAGACAGAGCGGCGCCGCATGGTCCCCTAGTTATACAATTATGCTTTTAAAAAAAGGAAATTGATAAGGAAATCTCTGATAATTTTACATGACACTGCAAAGGACCGTAAGTGGAATGACAAATGATAATGGTTCCAAAGAAAACCTTAATTCCATCACTTGGAGAGTGCATGGAACATATTAAATGAAACTGAAACAGCCGTAGGTTTGTATTAAAAAAGTTTTCAACACGAATTAACATGTTGAATCGGGCGGGGGCGCTGTTTACCATACCGCTGATGGGTACAGCAGCAGGTGTATGTGCGACAGTGCGGACAGAATCGAACCGCAGAGCAGACCAAAATAAGGCAAGAATTGGTCAAAAACACAGTGTAAATTTCAATATTTTTATTATCAAAGGCATACACGTAATAATGTGTTTATTTTTTCGTGAAACATGCAATTTACGTTTCTTTGTACACTCATTCTAGCTGAATAACATTAACATAACGATAGTGTACATGTCACCATGATGTCACATAAGTTTTATCGCTAATAAAATAGCACTGAAGCAACTGCCGCAAAGCATACAGGGATACAATTTGGGGCATCTGTTTGGCGCAGCTTTTGTGACGTCAATAATATTTTGTTTGTCCGCGCGGCGCGCACGCAGAGTGGCGCCCACAGACATCCCACAATTCCTTGCAGCTGCTATTATTAACTTATTGTGCAGACAGAATCGAACCACAGAGAAGACCAAAACAAGGCAAGAATTGGTCAAAAACACAGTGTAAGTTTAAATATTTGGAAAGAATGTCGTATCCGACCACCACTTTTTAAGGGTTTTTGGGGAATTTTTTTGCAACCACTAACCAGTTTAAAAATGATTATCGTATCGATTTTCGGGGTACAGAAAGTGAAAACTATCTGTAAAATCCACTTTTACTTTAGTTTTATGATGGTTTTCGGACTTTATTTCCTTCTAAAAAAATCCTCCCCTTCAGAAAATAGAAGGATCCTATTATTTATAGATGCCACTGCACATTATACATTGAATGACTGTGTTGGTCACTATGGGGAAGATGGGTCATTCCACGTCAAATCACACACTTTCCGAGGTCAATCTCACAGATTTTTTTTTTACTTTTTACTTTTTGTTTGTTCAGTTGTATGAGAAAACTCCAAAACTGAAATTTGAGCATTTTTGGTCACATGGTTTGTGAGTTACAGGCCGTTGAACTTTTTACGTGGCTTTCGTTTGACCTCTACAACTTTGGAAATCTGTAACTCCGGTTAAGAATATCGTAAGAAAGTGATTTTTATGTTAAATGAAAGCTCTTATCGTCACAAATTATCCACTTTGCAATTTGGAATTTAAAAAAAAATAAGCAAGTGGTCAAGCAAAGTGGACTTTGACCTTTGACCCCACGCGGGCCGCAAAATTAAAATTCATGAAATTCTGACAAACAAAGGCCCAAAGTATACTCATTGTGTATACCAAATATAAAAATGGGCTCAAGCAATTTTAAAGGTGTACTTTTAAAATAGGCAGGGAACTCCAATGCTGATGTACAGTGTACATTATGTATGCATGTACAGTATAGTACATACGTATACTGTACATGATGTACATTGTATTACTGATTGTATGTATCATTTCATGTATAGCTACACTCAGCAGTGTGACTGGGGTTGGTTCAGCAGTGTGAGTAGGGGAACGAAGATTTACTTGGGGGAGTGGGAGCACAGATCTTGGTCCGGGAAGGGGGGGGGGGGGGGTGGTCATGCAGTGTGGACACTTCCATAATCACTTAAATAATTACTTTACATGTACTTCTATTGTACTGAGTGATTCTGGGATATTCTGTGATCAAGTACGCTACCATCATTTTCCTCAAAATGTTTTTTCTCAATATAACTCGGTATGCACCCTAAGGAATAACATGGTAAGCACAAAACACCTTAATTTAAAACACAGAATTCTACCATAGAAGTGTACATAAATGCAGACCATGCAAGGACATGTCACAAATGTGTATTCGGTACATTACATGCAGTTCACTCATGGTTTCACAACACATGATTTCCCCTGTATCGCATCGCAAAATGCGACGTAATTTGGACAATCTGCGATGGAATTTCAAACAATACATCGCAGGAGCTGTGATACAAATTGCGACAGATTTTTTTCACTATTGTGGTTTAATAATTTTTGAAATCATATTCACAAACCTTTCCCGAAATAACGTTTACATGTATATTTCCGACCAAAAATACCAAGGGATCCATCCCGACTGGGTTTGTTTCCGTGTGTCCAGACCACGCCGGGGGTACATCCGTGCTACGTATGTGGTCAACGATGACTTCACGACGCGACGGTGTTGATGCAACAGTGAACACGTGCACTTGTTTTACCTATGTGCATCCGTACATGCAACTTTATTTCCCAGCAATCTGTAAGGATTTTATCCGCCATGCCTAAAATTCTATGTGCATGCAATATTTTTCTGCTGATGAATTAACTACGAAATGGAAAACACGCAACAACCGCCCAGTTTTTGTTTATAGCTTCACACGTGTTTATTTTTCTTCTCCCGAGTTTGGGGGTTGGAACATTGAGCAATGAGCTACCCCTATACACAATAGTACCATGTTCAGTTCACACGTGCGCTTTCATACTTTATGAATCATGCGCAATATAAGCAATACATTATTATTAAATTATTATACAATACACTACGGCCGTATTCAAAGGAACTCTAGAAACGTTATTAACTTCATTTTATAATAATAGTTTTTGAAAATTAACAAAATGAGCATTCATTTATATGTAGTGGTGAGATTTAGAATAATTTCAGCACACAATATGATCGCACTTTCAACCAAGGTGAGCCACTCATTTTCCTGACGAATTTTTAATAATCAAAATCAAGCTTTGATCATACCATAGAGATCATACCACAAAGTAACGTTACACTTAGAGAAATTCACTTTGAAAAGCACCCAAACATGTCGCAGTCGGTAATTTGTTTTCGTGATATTGCCTCTGTTTTAGCGATCGATATAACAATTGTAAACAAACAAGAAAATAGAAGGAGGACTAACTTTCATGAATGACTGCAATTTGGAGAAAATAATTAAGAAATTGGCCTAGAAGAAAGAAACACGTGATATATTTTACCACCTGTGGCTCAATTTCCGGACACTTAAGATTATTATTTCTGGTAAAATTTGGACATTCATATTATGAGCCAAACGACAGTAAAGCTTTAAAAAACAACACCTTTACCTATGCACACTACATACTGTAATTTTAAGCATTTTTAAATTTGCTACACAAAATTCACAGATTGCTACACAAAAAAATTATTTTGCTATGCAAATTCATTTTTTGCATCGCAGTTTTGCTATAAGCAAAATTTTTGAACCAAATCGTTCCCTGCACCAACTGAGTAGCACAACAAAGACGGAAATCTCTTGAAATAGCGCTTTGAAAATGCACACACAGTCACACACTATCCCAGGAACTCAAAAATACATGCCTACAAACCAGTGTCACTGAAAAGAATATCTTGAGGTCCGTGACTTCTCTAGTAGCCACTAGCCATACCATCTGACAAAAATATGTACAATGTACCCTAACATTACATCATGTAAGTCCAGATTTCAGGCCTCCCATATTTTGTTCGTTTAGTAATTACACATGTATGTAAAAAAAATGTGTTTGAGATATCTGGACTAGTACTATGCAAATCATGCATGGGGGTGGGGGGAGGGGGGGGGTTGGACATTTTCATTTTTTGACCTGGCATTTTTGGAAAAATGCTAAAAGTGAACCTTTTTTGAAAAATTTCAATTTAACCCTCCTACTATTGCTGCACTTTAGTGGGAAGTTGCTAGAGGTCAAAACCAGTCAACTGACTGTTCTGACTGTTCTGACTGTTGACCCAAATGGGCACACAAGGGCATTTTTGACTGGTTTTTACTGTCATTTTGACCACCCTGAACAATACCATTACCAGACAATACTTTTACCAGTCAACTCATTTTAACCTGTAAATGGGCAATTCCACGCGAATGTTGACATGCCCCCAAAAAATTCAAATAGAACTTTTTGAAGTTTTTTCACTTTTGCAGGGAGATTGATACCTAAACCTTATGAAAATGTATTGATATCACCAACATTTGTTCATTTTCATTTTTTCCCGCACATTTGAATATGTATGCATAATAAAACGTCAACTTTTCAAAAAAATTGTAAAAATAGGAATATTTTTTTATTCTCTTATAATTTATCAAAGCCAACATTTAAAATAAATTTATTATATGCAAAATAGTACTTAGGATACCTTCTCTAAGAAATTGGAAAAATTATTGTGATTTCTATTTGCATACATACGTGTACGCTGCATATGAATGTATTTTACGTTTTTTTTTTCCACGGCACCATGTAACGTCCGTAACATTTTGGTCATCTTTTTCCTCAAAAATAATTTTTTTTCTTACTCTACATATTTAAAGCTAGTTTTTGATGGGTAACTTTATCCAGTATGAAACTTGAAAATCCAATAATTAGAACTAGGCTAACGAGTGTTACGGACGTTACGGAATTTTGTTACAGACGTTACGTTACGGACGTTACACGTTTTATAATGCACAAGTACATGGTAATAAATATATAAAAGGGAAAAGACCCTGATGCACATAGAACTAGGTAATTTGAGTATAAATTGTATCAATTTTATGCCTTTTGGTGGGAATGTTAAAGACTCATGTGTTAGGCAGGCAATAGTAGCAGTCAGCTGAAGAAGTACAAACACACAAAAAGGTAAATGAATTTGATAGTTTTCATCAATATATTGTCTTTAAACATTTTGCCATTTTAGTATGCTATAACAAATCAACTACTACATGTATTTTTTACTACATTTTCCAACTAACAGTTTATAAAAATCTTGATTATTCATTTGCAGTTAAGGGATGTTCTTGTCTACATGTACATTACTGTAGGCATCCTATGGTAGTAATTAACTGTTATTTTGTTAGAGTGCATTAGGACTGTACTGAAACTAATTAAAACCTCCGTGTACATTTACATATGTACGTAGTCTTAAAAATTCAATTCTACAATGTATAAATATCTTCATTGCTTTTTCAGTTCTTCAAAAAAGATTCCCCAACAATTAAAAGATGGAATGCCAATCAATTACCTAGAATTTTAAAATTCCCTTTTTGGCATCAATGTCTCTTCATAGACATTCAGGCCCAATTCTACATTTGTTTTTTGACGATTGTTCAGTGTTTATAAGAAAGAGTTTTTAAAGTGTTATGTTAAGTGATTGATGTTATTGTTATTATTAATTCCATTAATGCAGGCATGATATTCTTCCTATTTTAATGTGATTCCCAATTTTTTGCCTAAGAAAATCAGTAAGATTTTTATTAAATAGCCTCAAAAAGCCTTTCAAAGCATAAACCATACAGGCTAATGGCCCTTGTACTGAGGTCAGTAAGATTACCCTACATGTATGCTTTTTTTTTCAATGGTCAAATATCATTTCTGATTAATGTTCACATGTTTGTAAGGCTGGTCATATTAAAAAGATGAAAAAGAAATTTAGAGCTGAGAAAATCATGATTCTTAACTTTCTGCCCACGTTGTTTCACATCCACAACGCTAAAATGTAACCTCCGTAAAGCTAAAATGTAATAATAATAATAATAACGGCAAAAACTTCATGTTTCTCCATTAACAAAATGACTTTTTCTAAATTGTCAATTATGTTTGTATAGAGGGAAGTTATATCTACTACTACATAGTTATTTCAAAGAGCTCTGACCAAAAACTTCAGAGTTTTACCAATATGTCACCGAGGTTGAAAAGCCTTGTCAGAACACGTAACGTCCGTAACGCTCGTTTGCAGTGGTTATATCTAATAAATAAACCAAGCTAAGTACAATTTCACCATGTCATGTTATACACTAGGGTCTAAAGTAATAATGTGCAGAATAATTAAAATCTGCTTTGACTGCAAGTACATGTATGTTACTTTGTTTTCTAAAAATTGCTAGTCACCTCTGTATGTAACGTCCGTAATGGTGGAATTGCCCAAATGTACTTATTACATGTGAATATATAAGGTTTGACAGTGTTTGACTTTTAAGTGCACTACAGTATGTACCTTGGCAAGTACATGTATATCAACAATTTGACTGATTTTGACCCTACAAGGAGCGTTAATGCAATTAGTTATTTTATTTTATTTTATCATTGACTAATTCTCTACTTACCGGATTTATTAATTTTTTCAAAATAAGCCATTTGGTCATACCTAATTTGCATAAATTAGCATAAACATTATTTTAAATGTAAAACATGCCATTTCTACATAGGTAAAATTTAGTTCAAGTAAAAGTGTAATTCAGTTTAACCCTCCTACTTTTGGTACCTTTTCAATACAAGTTGATGCACCATTTGAAACCATTCGCTTTTGTGGTTTTGAATGGTGAAATAACTGTGTACAGTATTGATTCCCCCAAATGGTTTTGAATGGTAGGTCAGCTAATACAAAACCTTGTTTAGATCTTTCCAAATGGTAGTACAGCTAATACAAAACCTTGTTTGGATACTTCTAAGTGGTGAATCAATGGACCCTCTATGCATTTGAATGGATTTGAATGATAGTAAAGCTTGCTACCAACACTGTTCAAATGGTATCACCATGGGTGTACAAAACCAATGGGCATTTATGAAAGTGGAAATTTTGAATGGTTTCAAATGGTCTATCAGTAGGAGGGTTAAAATTAAGAAAAATTATTGAGTCTTTTCTTTTAATGAAACAACACTTTGACACAATTTCATTTTAAAATTATAAATATAAAAAATCTGAATTAATTTAATTAATTTATGGTAATTAGCCCCGAAAAATTTACATAATTGTATGTCACACACGTAACCGAAAAGAAAAGTTTTATTTTCAAGAAAGTGAGGTTTTAATAATATTTTAATTTTGTGTCAAAAGCTACACACTGTAGTTTGGGTAGACCTCACATTACACAAAATATAAAATTAATTATGTTTCCCAATAATTAATTAGCAGCAGTTATTAATTGGTCACACACGTAACCAGGCGGTTATGTGTGTGACATTCTTGGTTACGTGTGTGACATTCTTGGTTACGTGTGTGACATTCTTGGTTACGTGTGTGACACTATTGGTTACTTGTGTGATGTACACTGTATACACTGTACATGTACAGTATATCTACATGTAATGCATTCAAATGCATTGCTGCTGTACATGTACTGTACATACATGTATGAACTTTGTGTACGTTATATATACATTGTATAATTATGTACAAATAATAGAGTACACATTTTAAGCCTACTTTGTAATCATTTTGTGAACATTCATCCAATGAAATCAGAGATAGAAGACTGTCCGTGTATGTCCGCGCACTGAGTTTGTACATGTCTAGTTACACAGAATACTCAACAATAATTCAAAATTTGCAATGTCTTACTCAGTGAGTACCAAAATGAAGTCCAAAGGGCACTGTCTCGCGAATCAGTCATGTTATCCTGAACAGCAAAAGAAACGTCGTATGAATACAAGATATCAACAGGTATATTTTGTAACGTACACAAATATGACTGGGGATATCTGAGTAAGTCATTTTCCTTTCTGTCATCACCGCCACAGTCCGGTGAATGTTTTTGCGCATGTTTTGTCTTTGGGGCTGATCACATGATGGTCATGTTCGAGTGTGTGCATATCAATACCTTGTGTGGCCACCATGAGAGATGACCACAGATACACATCTCCTGTACATGGAGTGAACAAGGTGGTTGATAAAGGCCATTGGGATCTGGGCCCATACCCTCAGGAAAACTGCACTCAGTTCAGCTACAGTTGTCGGCCTTGGGCGCACTTCATTAAGTTGTCTTTGGATCTCGTCCCACAAGTGTTCTATGGGGTTCAAATCCGGACTGAGGGCAGGCCAAGGCATGGTTCTGATATTGAACTGCTGGAGAAAGTCCCTGGTTGCTCTTGCAGTGTGGGGACGGGCATTGTCATGCTGGAAGACATGATTCTGGTGGTGTGCGAAATACGGCACAATGTGAGATCTCACAACTTGATCGATGTACCGGACAGCTGTGACCCCATGACCTCTACCTGGACCGATGTTCTGAAAGACCACAGGTCCAAATTTCTGGTGAAGGCCAATACAATGTACCTCCCCAAACCATGATGCTTGGTCCGCCCCATGGGTCTCTTTCCATCATACACTCATCTGCGTAACGTTCACGCCTCCTTCGCCAGACCCTAGTTCTGCCATCTGCCGTGGAAATGCAGTAACAGCTTTCGTCGGAGAAGATGGTTCTCCATTGCCAGTGACGCCAATGTTGACGCTGCATGGCCCATTGCAGACGTTCCCGTCGGAGACAATCTGTCAGAATTGGACCCCTAGCCGGACGACGACAAGACATGTTGTTGGCGGCCAAACGGCGTCGGACCGTGTCGTCACTAATGGGTCGCTGGTGGGTCCCAATGGTCTGACGAGCTGTTTCCGTGGCCCTGGTGAATCGGTCCTGGAGATGTTGGCACAGAATATACCGATCCTGTCGAGGCGTTGTAACCCTGGGCTGACCACTGTGAGGACGGTCATTGGTACTGTTGGTGGTGTTGTATCGCTGCCTCAGACGTTCGATAGTTCGGACATTGCAGTTAAAGCCATTAGCAATGACCTGAGCACTTTCGCCAGCGTGCAGACGTCCAATGGCTTGTTCGCGTTGGTTTGCGGTTAATCGTGGCATGCCTGTTGCTTCCAAAGAACAACTGGCAGTCCATCAATTCAGGATGCCTTTTATACCCATAGCTACATGTACATGTACCACGAGATGCACAGGCACTTCGATTGTGTCGGGAAGTGTTTGCACTTTGCACCCACCCACCATGGCTGTTTACATACCGGATGCTTTGAAAACCATTCAAGTCGCATTCCATCCGCTAGGATTTTCAGGCACAGTCATGATTCAGAATGATGTTAGACTGCATATTTCCCGAAAACGATACATGTAAAACTCTTGTGGTTGAGTTATGTCAACGATTTAAAATCACGGCGTTTCTTTTGCCGTTCAGTATATTTACAGCTGCTATATTTCAAAATGGTAGTTGTGAATCTCATGTGATTGTCTCAAATTCAAATGACAAGGGCAAGGACACTACATGTACATTTGTGAAGTATTTAGTACAAAAAGCTGTCACAAATAATCGGTCAAACATTACCCTTTTCATTGTCAAACTCCTGTTAATTCTAGCAATAGAGCACAATACACAATTTGAGTGGCAGTACTTTGCCACTTGACATGGTAAAGGTGTTGTTGATGGTTTTTACAATGTCCTAATGACTTTGTGTATCAAGATAACAAACTAACGTGGGGTAAACATATATCACTGGATAAAATTAAAACTTATGTTAAAGATGCACAACCCTGGATAGATGTCCTCCCCGCGGCCTGGAATCAGTAAGGTCCACAAAATCAAAGTCAGTCCTTTAGGTACCTTAAGTTTTTGGCACACATCAGGTGTTCCTGACCCTGATTTCACCATCCAATAATAAGACTGTTAATAAGAGCACACACTGGGAGGTTGGTGATTGGTTGGTTGTCAGGTATGATGAAGATACATGTACATGTATCTATCCAGGAGAAGTTGTACGCATTGTAGGTGAGGAAATACATGTTGTAGATAAAGTAATGCAGAAGGCAGGAAGCTTTTGGAAGTGGCCCTCTAAGGATCCAGATATTGTATTTTATTCACTTGACAAAATTGTGAAAAAATACAAGGTCCTCAAGTTGCAGGTTCAAGGGGTCAGTTCAAATTTGATGGGATGTAATAAAAGATTACTGAAGACTTTATGTTGAATATTCATATCACTGTATCAAATGTTTGAAAATTGAAAGATGACTTCAGGTTTTATTTTGCTTTGTGTTTAATTCACACACTATGTTTCCTCATGTAAAAGGAATTCATCACTCCCTCTGGTAACTTTTTGTTTGGACAAAATATCACGTTTGAAGGATTAAGGAAAATAACAGAATTGGAAACATAAACAAATTTTCTTATGAAATATTGAAAATGGATCTTTAAAGTAACACTAACAGGTAGTATGAAAGTATACAATTTGTATTTCTTAGTACAGTATTGATCTGTCAAAGGTTTATTTCAGACGGAAATAATATTGGCAAATGCTCAGACTTATCATGTGTACAAGCTGTGTCATTATTGCATGTCACACACGTAACCAACAAATGTCACACGTAAGCAGACTACATTTTTATATCTGTTTAATAAGTTAATAAGTAAATGTGTGAATTTTCAAATCAATAGTTCTATTATGTTAGTAGAATGATAAAGAAGTCCTGGTAAAGATTAGGATCCTCTAATGATTGTTTAATATGTAAAAGAAAATAATCAATTATCATAAACATACAGCGGAAGATAGAATATCAGAATTTCCTATTTTTAGGTCACACACGTAACCGAGAATGGCCCTAATGCTAGCCTGCTCCAAGATCCCAACATCTTTTAAATAAAGGCCTAAGAATTGCCTGAAGGGATGTTGAACACTAAACTAAACACTAAACACTATATGTACCAACGCCCAGGCCCATAGCAAAGGCATTTATGCCTGTATTGTGCATATCATCAGGCTTATACAATGTACATGACTTTCTCTTTCTCCTACTTGACAAGTGACAACTCCTCAGAGGGAGAATGGTCCCCACCTTAAGTAAGACTAATTGCGGTGACACCATGTGGAATCTCAATTGAGTAGTAATTAGTTCTGAAAAGAACTGGTGGTACAACTCGACGTTTCGATCAGTATGCTCTGATCGTCCTCAGGAGAATGCCGGACTCTGGAAAATGCTGCTGCTTAAGTAGACTGCTGGAGGATCATCCCATGAATGGATGCTGGAGGATTAGTTCGTTGAGGCGCGCAGGCGGGAACTGTTGAGACTAGGATCCTAGGGGTTGGGGGAGAGGAGTGTATGCTCACTGAACTGAATCAGTTGTTGACAATCATGGGGGGAAGGAGGGTGGTTAACTTAGGATATAGGAGATCCCTCAGTCTGGGGTGGGTTATGGACTTTGGATATAGAAGATCCTTCAGTCCGTAGTAGTGGTCGCCAAATATCACTGATGTAGAAGCCGATGTCCTGTGGCACAGTGTCATGTTTGACGATCTCGATGGCCTCTCTGATGCGTCTGGGGTGCCATGTGTCGATGGGTGTGATGAGTTGGGCTGCCTGCCAGTCGATTTGGTGGTCCTTGATGTGCGAGTGCTTGACGATGGCAGACTTCTCGAAATCTCCTCTGCGGCCGTGTGCTCGGTGTTCCTTCAATCTGATGGGGAGGTTGCATCCTGTTTCGCCGATGTACACCTTACCGCACTCACAGGGGATCCGGTAGACTCCCGCTCTGTTGTTTGGGTCCGGTTTGTCCTTGTGGGTGTGTAGAAGTCCTTGGAGTTTGCTGGGGGCTGAGTGGAACACATCAATGCCTGCTCGTCGGAGGATGCGCTGTAGTTTGTGAGACGTCGAACCTACATTGTAGATAGGGGAGACAAGCAGAGAGGGTTAGATTACTTACCTTGCTTTCGGGGTTTGGAACCGGCTGCACTGTGCTGATCTTGCTGGGGTTGTAACCGTTGCGTTTGAGGGTGGTTCGGATGTGCTGTAGTTCCTTGGGAAGGCTGTCCTTGTCACAAATGTTGTAGGCGCGTTGTACGAGGGTACGGTTGACCGATGACTTGATGCTTGGGTGATGGAAGGAGCGCTGGTTCAGGTACCGATCTGTGTGCGTGGGCTTTCTGTAGACGTTGTGGTGTAGGGAGCCGTCTGGGATTCTGGAAATGCCAACATCAAGGAATGCGATCTTGCCGTCTTCTTCTGTTTCCATGGTGAACTTGATGCTCGAGTGTTGCTGGTTGAGATGTTGTAGAAAATCGTGGAGTGTGTCTCTGCCATGTGGCCAAACCACAAAGGTGTCATCCACGTATCGGAGCCACAGCTTCGGTTGGAGGTCGGCGGTGTTGAGGGAAGAGTTTTCAAACTCTTCAATGAAAATATCAGCAAGGACCGGGGATGATGGGATGATCCTCCAGCAGTCTACTTAAGCAGCAGCATTTTCCAGAGTCCGGCATTCTCCTGAGGACGATCAGAGCATACTGATCGAAACGTCGAGTTGTACCACCAGTTCTTTTCAGAACTAATTACTACTCAATTGAGATTCCACATGGTGTCACCGCAATTAGTCTTACTTATCATCCTCACCATGCAAAGCTACAAGTTTTACCGGTCCCCACCTTGGCATGCCCAATTAAAACATTTAATTAAATAACATTTAAAACAATTATATTTTCAGGAATGCAAAATGAAATCTATCGAGGTTGCATTTTCATTGGCTTCAGCTGTAGTATCAGCTATAGGCATTGTGTGGATACTTCAATATCATCGCAGGAGATCTTGTCAGAAACAATCAGCAAAGACATCTTTTGGTCATGACCTGAGACAACTAGAGTTCTGTATTGATGAAGATATCTGTCAGTGTAACAATGGATCCTTTGGGGCAGTTCCTTGTCAAGTGCTACAAAAACAACTAAGGTACACTAAATGTACATGAAGTTATGGTGAAGATGCTCAAAGGCCAACAATGTATTTACATGGCTTTTTTATAAATTGTAGATCTCTACATTACGATGGAAGTGGGTCAGTGATGTAATAACTAGTGCTGCAACAATTACTTGATTAACCGAATGTTTATACATGGTTACTCGGTTAATTTTTACAGTTCGGCTATCCAAAAACTATTTTGGGAAATTTATGCTACCTTTTTTGTTCAGTATAAACCCCATTCAAAATATGTCTACATCGATTCAATCAATCCACAAAATTTATCACATATATACATCGAAATTAAGCGTTCCTAACACGGTACCTAACGCGGTACCTAACGCGTTCGATTTACCGCCTTAAGCGTTTCATTTATTAATTGTTAATTCCATGGGGAGTCTTCGTAACGCCTAACGCGATCTTAATGCGTTAAAGATCATAGTAGCCGGAGTATACTGTAGGAGATAATACAACAGAGACCAAAGTGATCACGATCTGGGGACAGCAACCGTAGCGCCGTTTTGGATATTCATTGGACTCGGGAAAATACTTTCGAAACTTAAAATTTCAAGAGATATTTAAAGCTGTGGCCAAAGTATAATAAAATGAGACTGCTACTATTGATGTAATAATTTCTTTTCTTATAATTCTTATTCATAAATCAAGGGATTACGCTCAGTATTTCAAGGCGAACAATGAAATAAATATGTTGAAGATAATGAAGTCGGTGTACAAAGAGATTTCTTATAACCAGCTAAAATGATGTCGGCGAATTAATATATTCTTTTACTTAGTCGGTGCACAAAGAGAAACTAAGTCGGCCCACAAAGAGATTTCTTGTCAGTAGGCTACAAAGACTCGGTCAGCGTACAAAGGGCTAGTAAAGTCGGCACTCACAAACGACAAAAGTATTTATTAAATTCGGCTACACATTGAGAGTTATGTCGGCGTACAAATGTATTATTTTTGTTGACTACAATGAGAATTAAGACGACAGTATAGCAGACCATGAGGTAGTGATCTCACGGACTCTCGCGTTAATCTCTGTCTTTAACGCGTTCAGCTTATCGTGGTATTAAGTTAAGTACATTTTAATGTTTTACACTAGCAGGCCACAACATGTCAGTAATAATAATAATAATAATAATGTGTGGACTTATATAGCGCACGTATCCACCAACTAAGTGGTGCTCAAGGCGCATTATATCATTACCCCTGCTCATAAGGCTCATAAATCATTCCTGAAACCATCTCAGCTCCCTGGCGAGTGTACAGCTCAATTGCTGCCATTACAGCGCATATGGGGCTAATCAACCAACTCTGCCCTCACAGGTACCCATTTAACCCCTGGGTGGAGAGAAGCAATTATGGTTAAGTGTCTTGCTCAAGGACACAAGTGTCACGGCCGGGATTCGAACCCACATTCTGCTGCTAACACCAGAACTTGAGTCCGGTAAGCTAGACCGCTCGGCCACGACACTCCACAGTAGTATATGTCAGTGGTATAAATCAGTGGTATAAATCAGTGGAGTAAATGTCTCTAACCCTTTGTATACTGTCGTCTTAATTCTCATTGTAGTCAACTAAAATAATATATTTGTACTTATAAATTATAAGACAAGAAATTATTACATCGATAGTAGCAGTCTCATTTTATTATACTTTGGCCACGGCTTTAAATATCTCTTGAAATTTTAAGTTTCGAAAGTATTTTCCGAGTCCAATGAATATCCAAAACGGCGCTACGGTTGCTGTCCCCAAATCGTGATCACTTTGGTCTCCGTTGTATTATCTCCTTTACTCCGGCTACTATGATCTTTAACACATTAAGATCGCGTTAGTTATCGCATTAGGCGTTACGAAGACTCCCCATGGAATTAACAATTAATAAATGAAATGCTTAATGCGGTAAATCGAACGCGTTAGGTACTGCGTTAGGAACACTTAATTTCGATCAGTAATGTACATTGTATAGTGAATAAGAATAACTGGTTCTACCAGTGACAAAATTAAAAGTTAATTTGTTTCAACTAAATTAATTTTTTTCTAAAAAGTACATTAACCCTAACCCCCTAAGTTTTTATGGCTAGGAACCTTCCTGAATCTTGCAAAATCCATCAGTGCACTTTTGGAAACATGCCCTTATCTTCAAAATGCACCATGCATTTTCGTTGATCTTTCATATTCAGCACTTACATGTATGGCCTGTACTTCATGTTAACATATTAACTTATGATGCCTTTAATACTTTATTTTCACAGCAAATCTAATTTTAGATGAATTATTCAGGCCCTGGCCAAAAACAAGATTTGTGTACTATATTTTCTGTTAAAATACCTCTTGTGGGAATGGTAGGGCAGGACGTTAAGTTTTTCTGATTTGCATACATCATCTGTGTCGTTTTTATAAAAGTAAAACCTCTTGGTGAAATAAGTACCTGTATTGTATTTACTGAAAGTTATTTCTGAAATGAAACTGATCGCTACAAAAGTAGTCTTTGATAACCCAAGTAACAAATGTACGATGTACAAAAGAAAGCCCCATTGATCGCATGGACTGACTGAGTCAGGAGACTAGAAGACCATGTCACTGCACTATGGTCACAGTGGTGTGTGCGTGATCAGAGTGCTGGTTGGTTGTTCATATTCACAAAACATGTGTTGAATTATGTCATTAGTCAAAGGCGTTGTAGGGGGAACCCGTTGGGGGCAAACAATTCATGTGCTTATGCCTTGCCGCGCCCCTGCCTTCTAAATAAGGATATCCCGTACGTCATGTTGGATTTGGATTATGTTTTTTTTGGACATGATTTTGGCCGTTCTAAAATAATGTTACAGCGTAACTCTCAGGCTGCCTCTCTTGTGTTTGTCGTAAGTGTTCGCCGGTGCCTCGGGGTTACCTGACTCCGGACTTACCCGACTCCGGACTTACCCCTGGTGGTGTGGAAAAATCCCAAGAGTGTCTTGGCCGCCCTTAGAAATCCCAAGACGTCGTCGTTTCCGTGTGAGAGGGGGAAAAGATCCTCTCATTTTCCCCCATAATTTCTGCCATGCCGTGGCCGTAGCCCGCGCCGTTACATTACCCGAACCTGCGCCTGCTGCCTGTGCAGCATGTTTCATTCGCATAATGCAACACGTTGTCCACTGCCGTATCTCCGACATCAAACAGCCGTTTACATCAGGTCCCTGTTTTCTCATAACAAGCTATAAATTAATTGATCATGATCGGCATGCGCACTTGCCCCACTAAATCATTTTATCACGAAAGTGATCAAATGCGTTATGCGCAACTTACAATACGGATCGGGTTTTCTCAATGGGCATGCATATTGTTGTGCACTCGTTAGCCAGCGGCAGGCTTATGGGCTATTTTCCACGTCAATCCTTTTATATGCACAGGGTGGATCATGGTACAGCCAATCAGGGGCGTAGGCGGGAAGTTTCCGCTTTAGGCCTCCACCAATAGTTTGTCTGGTGGCAAACTTTGGTGGAGGTTTTAATAATCAGGTTGCGCTGTAAGGTTGGCGCAGTGTCAAGCAACCAGTGCGGTTTGGGGCATTCTTGTCACAGCTCCTTGTTTATTAACAAGTCCATGGAGTTTTTGGGTTAGCGGTTTATGTTTTTTTCAACAAATTTAACTTTTCTTCGGTGGATACAGTTCTATCTGTGTACGATTCAACTAGTCTGGCGACAGGAACTTTTACAACGGACCAGTTTCGGTTGGTTGTAACAAATATTTATTTTCAAGAACTAACGTTATTGTAAAATTTCTTCGTGGGCAGATCGACTGGTGCGCACGACTCGTGAGACGGCTCGTCTGGCGACACGAATTTTTGGATTCTCTTCATCATTACTAGAAGAGTTTTTGTGACAGTAGTTCATCTTCAATGTAACAGTTACTAATACTAGTTAGATCTTCTGTTGTCTTATGGATTGTTTAATCACTGCAGTACATCGGCCTTCACACCTCTTCGTTTTGTTTGCGGTTGCACAACCTTTAACTGGGCTGAATTTGTTGTCACGAGGGAATAGGGGCCTAACGTTAACGTTAACTTTAACTTTACAATTTACGAGGCGACCTTCGAGTCCGGTCTCCCGACTACAAGCCCTTGATTGCAATTGCACTTGCAGCTAGTTCATTGGCTATTGTATTGCGTCAGTCATTTCAATGATGGCACGACCGAGGCGTCGGGTTCGCCCTCCAGCCCGGTTGCGGGCGGCTCCGGTGGCGGGTGAGGCACGACAGCTCCCCCTACTGAAGGATAAGCGTAGTCGCACGGACCCCTTCCCAGACGCCAGGTTCATCATGAGACGGTGGAGGTTTCGGCCCCAAGCTCGGTGACAGTGTCTGACTGTACCCTTGTTATCTGGACATGCTGGATCTGATGCTGGCATGACCACCCACCATACCATCCGTCCAGTCAGGTCAGTCTAGTGTACCCTTGGATACGGTTGCCGCTGGACGTGTGGACTTTGTTGTGGTAATCCCACTTGGACTGGTTTTGTTGCTAGTTGTACTAGTAGTCTAATAATAATATTAGTTATTACTCATTTAGCTCTTTTTGTCAAGGCATTCTTGGTTATGCTAGCCTACTCAATATCTAATTTTGACCAATGGAGGTATTATTGTTGTTTACTATTGTTTCCATGGCAATGTTTGTTACATCGTTAACAACTAAAATTAAAAATTTTATAAACTGTTTTGGCAACATTCAGGTACACCTTCATAAAGTTTCAGGGCCGTGGAAGATAGTATTTACAATATGGCAGTTTCCTTTTGTTTACCAACTTGTTTTAAAATGGTAAACAATACCAAAAGCTCCATAGCGAATTTGAAAAAAAAAAAAAAATAAAATAAAATAAAAAATTCCTGAAAATGTAAACAGTAAAAAGGGAATAACTTGATAACCGTAAGTCCGGTTTGTATGGGTAAAAAAGGTTTCAATTAGAACTATATTCTCTATCATAATCAAAAGTTTTAGCATAAAATGGCATTTTAAAAGGGGTTGCGGTCCCTACTATAATTTTAGTGCCCCCAGTCATTTAACGGGTCCAGTGTTTGGAGCCTTAATCATGCGCTTTCTGGCTTTAACCAAGCCGCTTGCTAAAGTCAGCCAAGCGGCGTTAGTACTAGTAGTGGTGGCATTGTGCCATCAGTGCTCGCAACTTCTGTTCTGCCAAGCATTAGTCACTAGCCCCCTACGGTTACAGGGGGGATGGTCACTGGGCCTCAAGTTTTTCCCAGCATGCTTCTTTCAACGCAGGCGTCTTGTGCTGGTTTGGCTTCTTTAACTTAGCCGGCTCCTATTACACGCGCCGACTCAGTTTACTGCTGGGGAGCGGTCTAGCTTACCGGACTCAAGTTCTGGTGTTAGCAGCAGAATGTGGGTTCGAATCCCGGTCGTGACACTTGTGTCCTTGAGCAAGACACCCAGGGGTTAAATGGGTACCTGTGAGGGCAGAGTTGGTTGATTAGCCCTATATGCGCTGTAATGGCAGCATTTGAGCTGTATACTCCCCAGGAAGCTGAGATGGTTTCAGGAATGATTTATGAGCAGGGGTAATGATATAATGCGCCTTGAGCACCACTTAGTTGGTGGATACGTGCGCTATATAAGTCCACACATTATTATTATTATTATTTCGCAGTCATTGAAAGGAAGTTTGGAGTAGTGCTTACATTGGCATGTCAATTTTGTTTTTGAAAGTCCTTCAGTGCTTGCCAAAGCTCATAGGGCTTCAGGTTCTGAGGTTGCTCTTGTGGTAGCGGGTGTAAGATGTTTCTCACGTTCTGGCCATGTGTGCACGCATGCTGATCGATGGATAGTGCTCGGCAGCGCTCTCATACAGCATTTACCAAAAGCGTTGGTAATCCAAAGGCCATGCAAGGGTGCAGGTCGCATTGCTGGTCCATTTCAAATTGCCACTTCAGTTTTAATTTAGTGCCTAATAAAAAATAAATAAAAAAAAATTAAAAATGGGACTTTTTGTCTCATTCATCATCTGTCTTTCCCACAAGGAAAGGGGGTCAGTGCTTTCATTGGTAAGGTTAACGCAAAGTGGGTTATGCGCCATTTGATGTAGGGGTTTTGCAGGCAGGCTGTAATACATGGCTTGCTGAGGCAGGCATTAAATCAGCTTTTCGGCTCTTGCCAGTTTCCCCTCGTGGTTACGAATTTTTGGGTTTCAAGTTTGGGGGGCCAATTTTATTTGGCAAGTGCCTGCCGATGGGATGTTCCATTTCCCGTGCTCTTTGGGAAGTTCAGCACTTTTCTGGGTTCCAGCTAAGTGAAAGCAATTGCACATTCAGGCTTTGTCACACATTATCTGGTTGATTTTCTCTTTGTTGGTACAAACTATCTCATAATCGGGGCTCGAAATCGACACTGTTCGAGGGCAGGTCTGGGTCCCACAGGTCAAAGTTCAACCACTCACAAGGCAGATTCAACTCTTGCTTGGCAGGCCAAAAGCCAGTTTAGTTCAAATTCAATCCTTAGTGGGGTCATTGAATTTTGTGTGTAAAGCAGTTGCGCCGGGGTGTGCGTTTTTACGGCGTATTATTGCACTGACAGTGGGCCTCAAGCAGCCGCATCACAGGGTGCGCCTTTCGCAAGGTGCGAAGCTCGATCTGGTCATGTGGCTGTCATTCTTGCAGCGGTCTTACTGCATTCCTGCGGGAAAATTGGGATTCAATTGTTGCTCATGCTGCTGCATCCATCGGCTATATATGGCTTCTTTCCAAGGGAGGTGGGTTCATGGGCATTGTCCGTCCATTGCTTTAGTGGCTGGCGCTCCTCTGTTGGATCCCCTTGTTGGTGAACTGCAGGGTGTTGTTCCGGTACGGTAATATCGCTGTTGTGGGGATCATAAATAAACAAACGTCGCCTTGTATGCGCATTGCAATTAGTGCGGGCAATGGTCATGCAATGCCTCAAATTCAAAATAATTTTTAAGGCAGTGCATTTACCACGTGTTCATAATAACATAGCTGGTGCACTTTCTCGTTTTCAGATGGGGCGCTTTCGGGCCCTAGCTCCAAGGGCCCAGCCGGGCATGACCCCTTTACCTCAGCTGCCCCACGTGTTTTAGCAGCGGAAATGGGATGGTTGTTAAGTTTGGTGTTCGCTAAGAATACACACACGGTTTACATGTCGGGTGTACGCCTTTTGCCGTTTAAAGCACATCAAGCTTCGGCTGTGTCAACTGTTTCTCTGCAAGACATTGCAGGTTTCATCTCATGGCTGTCTTTACTTTACTATTCTCCATCCACAATTAATACATATGTGGCAGGGGTGGGGTGTTTTTGTAAACTTAGAGGATGGGCCGGTCCAACTAATAATTTTATGGTGGCAAAATTGCTGGTAGGTTTACAGGCGGGACGGGGCTAGGCAAGATGAGCGATTGCCGATTTCATTGTCGCTTTTGTGCCGACTTTTAGAGGCGTTGCCCTAGGTATGTGCTTCCCAATTTGAAAGCACCATGTTTCAGGCGGCTTTTTGCGCATTTGGGGGTTTACCGCCAATTCCACTTGCCATATGCAAGAGTCTATGTTACAGTATTCCGGTGGGTGTTTCTGTGGCAATCAATCTAGCATGTCTGTGGTCCTGGCCATACGTCATTCTAAAACTAATCAGGCTGGCCCTCCACAGTGGGTTCATATCGCAAGGCTGCAGGTAATTGTGGCAATCTGTCCAGTTACTGCTTTGCAAGGGTATTTGCAAGCGCGGGAACAATTGCCGGCCCTTGTTCCGCCATAAGCGTGGTGATCCCTCACACGGTATCAGTTCACAGTGGTGCTTAGGGCTGCTTTGTTGTTTGTGGGGTGGCGGGTGATCGCTATCGGTCCCATTCTGTCCGGATGGGAGCTGCGTCCACAGCTTTTGCACAGGGGTGCCGTTGCAGACATAAAGGGGTCTGGTCGCTGGCGCTTGACCCAATCTGGTGTGTTGGAATGGCCGAGGAGGTGCTCACTTGAAGGACCTTCATGGTTTGCTATCAGGGTTTCATACCCCTATCCCTGCTTTGATCATTTTGCATTTAGGGACGAATGATTTGGTGTCTCATGACTTGTTCGCTTTGAGACAGCTCATTACTTCGGCCTTGGGCATTTGCCGGCAAAGGTTTCCACAAGCTATTGTAGTTTGGCCAGACATTCTCCTGAGAATGTTCTATTTTGGTGCCACTTCTCAAAAATCCATCGAGAACGCACGTAAAGCAGCCAATTGTTGGCTGAAAGCGCAGTGTAAAAAGCTTGGGGCTAGGGTACTGCAGCTCCCGCAGTTTATCTGGTCGGATGCTAGCCTTTATCGTTTCGATTGGGTCCATCTGTCTCCAAAAAGGGCTTTCCATTTTCAAGGCTAATCTGTGTAATTGTATTCTGTCCGTGCTGTAACTGGTGCACTTTTGTGGGTGTTTTTGTTCTGTTCCTTTGGGCGCGCTTCTCGCGTGTGGCAGTTTTGGCGGAATAGCACATTAACTTCCCACTTTTGGTGCAGCAGTTCTGGCAATTAACAGTTACTGCAGTCCTAGAAAATTAAACTTAATAATATGGAGATTTTAGTCCTCCGTTATTTACATGTTATCAAGTGTTCATAGTGCCGGGATCTCCCTCGGGCTAGTTCAGACCGTAGCTTCCTAGGTGGGACGCGAACACTTGATTCATATTGTATTGATTCATATGATATGCTGTGTATTATGTTACACATGTGCATTATACTGTTTGTTATTGTCAACATTTAAATGTATGTTTTAATAACTATCCCCATTGGGGGTTAGTGGTACCAGGTCTGGGTATACAGAGTCTTGGAGTACGCTGTATAGGTGGTCCCAGCTGGTTTTTCTCTGAGGTCTTGGGTATCTCAGGGTGTGTGTTTGTTTGTCTTTATCAAATTATGCTGTGTATTAGCATATGTTACACATGTGTATTATACTGTTTGTTATTGTCAACATTTAAATGTATGTTTTAATAACTATCCCCATTGGGGGTTAGTGGTGCCAGGTCTGGGTATACAGAGTCTTGGGTACGCTGTATAGGTGGTCCCAGCTGGTTTTTCTCTGAGGTCTTGGGTATCTCTTTATCAAATGCTGTTTAATGACAAATCCGGTTTGCCCATAGTCTGGTATTCCGGTGGTTGATGGTGTCAACCTCTTTGAATAAAAAAGCTTGAAAGCTGTGGCCAAGTGGCATTCAAATGAATTTGTAGTTGGTGCTATTTATTGTGAGTTTGAGTATAATCTAATAACTGCAAACATTCCCTCCTGTGCTGCTGGTTTGATAAGTTGTTTGAAGCAGGCCCTTTGCAGTCTTAACGATTCGATACAATGTATTGCAGTTGGAGAAAAGTGTATGGAAAATGTCCATAAAGTACTACAAAGGCTTTATTGGAGTGTAATCTCTTGAATTTAAAGATAATTGTCTGTAAAAGTGTAAACATTACATTGTTCAAGAGTCACAGATTTCTGTTCATCGCACTCAAATGTTAAGTCCGAATTTTAAAAAGTCATTTACTGGTAATTGGAACCGAAAAATGGAACCGGGTAATTCCTTAGTAAGAAATACCATGGGTTGATCATAGAAAAGAAACATGGAAGTTAGCAGATAAGATGCTTGCAGGTGTCAACAGGAGGTAAATTTTAGCCTGATTGGGTTGCAGTATGGCAAGACAGGCATAATTGAGGTAGTCACAACAGTACCCATTTTAATGAGTTATATGAATCTCAGCAAACTTCAAACCTTATTTCAGAGATGAAGCAGACATGTTCAAAGTACTTTGAAGTCTGGACTATAATATGATAATTTTTGCTATAAAACTTGGCCAGAATTATTTACAATTATCACATGCTTTGACAAGTTTGAGATACATGTAGTGTCCTGTCTGTGACAATTTATTGTCCCGTCTGTCACAGTACTTAAATCTTCATATTAAAAACTTTCAGGTCTAAATAAGCAGAAAAGATGTTCGCCTCAGATTTACACAGCACTGTGTAAGACACTGTGTACGGGGCACTGTGCAGTGAACGGGTCGCCCCTAGCAACGTCCATGTGGGCTCTACCATTGTGTATAAGTGGGGTTGTTAATCCCCAAGAAGGCTCTACACAAAGGAAATCAGACAACTCACTTTTACCTTGTATAATGAAACACAAAATAGAATACTAATTTATTGTTATTTCTTTGCCAAAATGGAAGAAACGCATCATGCAAAAACATAGCTTTCTTCGTCTACAGCAAGAACACCCCTAGTCCGTTTGGTAGCGTCCACCCGCTGGTGCATACAGCTTGCATGTACGGAGTTTGTGCCAAACTTGTCAAAGGAGTTGCCTCAGAAATTCTTGTTTTTCTCAAATAAAAAACGAATTTACCACATCCAAAAGACACTATAATGTCAACTGAAGGTATCTGTACTATTCCATATTAAGTAAAAAGGTAAAGTGATGATTAAATTGTCGAATTTGACGAAACCAACTGAAGACATGTGTGAAGCGATAGCGTGTAGAAGTAGAAACACATGCGTGCATGCTACATACGTGTACACAAAGGACCGGACACCGAGTCATTGACCGCGCCACAAAGAATTCTGAAAAAGCAGCGTCTTTCAATTGGTTTCAAAATTTACAAGACCTTCCTCTACACCAATCAAAATAGACTTTACATGAACATTTACAGAATTTTATACAGAATAAACCTGCGGCGAGACAGATGAGAAGGGCTGTTCGTTTATTTGCGCTGTTGAATTTAGTGAACCGACTCCACCAAAAACGTCTTAAATTTGTGTGTGAATCGTGCGTGGAGGGCGGAAAACTAGACAAAACCGACAGTTTAATGATCTTTTTTCGACAGAATTTACAACGTTTTCTGGGATAATATTGTCGATAAATTTTAGTTTACTCTAAAGAGGAACTTTTGAACATTAAAATCCAGATCGAGACGGTGTGAAATGCTACTCCAATCTCAAAATATAATGACATATTTAGCGCGCGGTGCATGACGCATGGGGTATTTCCCGTGTGAAATGCCACAAAGTATCAGTGAACAGCAAATGCGACAGAGTTTTTAATATGGGGTTGTTGACAGTTTTAATACAACTGTTTCTTATGTCACATAAATTAAAACCAAAATAATTGTTCACATGAGAACAGATAGCTTTTTGCAGATATCTATGTTGTGTGAAAATGTACTAAAAAAAGTCCTGTCTGTCACGCTGGACTAATTAAGCTTCTGTATAATTAGTGCGCCATCCCCAACCCCACACACGTACATGTACACTGTAGCGAGATCAATAACCGAGTCGTGGATACGGTTGTGCATTGCAACCTTGTATGTTTGAACTGAATCAACAGCCTCAACGCTGTAATCGAAAGCTTTTGGGTTTCTTTATTTTCCCATTGGAATTCCAATGGAAAGTCATAACCAAGAATTGTTGATTTGTGGGCGGTTCATTTTAAATGTTGGCCAATCACAGGCCCCTAGTTTTGATCCTGTTTGATCCCACACACACTGCACAATGAATGCACAGTACACACATTGTACATGTACATGCACATGTACATGCATTCAGTACAATGTACATCACGCATAACCAATGAGAATTTGGTATGCATTAATGAGCGCCACCCTAAATTTTGGCATACAGTGTACAGAAGGACCAAGGCGCAACGATAAATGGTCACTACATGTACGTTGTGTACACGTACATGTATGTTTATGTACGGTATGTGTACAGTAATGTACATACATGTATGTACATGTATACAGTGGATCCGTGCACTGTGTGCATGTGCGCTGGAGTTCAGATAGCTACATGCAAGCGGAGCAAAATTATGTGATAAACCATTCTAATGCACCTTGGTCAAGGCTATTTTGAACTACATGTATGAGTATTATACTTGAACATGAAGTGATGAGGATTTTATCCACAATGCCCAAAATTCTATTTTCTGCTGATAAATTAACTACGGGAAAAATAATCCGAAATGGTAAACATGCAACAACCGCCCAGTTTTTAGCTTCGCATGTGTTTATTTTTTCTTCTCCTGAGTTTGGGTTTGAAGTTGAGCCACTCCGTATACACAATAGTACCATGTTTACACGTATGATCACTACTAGGGCTGTGCCGGGTATCCGGATACCTGACCGAAACTGTCATTACCCGGTTCCATTTTTCGGTTCCGAGTACCCGTAAACGACTTTTTAAAATTGGGACTTACAGTTGTACCATTTCAGCGGTGTGAACAGAAATCTTTGACTATTGAACAATGTAATGTTTACACTTTTAGGAGCAATTTTATTCAAGAGATTACACTCTGATAACGCCTTTGTAGTATTTTATGGACATTTTCCATACACTTTTGTCCAACTGTTTGTGATACATTGTATCCAATCATTAAGACTCAAATAGCCTGGCTGAGGCATGCTACAAACAAGTATCAAACTAGCAGCTCAGGATGGAATGTTTGCCTATTGTTAACAGTAATTAGATTAGTGGGACAATAACTACTGCTTTACACAATATGTCTGCACTGGAGTGTGCACCATGATGTGTTAATAGATTTTATTATAGGGGACATCCACATTAATTGTTGTCATAATAAAAAAGTGGTGTTGAAATTGGTTTTGTTGTGTAATTATTTTGATGTGCCACCGACCATCCCTCAGCATATCACCAACATTTACATTTATTTACCCACCGATACCTAGCTCTCGTGTGTATTACATTTGCTGACAAGGTGACAATTTGTTTCAAAAGAAAAACATAAAAAGGGAGGTGTTAAGTCAGTCATTGTCTTTGAAACCAAAACCAGCCGGGCTCAGTGATGATCCATGTCATTGGTGGCGGTCAAATGCCATTCGGTTTCCATCAGTCACAAGGATCGCCAAGAAGTAGTATGTATCTTGATATTCCGGCAACGTCACTGCCCTCCGAACGGGTGTTTTCCACCGCGGGAAATATCGTCATGGCAAAGCGGAGCTGCTTAACGCCTGATAACATGAACATGCTGGTATTCCTGGCAATGAACGCCCACATAACTGCCATCCCACCAAAGTGAACATGATTTATAACTTATCAATAATAAGTAACAATCAGTACACCGCAACCGATTTTGAAAGAGAAATATTGGGTTCTGAAAATAATCTTAATTCTTAAGATCATTGTTTACCTTAGTAGTTGTTGTTTTTAATTATTCCTATCTAGGTCTCTTACAGTAAATTCATTTTTTCAGGAAACAAGGTTTATTGACATTTAACTAAAGTTCATTGTGATAGAAACAAATTAATATTCAAGTTCTGATTTTATATTCGTAATATTTTGCAGTTTGTTATATTATTTTAGTACGCAAAATCATGTCCTTATCCAAAGCCAACATGACGTACGGGATATCATTATTTAGAAGGCATGGCTCAAGCACATGAATCGTTTTCCCACAACGGGTTAGTTCCGCCCACATCACATTTGATCGAACAATGACATTATTCAACACGTGTTTTGTGACATGAACATCAAAGTCAACTTGCTATGATACGCATGCGCTCTGATCACGCACACACCAGTGATCATTGTCTTCTGATATGGTAGTCACACTCCTGACACAGTCACGTGTGAGGCCGCTGTAGCTGCGTGATGCCGGCCGTGCGTGTGATTAATTGGCCTTTCTTTTGTACAGTGTATGGTACATTGTAACTTGGGTTATTAAAGACACTTTTGTAGCAATTTTTACAGTTTTATTTCAGAAATAACTTTCCGTAAATACAATATTTTGTCACCAAGATGTTATACTTTAATAAAGATTGAATTAAATATGGTATCCTCTGTATTATAAAGGTCAATTTTGTGAACATGTACATGTATTTGTACACCAAAGGAGGCATGTTTTCAACAAGAATGAAAACGGGTATCAGGGTATCCGAACTTTCCTGATTTCGGGTATCCGGTTCCAAAAATATCCGAAAACACACAGCCCTAATCACTACGGCCGTATTGAAAAGAACTTTACTAACTTCGTTTTATAATAAAAGTTTTTGAACATTTAACAAAATGAGCATTGATTGTATGTAATGGTGAGGTTTAGAATCATTTTGGCACACAATATGATAGCACTTTCAACCACGGTGAGCCACTCATTTTCCCGACGAATTAAAAAAAATCTAAATCAAGTTTGATCATACCACAAAGTACACTCGGCAAAATTCACTTTGAAAAGCACCCAAACATGTTGTAGTCGGTAATTTGTTTTCGTGATATTTCCTCTGTTTTAGTGATTGATATACATGTAACAATGTAACAAATATATACTCACGGAATTTAAAAACGCATCATCCCAATATTTCACATTTTTTTCAACAGCAGATATTTATGATATTTTAATCAATACTTTCTCAGTCAAGCATGAGCGCAAATTTTCACATCATACTGACACAATAAAAGTGCTATGTACAATTATGGCTTCAATTTATCACTGCATATAAGTTAAATACATATTTATTGAGAAATATAAGTTGATACGTTTTTAAATTCCGTGAGTGTGTGTATACATATAATATATATATTTGTATTAACCCGTTCTTTTTTTCAGGCATTTGTTTTAACCCGCTCTCTTTTCAGGTATTTGTATTAACCCGTTCTCTCCACAGCTCTTTGTATTAACCCGTTCTCTTTTCAGGTATTTGTATTAACCCGTTCTCTTTACAGGTATTTGTATTAACCCGTTCTCTTTTCAGGTATTTGTATTAACCCGTTCTCTTTACAGGTGTTTGTATTAACCCGTTCTCTTTTCAGGTATTTGTATTAACCCGTTCTCTTTTCAGGTATTTGTATTAACCCGTTCTCTTTACAGGTATTTGTATTAACCCGTTCTCTTTACAGGTATTTGTATTAACCCGTTCTCTTTACAGGTATTTGTATTAACCCGTTCTCTTTACAGGTATTTGTATTAACCCGTTCTCTTTACAGGTATTTGTATTAACCCGTTCTCTTTACAGGTATTTGTATTAACCCGTTCTCTTTACAGGTATTTGTATTAACCCGTTCTCTTTTCAGGTATTTGTATTAACCCGTTCTCTTCAGGTATTTGTTTTAACCCGTTCTCTCCACAGCTCTTTTGTATTAACCCGTTCTTTTTTCAGGTATTTGTGTAGAGATAGCAAAAGTGACACCCCTTCTAAATGTGTATAAATTAAGCACCCCCTTTTAAAATTTGGTCTAGACCCATTCCCCTCATAAGTATATTTACCTATCTTGATAATGGAACACCCCAATAGCCAACTAAGCATCAAGATATGTGGCTTTGAAGGTCATTATATATATTTCCTGTGATGACCACTGACCAACACTTAGAATAAAGCTCTGAGAAGTTCTATGATTCAACTTCGATTGTTCATCTTTTATTCTTTCCAGGTATGTTACTTTTCATTGCCATTATCATTACTTTTATTATTTATACAACTGTTGATATTGGATAATTTAGTTAGTATTGTTTTGCATTGCTTTAAGATTTTACGAGATTTAGGAGATGCAAAGAAAAGGAAGGTTCAATTCCTTACAGTTCTTTCAAGGTCTCTACAGTAAATCCTTTAGAATTCTTTGTCTCTTATTTGATAATTGGTCAAGTTCTCTCAGTTTGTGTTTTAGACTGACAATCAAGTTATTTTATCAATGTTCCATTTATATTTCCACTTTGCTAAGTATTGTTCCAGTGCTAGGTTTCATAGCATTATTATTTTGGTTATTTAGTGGATTATTATTTTGATTATTTAGTGGATTGTCTCAAGATCTGAGAAGTGTTAGATTTGTATAGTTTTAGTACACATGTAGTTGATTCTTGAAAGTATTCTTTCAAGACTTTTCTGTACAGCTCCTGTACTAAGGATGCTTGAGTACAGAACAATAAGTTTGATGTGTTAAGTCCACATACAGTACACTGTTAGGTGTGTCCATGTGTGTGGTAGTAAACCACCATGCCTATGTAATGAGTTGGCCAGAGGATTAAGGAAGTTGATTAAGTCCAGCTGGTCAATGCAGTGGGTTGGGTGGAATTGTTTAAATGGGTTCATGAGCCCACAGGCAGTGTAGTGTTAAGTTGGCCAGACCCAGGATGATCTCCATGGTTACAGGGGTTATGGTCCAGTGATGTTGTTATGTTTTAGAGTAAATCTGTTTAAAGCCTTGTGAGACCTACAGTAGTCCAGACAAGAACACCTATTTTTATTGTGAATATTTAATGAGGTTGGTTTACACCATTGAGTGTAAGTAAACATAAGAGTTAAGCAGGCGCACTGATTTATCTTTGTTTTAGAACAAGTCATTCAGTGACCATAGGATGTTACATGTATTTTCTGTCATTTAAGCCAGGGGAAAGAAATGCAGTAGAGTTACTTTGTTATACATGTACATGCAGGTTAGCATTTGTCTTTTCATTGGTATTTAATGAAGATTTAAGATTTTATAGAATACCATTGATCATTATATATATTTCCTGTGATGACCACTGACCAACACTTAGAATAAAGCTCTGAGAAGTTCTGTGATTCAACTTCGATTGTTCATCTTTTATTCTTTCCAGGTCATCGACCATTGAGTTATTAATGTACCCCGTGTAACTACAGTATTCAGCAGTTAGGCGGGTGCAACATTTGTATTAACCCGTTCCCTTTTCAGGTAATTAATAACCCTTTCTTTTTCCAGGTATTTGTATTAACCCGTTCTCTTTTCAGGTATTTGTATTAACCCGTTCTCTTTTCAGGTAATTGTATTAACCCTTTCTTTTTTCAGGCATTTGATTTAACCCGTTCTCTCCACAGCTCTTTGTATTAACCCGTTCCCTTTTCAGGTATTTTGTATTAACCCGCTCTCTCCACAGCTCTTTCCAACCTTTGCTATACATATAATGTACACATAGTATATTGCTTTTCTCTATGTCATCGCTTAATACTAAATGCCTTTTCCAAAAGTTGCGCAAACTTGAGGAAAAGAGAGTACGTTACCTATCTCACTTTGATAACTACCGTTTCTATCGTTTATCCCGTATTCTACCCAAGGGTCTCAAAATCAAATGCAGCCCCTCCTTTGGGGACCTAGACCCGGCATTCAGTAAGAAATGGAATGACACACTAACCAAGACTTCCTTCCATTTACTTGAACTTCTCGAAACCCAATGCCTAAAATGCATTGACAAGCAGTCACTTGATATTGAGAGTACAGAATCTCAATTAAAAGTGGCTTGCTCTAATGATCATGAATGGGACCATTTCCAAGCCATTCTTTCCTCCAACATTAACCACCTTCGTTTCTCCCTACAATGCCAACAGGACAAGAAATGCTGTAATGGCCAGGTTAACCATAAGAAATACCTGTACAGGCATTTCCATAAGGTCACCAATAGACCCTCTGGTAACAACACCCCTAACCCACCAACACATACTGTAATGAATCTGTCTGATACTGCACTCAGTGATCCCCAGGTTAAATTGCTCTCATCAAGGGGTCTTAAGTTTTGCCCCACACCCAAGGAACATAATCAACTCTTACTCCAACAGGACATAGCCCACTTCAACCGCAGACTACGACTCCGTGAATTCTTTCACGTCGAGCCTCCCACAGACGACGAGACCCCAGATGACAGTCCCTCTGGGGCCCCCAGCTGCAACCGCTTCAAAGAAAAAAGTGTATGGGTACCTCCTAAGAATAGAGATGCAGCCCTTGACAACTATATCAACACAGTCAACTCTTGAGGTTAACAGGGAACCTCCTGCTACATGTAGATGTGCCAGCAACCTCTCCCGTGCTGAACGGGACGCCGTCGGTGAACTCCGACAAGCTACGAACCTTGTCATCAAACGGGCTGACAAAGGGTCTGCTGTTGTGGTCATGAACAGAGATGATTACACAGCCGAGGCCCTTAGACAACTTAATAACACTGATCAATATACAGAATGTGATACTGACCCTAGCCACTCCTTCGCAAAAGAAATATCTGACACCCTCGTCAAAATTCATAATTGTAATGGTATTAACAAGGATACCTTAACTATCTCATCCCACAGAATCCGCGTACGGCCCGTTTCTATCTACTGCCCAAAATTCACAAGGCAAGTAACACGGGCCGTCCCATTGTGTCGGGTAATGGTAGCCTAACAGAATGTATCTCTGAGTTCGTTGACAGCTACCTCAACCCTCTGGTCTCTCATATCCCTTCATTCATACAGGACACTACAGACTTCCTCCGTAAACTAGAGGGTATTAAACATCAAATACCCAATTCTGCCCTCCTTGTCACTCTGGATGTTTCCTCCTTATATACAAACATCCCCCATGGCGAAGGCATAAGTGCATGTGCCAACGCTCTCAGATCCAACAACCAAACCAAACCTTCAGTGAGACACCTCACAGATCTTATCCGACATATACTGACCAAAAACAATTTCACGTTCCTAGACAGAAACTTTCTCCAGGTTCAAGGTACAGCGATGGGCACTAAGATGGCACCATCATACGCTAATCTGTTTATGTCTGACATTGAAGACAGATTGCTATCTTCTGCCCCCCACCGTCCTCTAGTATGGTGGAGATTTATTGACGATATATTCTGCATTTGGTGTGGTGGCCAAGATAGCCTAGGTGAATTCATCAACTACATTAATTCATTCCACGCCACCATCAAGTTCACTGCTAACTACTCTACCAATAGCGAGAACTTCCTAGACGTCACCATCAACAAATCCCCCCATGGCATCTCGACTGATGTCTATTGTAAACCCACTGACACTCATCAATACATCCTTTCTGACAGCTGCCACCCCAAGCACTGCAAAGAGGCCATCGCCTACAGTCAAGCGCTACGTATAAGACGTATCTGTTCCACCGATACCTTATACAGGAAACGGTCGTCTGAACTGAGGCAACACTTTGTATCCCGGGGTCATAGCAAATGCAGGGTCCAACTAGCCATCAACAGGGCCCTCTGTACCCCCCGTAGCAACCTCTTGGCTACCCAGGGTAACAAGAAAACCCTCCCTAACAGAGTCCCCCTGGTCACGACTTATCACCCCAGATTACCCAGACTTTCATCTATCGTAAATGATAACATGACTATTTTACACTCCTCCGACAGGTTACGCTCAGCCATCCCTGAGCCCCCTTTGATTGCTTTCCGTCGCCCCCGTAACCTCGGTGATATATTGGTTCGGGCTAGGCTCCCTAGCACTAACAGTGACCTTAACATCACTGATCATGAATCACCACAGGGGTGCTCTAATGCAGGCGTCAATTTGAAGCCTGGACCCACCCTCCTCACGTCATCACCTTTCTTCACCTGAGCCAATTATGTATAAGGTCAGGATTTCACCACCACTTCACTCTATCAGCAAATGTGTTAGTCCAGGCTTCACCCTTTGAATTATTTCCATAGGTGAAGCTTCACTTTTTCAGTTTTCGCCAGGTCTGACGCTTCACCACTGTTTCACCATATTGGCCATTTGCTGATATCATGATAAGGACAGGGGACCAGTCTAGTTGTTAGTTGCTAACGTTCGCCAACGTTGGCGGCGCACTTGAGATCGGTCAACCTCGTCCCCATGGTTTACTTTATTTCCAACATGTTTACGGTCAACCTCGTACTGCTCGACACACCCTGGGGACGAGGTTGGAGATCGGTGGCAAACGTGCACTAACTTGGCAACGTTTGCGCAAGTGGAAACGCACCCCAGGATACAGTTTGCAAGGTGGTGCGGGCGCGATGTTTTAGATTGTGTGTATTTGTGTGGGCAAACTTCAGTTCAAAATTGCACGCCAAATTCCAAGTTGGCTTGCAATTTCAAAAAGGCCATCTTCAAAGATTGCATCACAACAGTTGTTTGAAACGCCACGACTTCGACATATTTTCGACACGACCGATGTAGTGGATTCGATGTCACATCACCAAACACAAATAAGGCTCGTCAACGCTTCACCCTTTCATCAACTTTTATAGGTAACTCTTCACCCAATTATTAAAAAAGAACGTTACGGCTTCACTATAACAACAAATTATTGACCTCAGGCTTCGGCGTCGAAGCGGCGTCGATATTTTGCGACCTCTGAGGAGGGTGGGTCCAGGCTTCAAATTGACGCCTGCATAAGTGTAACCGCTCGAGATGCAAAACATGTTTGTATCTCAAACCTGCTCAGAAAGTGAAAAGCCACAGTACTGGTCTCACCTACACAATCAGAACTAAATCCCAGTGTGACACACCCAATGTTATATATGTAATCTCATGTAAAAGATGTGGTATACAATATATAGGGGAGACAAAGACCAAATTGTGTCTCCGCTTTGCCAACCATGTTTCCTCTGTGAAAACTAAAAAACCCTACCCTGTGGCTATCCATTTTAACAGCCCTAATCATAGCATTAATGATGTTGAACTCATTGTAATTGAAGCCTGCACTAGCAATGATACACATCGCAAACTTAGGGAGTCACACTGGATACATCAACTGAAAACACTTCAACCCTATGGCCTCAATATCAACACAGGTATCAAATAACCCAGCTACCTTTACCTATTTCCAGGCATTTGTTGTAACCTTTTATTTTTTCAGGATTTTGTCCTAACCTGTTCTATTTTCAGGTAGGTGTCTTAACCTGTTCCTTTTTCAGGTATTTGCTTTAACCTGTTTTTTCAGCCATTTGTTTTAACCTGTTCTTTATTCAGGTATTTGCTTTAACCTGTTCTCTTTTCAGGTATTTGTTTCAACCTGTACTCCTTTCGGGTATCTGTTTTAACCTGTTCTCTTTTCAAGTATTTGTTTTAACCTGTTACTTTTCAGGTCTTTGTCCCAACCTGTTCTATTTTCAGGTATCTGTTTTAACCTGTTCTCTTTTCAGGTATTTGTTTTAACCTTCGTTCTATCTTCAGGTATTTGTTTTAACCTGTTACTTTTCAGGTCTATGTCTTAACCTGTTCTATCTTCAGGTATTTGCTTTAACCTGTTGCTTTATCTTATCTTGTATACATGTACTTTCACATGTTTTCCAACTGTCTCTCATAGGACTATTTTAATTTAGCTATTTACACCCACACACCAACTCCTCAATTTGTAAGGCTAAAAAAAAAACCTTTTTTGTTGTCGTATCCCTTTGTGTATTGTCCTATGTTTATGCCAGCTTTACTAAAAGCTGCCACCTCTACCTATTGTGTGGCTCAATAATCCCTCCTTTACCCTACAATGTAGCTTCACCATAAGCTGCCACATCTACTTATTGTGTGGCTCAATAATCCCCCCTTTGTTCACTTCTGATACTCCTATTGGCTTTTTCTAGACTGATGCTTATCTTTAATTGGTCACTATTTTCCCGCCTTTTTTGGATCCCGCCCCATGATCCTTTGCTTTCCCTTTTCCCTATACATGTAAATGGATGAGTTTTTATGTTGTACTTTGTCAAAGCCTCTGATGAAGGTCCGGATTGGATCGAAAGCTAAGGCCACCCTCCCGATTTAATATATATATATATATATATATATCTATATATATATATATATATATATATATATATATATATATATATATATATATATACTGAAACGCAAAAGAAACTTACCACCTTTTAAACCTTTAAATATCAACAATAACACTGCGTGTAGTAAATGTGTGAACTTATTTGTGGACAATAGTATCCTCACTGTCAGACAAAACGGTCACGCATGGTCACTTGAACCTTCAATGGCCACTTCATGGCACAGCTGTTAAACAGCTGTTTTGACTGTCAGTGATTAGCCAAGGGGTATGGGATGATTTTAATGAGCTGCACTTGATGTCTTGATATTGGCTTTAAAAAGGCCAGTGCAAAATGGGCATTTCAATGAACATGCCACGATTGTCAAGGGATCAACGGCAGCGTGCCCTGGGCATGCTGCAAGGCGGACTGAGCTACCGTGAGGTGGCACGTCGCCTTGGCTGTTCACACCAGGCGATATCGGCCCTGGTGGAGAGAGACACCTCCACAACTCTGCAGATGACAGACCTCGATCAGGAGGCCAAGAGTCACCACTGCAAGGCAGGACAGGCAGATGGTCCTAAGTCACCTGCGGGATCGATTCCGTCCAGCATCCCGCACTGCGGCAGAAACTCCGGGGCGTGCAAACCCACGGATCTCCAATGATACTGCACGAAGACGACTGCATGCCTATGGTCTGACTGCCAGAAGACCATACAGAGGCCCCGTGATGACGGCTGCCCATCACCGCAACTGACAGAGATGGTGCCAGCAGCATCAGCGGTGGACCTTGGCGCAGTGGAACGAGATCGCTTTCAGCGATGAGTCAAGGTTCTGTGTGGACAGTCCTGATGGGCGTGAGCGTGTCTGGAGAAGAACTGGCGGCGATATGCCGATTGTTGCGTCGTCAAGCCAACAGGTGGGGTGGCCCAAGTGTGATGGTGTGGGCCGCCATATCAGGCCGGTACAGGACGCCACTGGTGGTTGTGGATGGGAATCTTAACGCCCAGCGGTATGTGGATAACATCCTGCGACCTCATCTGCTGCCATTCCTGCTAGACCACCCAGAACTGAGAACCTTTCAGCATGACAACGCTCATCCCCATGCTGCTCGCTTTACCACTGCATTTCTCCAAGGCGAGAACATCAACACCATGCAGTGGCCTGCGCTCTCCCCTGACCTGAATCCCATACAGCACCTGTGGGATGAGCTTGGGAGGCAGCGTGGTTGGCAGGGCCAGGACACGGGCAGAGCTGCTTGAGACATTGAGGACTGAGTGGGACAGAATCCAGCAGCAATCCATCCAAAGACTGGTAGGCAGTATGCGCCGACGATGCACTGCCTGTATCCAAAACAATGGTGGCCACACACGCTATTGAAAGGGGACTGACTTTGCACCCTCTGCTGTTATGTACTGATGAGATGGTTTATCGTGGTCAAAAACTTGACATGTCATCAATAAAATGCCAATGTTTCAATTAGCAATTGTTGGTTTGTTTTATTTTGAACTGTTACAATTTTATTACATTTCAAACAAGTGGTAAGTTTCTTTTGCGTTTGAGATATATATATATATATTTATATTTATATTTATATATATATTTATATTTATATTTATATTTATATTTGTATTTATATTTATATATATATATATTTATATATATATTTATATATTTATATATTTTTATATTTATATTTATATTTATATATATATATATATATTTATATATATATATATATATATATATATATATATATAAATATATGTGTAAGGACACAATACTGGCTGACAAAAATGGGACACGGGGTGAAGAAAAATATTGGTGGAAAGTTGTAATTTACTTGTAAGTCATGAGAATGGACACCCTTGTACTTGAAAATAGCATTGGAGAGATAATGTGCCAAGTAGATTTTCCTCCCTGTTGTATTTTCTTGATTGGCGTGTGAAAGTTAACGTAAGTTACATGGTGTCCACTTTTCAGTCTAGTACCCAACAATAAAAGTCAAAGCAAAAAAATGTTTACACCATGATTACGTGTATGTAGCTTATTCCCAATACAAAATGGCTTAGATTGGTAAGGATGAGTTTTGTAAAAAAAAATATCTGGCCGTTTTAACATCGTATGATTTGGCGGACACGATGTGTAACTAACGTGAACACAGATTTAGCGATCATTTTTGAGGTTTGTGAAATCTTTTTTTTTTTTTTTTAGGAGCCAGTTTATTTCTTCATTAAGTTACTCAAGTTAAATGCACATAGTGAGGAAAATAAGTAAGGGATACGTAAAGTGTTTGATTTGATGAACTTTTGTTCAATTAATGTCCCGTTTTTAGAAATTAAATCGGTTTGTAAATTATGTGAATTAAAAGTGACACAACACATATTCACACTTTATTTTATCATTATTTGTCTCATAAACATACCGTATATATACAAATATCTAAAATAAAAAACAGTTCAAAATAGTCAAATTATTTAAGAAAATCAAGATCATTTTGTGCACCATGAAAGTTGGTCAGTATTGTGTCCTTAATTACACATATATACATGTAACTGCAATTTTCTCAAAATAATGAAGAAATTGGCCTAGAAGAAAGATACACGTTTTTTTATCCATGTAATAGCCTAATTTCTGGACACTAAAGATGATTATTTCTGGTAAAATCTAGACATATATGATACACCAAACGACAGTAAAGCCTTGAAAAACAACACCTGTATATGTGCACACTACATACTGTAATTTTAAGCATTTTAAATTTGCTATACAAAATTCACAGATTGCTATACAAAAAATGATTTTGCTGTGAAATCATTCCCTGTGCCATTAACATTAACCCTGGTCAAGCTTTCCAGGGTTATGTGGTCTAATTATACATGTAGTATCCACGTTTGGGTAAACAAAATCATACTTTGGCAGTTTATCATGAAATCCTTCCTCTATGGTAAAATGCTGCTCTTGCTGTACTTGTTCATCAGACACTATATCTTATGTGAATGAGTGCCTAACAACCAGCCACTCATAACATTTCTCCAGTTTTTGTGCTAAGTAAGTGTTAAAAGTTTGTCTTCATTTTTATACTCGTGGATTTCTTATTACACCTGGAATCTACTGGACGTTTTATGTGAGTATTGGTACATTTGTTTTTTTTATAATAAGTGAAAAACTGTTGTATTTTTTGTCTGTCTCTGCTATAAGATTTTACTGCATTGTGGATACACGCTTGTATCTTCATTTTATTTATGCAGTCAACCCTGCTTTAGATTATAACCTGTAGCTTGACCACAAGTCTTTTGTTTGGATCAACAACCTTGTGATTAGACAATGGAGGTATTCTGTTTATTCTACTCCTGCTATCCGGACCATTGTGTCTCAATGACTCATCTTTAGAATTCAGCATGCAACCTACAAGTACACTAGGCCTACATAAAAAACAACAAATCCGCCATCTTAAATTCTTGAGTTGCCCTATATCATATTATAATAATTCATCTGCCACCTTTCACCTGGAACTCTTTCTGGTGACATAAACCCAAACCCTTGACCTGAAACACTGAACAACACACCCACAAATGCCGATCAGCTCCATAAAATCTCCTACAGCCGCAATGAACTACTCAATCTTTGCAATGCTGCAGCTCTACATTGTTTTTGTATCTTTTTATTCAGCATTGAGTCTATTGAACTGTCTTGGAATACTTGGAATGTAAGTAAGACTAATTGCGGTGACACCATGTGGAATCTCAATTGAGCAGTAATTAGTTCTGAAAAGAACTGGAGGTACAACTCGATGTTTCGATCAGTATGCTCTGATCGTCCACAGGAGAATGCCGGACTCTGGAAAATGCTGCTGCTTAAGTAGACTGCTGGAGGATCATCCCATGAATGGATGCTGGAAGATTAGTTCGTTGAGGCGCGCAGGCGGGAACTGTTGAGACTAGGATCCTAGGGGTTGGGGGAGAGGAGTGTGTGCTCACTGAACTGAATCAGTTGTTAACAAGCACAGGGGGATGGAGGGTGGTTGACTTAGGATATAGGAGATCCCTCAGTCTGGGGTGAGTTATGGACTTTGGATATAGAAGATCCTTCAGTCCGTAGTAGTGGTCGCCAAATGTCGCTGATGTAGAAGCCGATGTCCTGTGGCACAGTGTCGTGTTTGACGATCTCGATGGCCTCTCTGATGCGTCTGGGGTGCCATGTGTCGATGGCTGTGATGATCGAGTTGGGCTGCCTGCCAGTCGATTTGGTGGTCCTTGATGTGCGAGTGCTTGGAATACTCCAAACATACCGCACACATAGAGGTAAGAAAGCTGGTCGCCGTAGAATGGACAGACTTACACAACTAGCACTCCGGCCTCACCAACCCCCAACAGTGAACTTAACCACATCAACAAGCGACATTGGCATAACTTCAACTCCAAATGTTCATGATGAGTCTAAACTTCAGCTCTGTGTCTTGAATACTCAATCCATATGTAATAAATCGGATGAATTTGTTGACTTTGTACTTCAAAACAATTTGGATCTTGTTGCTATATCCGAGACATGGTTTAAACCTGATGATGACTTGCTACCCCGCGAGTGCACTCCTGCTGGCTACTCTCTCCATCAGTCCCCAGACCAAAAAAGACCGGTGGAGGGGTTGCAATTCTCTTTAGGTCCAGTTTATCTGTCAGTATGAAAAATTTTAACATTGACTACCTAACATTTGAATCTCTGCATGCTGAGGTAACGTGCAACTCTAGATCTGTTCGCCTTTTTAATATATCGACCGGAAAGGGATGTTGATGGTAAACATGTAAATTTCTCCATTTTTCTGCAGGAATTTGAGAAATTAATTGTGGATTATCTCTTGCACCCATCTGACATTATTTTAACCGGCGATTTTAACATTCATATGGACATCACTTCAAACAATTATGCAAATCAGTTTAAAGATCTGCTCTCTGCTCATGGACTTATCCAGCATATCACAGCACCCACTCATCGATATGGTCACTGTCTTGACCTCACGATAACGCGTGAAAATACTTCACCTCTCATCTCGAATATAACTATCCATCCCGGCTTATCTGATCATTATGCAATCATGGTAAATATGAACCTTAAAAAAAACTCTCATACCTACCATTTCTGTAACTACTCGCCACTGGAAAAATGTAAATATTAAAGATTTATGTCATGATATTGAATCTCAACTGGAAAATGTAAACCTTGTAGATGGTGAGCTGGATTCTTGTGTCAGTCTATTTGAATCTACTGTCTGTAACATCTTGGATGATCATCATGCTCCGCAAAAAACTCAAACTGTTAAACTACAATCTGAATCCCCCTGGTTCAATGATGATATTCGTGCTGCAAGGAAAATCCGTCGTCAACTTGAATGAAAATGGCGTGACAATGGGAAACTTGGAGTACATCGGCAAGAATACTGTAACCAACGTGATATTGTGAAGAACATGATTAACCAGGCAAAAATAACTCACTACTCATCTCTTATGGAAGAGATCAGAGCTCTGGCGATCAGAAAAAACTCTTTAACATTGTTGAAAAGCTGCTTCATAAACCCAAAACTCCAATGCTTCCATCTACACACTCCGATCAGGACCTCGCAAATGCATTTTCAAACTTTTTTGTCACAAAAATTTAGAATATCCGTCGTTCTTTTCCCCCAGTACCTGCCATTCTATCACAAACACCGTCACGCAAGGATCCACAATGTAGACTGTCTATGTTTGAGCCTACTCGTGTTACGGAGATCAAGAAACTCATCATGAAATCGCCATCAAAATCATGTGAACTTGATCCAGTAACAACTTCGCTAATAAAACAAAATATTGATGTGTTTGCTAAGTATATCACAATTATTGTAAACAGATCTCTTTCTTCCGGTTGTTTCCCTGATAGCCAGAAGGTTGCTCATGTTAAACCATTCCTGAAGAAACCTAATTTGGACAAGGAAGTTTTCAAAAATTACCGACCGGTAGCGAATTTAAAGTACCTTGGAAAAACAATCGAGCGAGTTGTTTCATCACGGATCTCTGACCATGTTCGTGCTAATAACCTGTCGGACACATTTCAGTCAGCCTATAAACCATTTCATGGAATGGAAACTGTTCTTCTCCACGTCAACAATGACATTTTATCTGCCATGGATGATGGAAAAATCACTGCATTAGTTTTGTTAGACTTAAGCAGCGCTTTTGACACGGTCGATCACAAAATCCTTCTCTCCCGCCTTCAATATCATCTTGGAATACATGACACAGCCCTGGATTGGTGTAGGTCCTACCTTTTAAATAGGCCTCAGCATGTTTGTATTGGTAACGCTATCTCCGAGCCTGTTATTTTTCACTATTGTGTACCCCAAGGCTCTGTGCTCGGCCCACAGTGGTTTACTGTTTCTATGTTTCCAGTTCGTGTTATCATTTTGAAGTATAATTTAAATTACCATGTCTACGCTGATGACACGCAGCTTTACATTACTTTTAAATCTTCTCAAAAACCTGCCGATTCCTGCATTACAACACTGGAGAAATGTATTCAAGAGATTCGAAGTTGGATGAGACAAAACTTCCTGAAATTGAACGACGAAAAAACAGAATTTGTTCTATTTGGATCACGTCAGCAATTGTCTAAAGTTTCTCTTCCATTTATTACAATTGGTGACTCGCAGATAACCCCCTCATCACAAGTACGTAATTTGGGTGTTATATTTGACTCGACAATGACTTTAAAACCTCATATCTCCAACATTGTTCGCATATCATCATTTCATATCAGAAATATTAGCCGAATAAGGAAATACTTGAATAAAAGTGCTGCTGAACAAATTATACATGCATTTGTCACATCACGGATCGATAACGGGAATGCTCTCCTCTACGGTCTCCCGCAGAATCAAATGTTGCGTCTTCAGCACATACAAAACACAGCAGCTCGTGTTGTGACTTTGTCCAGAAAGTCATGCCATATCACGCCAATCTTGAAAGAACTGCACTGGCTTCCTGTTTCACCGAGAATTGTTTTTAAACTTATGCTAATTGTTCATAAATCTTTTAATAACATTGCTCCAATTTATATTTCTGAACTGCTTAAAGTCTACACTCCATCACGCAAGTTGCGCACCAGCAACATGTCACTCCTAAAGGAACCAACTTCAAAACGGAACTGGGGTGATAGGTCTTTTTCTGTCGCGGCTCCGAGACTTTAGAATCATCTTCCAACTAAACTCAAATCTTGTCATAGTATAACTAGATTTAAGTCGATGCTTAAAACTCATCTTATGTCACAATTCTTCAAAGATGATGTATATTTGTAATTGCATTGTAGGTACATGTATCTCGGTACATAATTTTTCCCTATGCTATCATTGTATATTGTTTGTATTCATGTTTTATCTTTGTTTCCGCACCTTGAGCGCCCAGCAGGGTGGATATGTGCGCGCTACAAATCTTTATTATTATTATTATTATTACTACTTATCCACATCCAGTTTAGAGAAGTTCTTTCATCATCACCAGTTTGGTAACATTAATAATGAAGATGAAATTGATTGCACGTCTATTCAGTCTTGAGTCTAGCCGCTGCCCACTGAGATAAATGTAGTGCTTCAAAAGCTTTTTTAAACAAAATATCAACCTCTACCCATTTACCCATTTATACTCCAGGGTGAAGAGAAGCAATTTACTGTCTTGCTGAAGGACACAAGTACCACTGTCGCGGCCCACATTCTGACAACTCAGCCATCAGAAAACCATTGCACTAATTAACCGCTCGATAACGAACATGAACTTTTCTAAAAATGTTTAACCTTTTTTTAAATTTTTAGATTGATGGAAAAGCGAGAGAGAAATCCTGAATTATGGTACAGAAATCAGTATTGTCCAAGTTATTTTCCATCAGAGGAAAAACACAGCATCAACATGTATGCTGAGGCAGTGACTGCGGTGGCTGACTTTGTAGGCTCTAAATCACAAGATTTGGTGCTGGTTGAAAATGTCACAACTGGTAAGGCCCCAAAAATATTATTACTGCCATGGTAATAAGGTCACTAAAACACCACCATTGGTATGCCACCAAAACACCACCATTGGTAAGGCCACCAAAACACCACCATTGGTAAGACCACCAAAACACCACCATTGGTAAGGCCACCAAAACACCACCATTGGTATGCCACCAAAACATCACAATTGGTAAGGCCACCAAAACACCACCATTGGTATGCCACCAAAACACCACCATTGGTATGCCACCAAAACATCACCATTGGTAAGGCCACCAAAACACCACCATTGGTATGCCACCAAACACCACCATTGGTATGCCACCAAAATATCACCATTGGTAAGGCCACCAAAATACCACCATTTGTATGCCACTGTAAGACTGTTATCCAGGGCCAAGTTAATTGTTCAACTAACGTACCCACATCATAATAATCACAAACGAGAGTAGAGTTCCTTGAGTGTAGTTTCCTGTTTATTTCTGTCTCCCACCAAGTACCAGTTTAATATTAGGTTGATGCTTGTATAAATGATTATGATGAATCTATAAATCACTGATCAGTATATCAGATCAGTATAGTGGTGTAGCAATGTAGCAATCCCTCCCTTTGTAGCATCCCTCCCTTGCTGAGGTTGAGCTTATTGGCTGCATAGAAATGACAAAGGGAACATGAACATTTACAACAGCCGGGGTCCCAGGCAATATCAAAATACCACATGAACTTGAACCCCTAACTTAAACGAGAGCCATGTATTAACATGTGGGTCATATCGATGAGTAAATCCTGATCCCCGTTTTGTAATTTAGTTGAAGAAATTACCCCAAAAAACTACTACATGTATAATTAATACCATATAAAGCCCACTTTATATGCACAACAATTGAAAAAAGTATCTTTATTTTACTCACCCAGTAATAATTTTGAACCCTCAAAACCTGCAACTGTGCAACGTGACAAATGTGTCTGTGCAAGTAGCTTCCTAAAAGCGCCACGCTGGGCTATCTCGCACACATGAAGCACGCCCTCTGCTGCCAGAGACGTGAAGTCGCAACAGCCACCAAAACACCACCATTGGTATGCCACCAAAACACCACCATTGGTAAGGCCACCAAAACACCACCATTGGTAAGGCCACCAAAACACCACCATTGGTATGCCACCAAAACACCACCATTGGTATGCCACCAAAACACCACCATTGGTATGCCACCAAAACACCACCATTGGTATGCCTCCAAAACATCACCATTGGTATGCCACCAAAACACCACCATTGGTATGCCACCAAAACACCACCATTGGTATGCCACCAAAACACCACCATTGGTATGCCACCAAAACATCACAATTGGTACGCCACCAAAACACCACCATTGGTATGCCTCCAAAACATCACCATTGGTACGCCACCAAAACACCACCATTGGTACGCCACCAAAACACCACCATTGGTATGCCACCAAAACACCACCATTGGTATGCCACCAAAACACCACCATTGGAATGCCACCAAAACACCACCATTGGAATGCTACCAAAATACTATGGTAAGCCCACCAAAATATCACAATTGGTATGCCACCAAAACACCACCATTGGTATGCCACCAAAACACCACCATTGGTATGCCTCCAAAACATCACCATTGGTATGCCACCATTGGTAATGTTGGCAAACTGCAGTACTTCTTTAAGTATGCTTACTCGCTTTGAATCAACAAAGTTGCTGGATGTCGCAATTAAGATGAAATAATTACTCACTCTGATGATTACCAACTTTACGTTCTGCCCTTTTAAGTTTTGAGATAACAACTTGTTGATTTGATAATCTGGTAATTACTAATGCTGTACCTTCTCTTTAAACAACCAAACTTGAGAAAGTTTCAGCTAATTACGTTGTGTTGTTAATAAAAATGCGAAAATGCAGTTTGATTTTTCATGGAAATTATATTTCACTTTTCCTAAAAGAGATAGCACCTCATACTTCCAAACTACCAGCCCGGCTGGCAGGTAACATTTTACGGACATGTACCTACCTGACTGGGTTGTGTCTGAAAAAAGTTAAGGTTCAGGCCTGACAGGGAAAATTGCTAACACCAAAATTACGCCAAGTAATAAGTTTCACATTACTATTTAACCATTTGGTTCTTTTTGAACTACTATTTCTATAATTTACCTTAAATGATTGTTATTATCTTATTTATTTCCTTTCCTTAAGCCATCTCCCATTAATTACAGAAACTGTCAAGAAACATTCGTTGATAACATTGAAAAGTATGCATAAAAGGGATTTTAAAGGGAATTGACTTGAATTTTATTTTTTTGTAATACATGTAGCTACCAACACTGTATTAAAGAGCCTTTCCCTTGGCCAAGGAGACAAGATTCTACTTACTAGCCACACCTATGGAGCTGTCAAGAAAACTGTTCAGTTTGTTTCACAACAGTCAGGTGTGGTATTTATTTATAATTAACTTACTTTCAGGCATTTTTATCATAAGGGACAAGACATTTTCCCATAATTTCATTTAAAAAGTACACATGTGAATACTATATACATTTGCTGATGCAGAACTGAAAAGGGAGGGGGCTGGACTATTTTTCAAAAAGTTGAACCATTTGTAATTGCTGTGGGGTGGAAGAAAGTGTCTTGTCTTATTTTTTGACTTATTAAGACATGAGCATTTACATAACTTTTCAACCATCGGTTATATAAATTTGATTAAAATGGGAAGATGTACTGACTCTGGTTACTAGTACATGTAACTTAAATTTTCAGTGACAATATTTATGCAGTTGGACCTTGGGTGTAGTATGAGGTGTGAATCAGCAGATCGTCTACTAGACTATACACATCCCACTCAATGCATTTAACTATAAGATAGAAAACACATCAACAACAGAAACATGTGGAAAAAAACTGGAATTTATAAACCTGGAATTTGGAACAAATAATTTGTAATGTGGGGAAAAAAATCAGCATTCGTAAAATAACCGATCTACAAACATATGTTAAACAAAAATAAGTCATCATGTAGATTGATTTAAAATTTTGCTTGTTTCCAAAAAGGAGCAAGTTAAAACATTTAAATTATTTCTTTATGATTTATGAATTAGCTGTATCAGACAACAATTTGATCTTGATTATATGCCCGTTTTACTTGTAGGTTTGGAAGTGGTTGTGTTAGAGATTCCTATCCCCATTGAATCAGAAGATGATATCATACATTTATACTCTAAAGTTTTAGAGAAACATAGTGATATCAAATTGGCTGTTATTGATCATATCACAAGTGCCAGTGCCATCTTAATGCCACTAGAAAAACTTGCTGCGTTATGTCATATGAAAGGAGTAATGGTGCTTGCTGATGGTGCCCATGCACCTGGACAAATCCCTCTCAACATGAATGATATGGCTGTTGACTTCTATTGTGGTATGTTAATAGTAGTTAATACTAGGGTCTAATATGTTATTTTTGTCACCAAAAACAAACCAATATATTTCAGTTATACTGTAGTTGACATGTACATGTTGTAAATAAAATTGGTTAAACCTACATATACATGTATGTATGTGCTGTTTGTAAAAACTGCATCATAAAACTCTTCTCAGACTTTTACCATTCTCTGAGAAAAATGACAGGTTTGGAAAATGGGTACCATGTGCAAAACCGCCAATATTTTTATTTGCTTCCAGAATTAATGTTTGTTTTATTTGAAAGTTCCTTAGGAAGTTAGGATTTTTTTTACAGGTAATAATAATAATAATGTTACATTCTTATATAGCGCATTTCACACAATGTCCGAATGCGCTTTACATTATTACCCCTGGTCACTGGGCCAATATCATTCCTATAATCTTTCTCAGCTCCCTGGGGAGTATACAGCCAATGTGCAACCTTTTGGCGCTACAGGGCTAATCAAACACAATAACCATCTCTACCCTCACAGGTACCCATTTATACACCTGGGTATAATTAGACAGATGGCTATATGTAGGCCTACTGTGTATAATGACATTAATATTTGCAAATGTCTTTGTTTTCAAATATATGCATGTACAAACATATAAGAGCAAAATTGTAATCATGTCCTCAAACCTCAAGTTTGAGTCTAATAGTCCTAAGTATCCAATCCAAGTATCGAGTCATGAATGTCATGTCCGACTTTGAGTCATGAGTCACAAATCACACAAGTGTTGATAAGAGTAACACATTTACACATTCAATCTTAGGTAATCTACACAAATGGATGTTTGCTCCACGGGGATGTGCCTTTTTATGGGTTCATCCAGACTATCATAACATCATCAGCCCTTTGACGACATCATATCATGTGTATAACCCAACCTTAATGACTAGATTCTGCTATGTAGGAACACGGGATTGCTTGCCTTACTATATGGCAGCAACAGCAATCAAGTTTTACAAAGACCTTGGTGGAATGGTAAGTTAATTAATTGAGAAGTACACATTAATGGAAAGCCTTAGTCATTTATTGTATCAACAGAACACATGCAGTGTGATTCTTTTGAGAATTCTGCTCTTCTACATAGCACAGAATTTAAGTCCATGTAGTACAACATACAAATTGACTCGTGCTGCTCGTAAATTCATCATCACTCAAAAATCTTTATATCTATGTGGGAAAATAGCAATGTATCAATGAAAAAATGAAAAAGAACATGATGTGTATATATAATCTAAGTCTTACATAATTTTCTTACCTTATGTCATCAGGAAGAAATAGTTTCATATAACTCCATGCTTGCAGGATGGGCAGCAGAAATGATTGCAAAGGCATTGAACACAGAGCAACTTCAAATACCAGGTTATATGAGGGCACCATTCATGTCAGTTGTTGCCATTCCAGAGACGGACCTTTATCCTGCATGTGATGAGAGTTGTAACAAGTTGATGTCTGATGTTTATTATCAAAGTCAGGTGTTTGTAGCTTTCTCATACTTTAATCTAAGACTTTGGTGTCGAATATCAAGTCAAGTTTACAATTGTGAGGAAGATTACTACAAACTAAGAGATGCTTTACTGAAAGTTTTACAATTCAAACTGTAACATTCAGGCCTAGGCCTTTTTTAAATTGACTTTTCATATTATTCTTCAGGCTAGAAGGGTTCCTAACTATCACCTGTCCATCTAAATACACCAATCCAGATTTGGCAATAGTCCCTGTCCACTCATAGTAACTCTGAAAATTTCAGACGCATCTAGTCTAGCACCTGGATATTTCTGGAAAATGTATTCGCACTTCAGTGTGTGGGTACAGCACACATTGTGCTGCACAATGTGAGCACATTTACAAAACATCTGGGCTCAAGACTATGACATACGTGCAGTCCAGTTCAACTCAATTCATGATACCAAACCGGCGTTGATGAAATAAAATGGCTTTCTCCAAACTTGATGTGGATACAAGTGTCGGATGAACAAGTATAGCAAGAACAGCATGAACAGTATGATTTTGTTTACCTAAAAAGTGGATACTACATGTATAATACCACGTAACCCTGGAAAGTTTGACCAGGGTTAATGGCAGATAGCCAGAATTTTCAGGTATAGATGTTTGATTAAAAAGCTGGTGGAATTGGTCCATTACCTCTGGTTGGTTCTTTAAATTTATAAACAAATTTCTTCATTAAAGTCATGGTGAGAAATCGATACCAAGTTGCTATTATGTTTGGAAACAAAAGGTCAAGTAATCGTGGTGATGAATATACCAAATGGTTGCATGGTAACTTCAGTAGTAGTTCTTTAATTATCAAACATGTAGGAAACGGGATAGTTTATCAAAGTAATAAGTCTAGAATTGACACCCTATTTTATATATTGCACCCTTAAAAGTTTGATACCATCTAAGAAGTTGCTTTGTCTTGTGGTCATAACTACCACAGCGTCTGTTTGGACCACATCATCAAGATATTGTGCTGTCCATATGTATACAGTGTACACTTAATATTCAAGTTCTTCATTGCACCTCATAATGGCTTCCCACTGATTAGACTGGGGTGAGTGTACTTTCATTTAATTTGTTCTTTTATCACACTTATTACCAAGTTATTAATTAGTGTTTTCTGAGTATTACTTTGACTAGAGGTCAGAAAATTAGTTTGATTTACTCAGTAGTTCAGTCGGTGGAAAGTGAATTATTTGTTTAACTGATTTGCTGAAAGGTTTAAACAACATTTGAGTTCATTTACAAAATGAATTACTTTTTAGCTTTATTCTCTTTAAGTTAATTTTACATTTTAGGAGTATTTGGTCACTTTCCTTAGTTCCTTTTACTTACATGTACTTGATCACTTTGTATGAGTATGCTCCTTTAAGGATGGATGCAGTTTTATATTATCTGATCTATTTTAGAATATTCACCATAGTTAATTAAGTATTTTACACAGTAAATTTAGTTTGAAAACATTCATAAATTTAGTACTGTGATCAAACTGCTTGCTTTTCTTTAACCTAAGACCACAACTTAAAATATTGTACACGTATCAACAATAAGAGTGACCTAGCCATAATAACATGTGGTTGTCCTTAGCTGCAAGTGGAAGGTTGAAGGTCTTTGGTACTTGGTAGTAGCGCAAGAAACCTTGATTTATTATGGCTTGCTCATTTCGTTTTACATCTCAATGTCAGTTATCATGCCTGGCCAAAAACATCTGCTGCGTGTGAGTGCAAGTGTCTTTTCCAATCCCTGATGTCCCACCTGGTCATGGACTGCATCTAGCACCTGCTCCCGTAAGACTAAGGGAAGTAGAAGCTGGAAAACATCACAGCTTGCCTCCTTTCTCTTTTTGTAGAGCACATTATTTCGGACCTCTAGCTGTTTCTAAAAAACAGCTTGCATGTCAGTTTCTCCACTCTCATGAGTTGGCTTAGACGCGGCTGTTGTCTATTCTCCCAGTAGTGCGTGAGTCTACCAAGGTATTTGTCTTTCTTTTGGAGTGTGGCTAGATCCTCAGCAGGTATGGATGGCAGAGTTGACATTGCAGTCGGTGCCGTGACTTCAGGTCTGCCAGGAACTTCATCTAGTCCAGCATCAACCAGAGTTTTCCAGATTTGTGATGTTGTGTTTTATTGTGTCAGAAAACCCCAGGTCACGGCCATGCATGGAGAACACGCTGTTATATTTATTGATGAGTCGACTGAACTTCTGCCTCTCTTCAGGGTTAAGGTCTTTCTCAACATCTAGCGTCTCAAGCAATGGTACGGTAGGTGAGGTGGACATGGTACATGACGAGACATGGGCCGCAGCAGGAGAAGCCGAATGTACTTGTGTCTGCTCTGGTGGAGTATCATCAGCGTGATAAAGGGTCCCAATGCAAGCGTGTGGTGGAAGGAGGACCTCATGGTTGGTTTCATTCATTATAGCAATCGGGAACTTTCCCTCTATGACTTTTACCAGTGACTTTGGCAAACTGACGCTCGATGGGAGGTTATGAGCTACATCAGGTTCTAGAACTGCATGATACGACATGTGGTCTGGTCCCGGTCGGGCTGTAGCTTGCAAGATTACGGCATGTCTGGCCGGCACGACCAGCGGCACCTCCCGAGGAAGGTGGGCCTTACTCCTCCCGTTTCTGTATGGTGCTCATGGCCTTTTGCCAAACAGGGCCAAGGTAATTGGATGACTTCTGTGTGACCAGCCCGTTGTTTGGTGATGTTGTGATTAGTTTGGACCAGCAACTGGATAGGACATTCATTCCCAGTATCCCCGGGGTTGTAGTCGACATATTTGGTGACGCTTGTTTGATGACGAGGACTATCCGGTTCTTTAACTCCTCCCCCAGTGCTGTAATATCAATTTCTATGAAACCCACATATCGTATGTTGGCTGCGTTGGCCGACAGCAACTGGAAATGTTCCGGTATGCCAGCTAAGTGATACCCCTTGTTCTTAAAATTGGTGTTGTAGCATTTCTCTGTGATGGTCATAACCATGGACCCAGTATCCAAAAGGCAGTTTATTATTGTCCCCGAACACCACCTCTACTTGACAGCAGTTGGCTACTGCCCGTTCCCGGGTAAACGCTGAGCCAACTGATCCTCCAACGGTCTGGCTCCTGACAGCCGAGGGTGGTAGTTTTCCAACACCATTGGATGACTCACACGACGGTCGTTCATGGTGGGTTGGTAGGGCGGACGGTTTCTCGTCCGCTGAAGGGGGGCTGGGCAATCGCGGGCAAAATGCCCCAATTGGTTGCAGTTGTAGCAATGTCGGTTGTCAGGCTCCTGACGGTTACTGGGTCCTGTGTTATTCCGGCTGGGGTAGGCGAAGGCACCTTTTCCAGGCCCGTACTGGGGAGGGTATTGTTGTGGCCAGTGGGAGGGGGTCAAACCTTGTAGCGACTTGATAACCCACTCCATCTGTCCCTCCAGTTTCCTCAAGGTCTCGTCATCCCTCACGGTGACGCTGGCTGTCATGTTCTTAGTGGTAGTTCTAGTTACGGTTGGGTGTGCTTGCTTCCTTTCAGCACACTTGATCACCCAGTCCTTCATATCGTTGAAGGTAATGGTGGGGCTTCGGTCCAAAAGATCTCGGCAGGACAGCCGCAAGCCCTCATCTCTCAGGCCGTCAACGAATTGTTCCCGAATAATTTGATCTGGTTGTTTGTACAACCCAGGGTCACGTTTCCGAAGGCGGGAGAAGTCTTCTGGAGTGTGATGGTGAATTCTCTGATGCTCTCCCTGTCCTCCTGGCGCCTCTGTAGAAAACGCCTCTGCAGTTCGCTGCTGGTTAGCGTCTTCCCCGTAGGATTTCACCAGGTACTCTAGGATTTCCTCCACTGTAGTGACCAAGGCAATTAGGGCTTTTGCCTCTGTGCGGGGGCCCCCCTTCAATGTGTCCAGCAGGAATTGGTTCTGCTGCCCCTCTGGGACATGATAGCATTCTAAAGCGTGTCGTACAGCTGTCACAATCTCGCAATCGGCGTCTTTCCTGATGCCTCTTCAATCCCGCTGAACGTTAGCAATCGACATTCGGGGGCCATCACGACCATTGTCAGGGAGCTCATGGTCACCTCTGGTTTCTGTGGAATGATTGGTTGGTAGCTAGAATCCCCGGTCCAACCTTCTGGTGGGGGGAACACTTTGTTATCCACGACAGAGAGGACTGTTTCACCTGTATCGTCGACTTGAAGGAGCCCAGTCGCCGTAGGCCAATATACATGAAGTGTGGACAGCGGTAACTTCCCGTCCACTAGGTTAAATTTGACTTGCTTATCCCCGTCGGCCTTCTTGACCTTGATGGAGGTCGCCATCTTCTGAAATAGGGGGGTAGGACTCGGGAACCTGCTTACTCAGCCTCTCGATGATGTTGCTTTCACGAATGCCTGGTGCCAATCCACACCGATCCCAATCCCACTTCTGACACTTGTAAGGATTAAAGAGGCCGGACAGCAGTCTGCATGATTTTGGTTCGTCAGCTCTTTTATTTACTGATAGGATCGATGGCAAGGACAGGCCAAACATACGGAGGCGAAGGGATCAGAGAACAGTCCGCCTGTCGCATGGTGGCGCTGTCACTATGCCCCATTATTTCTGGGATCAGCGGCTTACCCCACATATGGTCCTGGGGATATGGGTCGACATGTAGGTAGGGAAAAAGGTCTCTTCTGCAGACATCTGCTCAAACCGTGCGGTTTGAGAGTCGACACTGTGTAACCTTTCTACTAAGGGCATCAGCGTTCTGATTACTCTTTCCGGATCTATACTTGATAGTGAATTGAACTGTGCAAGCTCTGTAGCCCACCTGGTTTCAGTTTCTCCCAATTTAGAGTTGGTCTGGAGATAACTTGGGGGATTGTTGTCAGTGTAAACGACAAAGTTTGCACCGAGAAGGAGATCTCTGAACTTCACTCTAATGGCCCAGCGCAATGCCAACAGCTCGAGCTATACTGCCAAAATAGCCAGAGGTGTACTTTAGCTAAAGCTGGAAAGAAACTTCATCCACCGATGGGTTCCCTTTTAGCCAAGCGACCGCTCGAAGGTCTTGCCATGGACTTAAAGGACCCCATTGGAAATAAGTCGCAAGACTTTTATGGGCTATCCTGATATTACCGCCTTCATATGCAATATCAAATAAAACATAAACATAAACTTCACTGTCCTTGAGCCTGGCTCAAACAATGTAGAGAATGTACTAGTCCTCACCAATGTCTTCACGAAGTTCACACAGGCAATACCTTGCAGAGACCTGGGCCCATATTCATAAAAGCCTGCTAAGCCTAGTTGGCAACTAAATTGGCCCCTAACTGCCAATTAAGCCTAGTTGGATACTAAGTGTTATTCATAAAATGCCGCTAAGCTTAGTGGACTGCTAAGTTGTCTGCTAACTTTAGAGGTGATCTTGGGTACCTCTAAGTCACTAGTTGACAACTAAACCCTTCATTTGTATGTTTGACTCTGACGTGAAAACATGGCTAGACGGATTCTGCAACTGGTACAGTTGCATCGTGCAATGAGGAGGGAAAGAGTATTCAGAGACAGGCGTAATCCAATTGAGATTTTTTACTGATGATGAATTGATCAAGAGATATCGATTTTCACGGGAAGGCATAATGTTTATAACGGATTTCGTAGGCATAGCACTCAAAAAATTAAAACACCTCAGAGATGCTCAATATTGGATTAATCCAGTAGATATTCATTAACCATTTATTTTTCTGCAAAAAAAATTTAAATTGGTAATTAAAGCGTTCCTGAGATATGGTATTTTTTCATATGTCCGAAACAGTTCGAAAACCTGCCAATGAAATGGAAAAATTTCAAAAATGGCCATTTCCTTGATTTTGGGCTTATTTTTCAGGAAAACAAAAACAAAACTGATCTATTTGAAATTTTTTATGTGGAGAATAGTGCAAATTCGACCAATTTAAGTTATAACCAAAACTCAGAGATGTTGGATTTTGGCATACAAAAATACCGAAAACCACCTTTAAGCGATTTTTCCAAACCGCAGATCTAAAAACAACAGCTAATTAGTATGCGTAAACTTAATAACTCCAATTGTGATTGCTCTTTTGATACGAATCTTTGTATAATAGTGTACACTTGTGGAGAGCTACACACTGCAGAAAAATAAAACCTGATATGTCATTAATTATGCAGTTATGCAAATTAGTTAATTTCTTGCTAATTACGTATTTGCGAGGCATTGTTATGCGACTACACTATATGCAATTTTTTATTTTTTTTTACCTTTGAACAAAATGGCCTCTTCAGTTATTTTCTGCAAAGTTTCATTAATGTAAATACTTGCATATGCAATTGAGAACCATTCTCTTGCTCCTGCACATATTGAAGATATGCAAATGTGAAGCGGAACATGGACTACCTAATTACATATTCGTAAACTTCATAAGTCCAAAACAAAGCAAAAAATTCATGTCTAGTTTTTCGATTTGACATAATCATACCCAATACAGTTATGCCTCACAACATTGGATGGTTTTTTCATTTATTGGCTTCAGTTCTACAGTAAGGAGAGTAAACCATCATCCCACTCCTTTTTTAGTGGGTAGGTAAAAAGCTGGTTATATGGTGGTCATACACCAAAGTGTAAAATGTACCCTTGTCATAAAAAGACCTATACTCCTCCTCCATTAACTCTTCAATATCTTTTGCATTACTCATACGTACAACCTTGCCCATGTATGTAACTAAGCTTGATCCATTTGGAGACAAACAAAGGTGTCTTACCTCTTATTAACTATGTTGTCACCTGGAAAAGGGCATTTCCTTTTGTACCTTTATTCAGTTTTATGAGGAGTTTTCCTTTAGTTCTGCACGTTTTCATCCTTTGACATTGAAGTTTCAACTGATGTGCCACTTGTTTCACTGGCAACAGGACTTTTCAACTGATTTAGAATTTCTTTGAGATTGACAGCCAGCTCTGTTGAAGACAGAGGCTTACCCCCCGAAGTTACATAAAATAGAGATCCTTTCACAACACCACAATTTATACATTTGAAATACTTAATTTGTGATAGCAGTGCCTTACTTGTTCTACATTCATCTGTACACTTCTCAGTTAACTTGTCAACATCTTCTGTAGTTTTGCAAATAAAACCACAAGTTTTGAGTGCAATGTCTGTACTTGCAACTGTTTGGGAGACCAGAGAAATTTCTTTTGCCTCTTTTGCTTTAAGTCGTTCTTCAACCTCCTTTGCTCGTTTCTGTTTTATGACTTTTGTCTTGTTTTGATACAGTTTTACGACATCCTTCCTACTCTTAATCGCTTCCTTAACAAGAGTGTCCCTATCTTTAATAGAGCGTTCATCCAAGAAATTTACAGTTTTGTTCATGGTCCATAACAAAACGCCTTGCATGGCCAGTGATGATATGTTTGGACTCTTTCGCTTCAAATAATCTAACCCAGCAAATACGCGCTCGGCTGCTACATTGTCTTTGGGACATGTCTTTGTTTCTCTGATTATTTCTAAGTCAGGTTTGTGATACTTTCCACCTGGCAGATGGTCCTCCAGCTGCCTAACGATACAAACAAACAGGTTATGCAGAATGATGCTTATTGCCTGTTTGGTGTAAAAGGCAATTTCATCATCAACATATTGATACAATGACTTGTGCACATCACCCTTGAATGGTACAAAATCATCAAACATAACAGCACTATCATCAAGGAGTGATTGTGGGTCTGTCATCCATTTCCTTACACACTCATGGAGGCGGGTATAATATCTGCTTGTATCCATGACTGTAATTTCATGTTTATTGAGCATGCGCATGATGGGAAGAGTTATGTGGAGTTGATAATACCCATGGCTCTGATCCCACTGACCACGATCTTGTCCTCCAAGTCGTACATATGACTGATCGAGTTAGTTGGTTCTTCTGTTTGTTTGATGTTAGAGTTTTGTGCGCCTCTCTTATGTGCCCGCTGTGGTGATGGAAGTAAACGGCAGCTCCATTCTCGAATGGCACATTAAATCGATTTCCACGATAGGCTTGTAGCCGATTTTTTTCTCCAATCTGTTCTAAGTAGTCGTTAAATTCAACGGGGGATCCTGCTTGTGCGCTAGCATCTGGACCAAACGCCTCACAGACTGTCCTGATTGCCAATAATGTTGCGGATTCTTTCCGATTCCATAGTAAGTGCTTCTCCCGGCCGATCTTTCCTCCTGCAGACTCCACAGATTCCCAATCATATAAGGCTGCTCCTGCGTACTCCTGCAAGTTGAGCACCACATGTTTCCCGCAATACAAATCATTCACAGTCATCATGTTCGTCTTCGTAGTTTCACTGAGTTGATCCCAGTTCTGTACAACTTTGGAAAGTGTCTTTTCCCGCCATTCTTCAAGGAGCGCAACAAAGCTTTTATTTACAATGCAGCGATCGGTCATTGTGTTTTTCATTTTTAACAATAACTGATTCACTTTGTCTTCTTCTGACGGTATATCATCAATAGTCAACAACTGTTTTATCGCACTAATTGTTTCTTCCAGAAGAATTTTAGCATTTTCTGTCTGAACTTGTTCGAGTCCAATCCCGTATGTTCCAGAATCAGTACTGGCCAACATAGCCACATAAGGAACGTGTTTCTTTGATGTCCCATCCATCTGCAGTGTAATAGGATCTTCGCTCTTCTCAATTGCAGACCGTGCAGATTCTTTTGAGAGTATTGCCTGCTCAAAAGCCATGAGGCGAATCAAAGTTGGCTTTGGCAGCCTGCCACAATCAAATCCACCAATGCGTTTTAGAACCAACCTAATTATGTTGGAAACATGCTTCGACCCAACTCCTCACGAAATTAGTTCATAACACACTACTCGTATATCTGGTGTATATCTTCCTTCTTCAAATGTTTTTATCTCCTGAACTCCCATGATTTCATCTAAAATGGATTGCAGTTCATCAGTCTTCATTTCTAGATCGGCAAGTTGAACTTGCAAGCTGCGATTTTCTTCTTCAGATTTTTGAAGGTCTTCACTTCGCTTTAGTTGATAGTAGCGTATTTTTCCAGTTTTATTTTTGTTTACACGCCTACTGTCAATAAGATCTTCCTTTAGCTTGTGAATTTCCTTCTTCAAAGCTTCCACTTCAACCTTTAGCAATTTTGTTCTGACTTGTTCCTGCTCGAGCTGTCTTGTTCGTGTGTTGAGGCGACGTACAGCATTACTAGCTTTCAACTTTTTTATCTGTGACTCTAACTCTGAAGACAATTTCCTTGCCTTTTGCAGCTCCACTTTATACTGGGAAGAGTCCTTTTTATGTTGTTCAACCAATTGCCGATTTTCAATGGCAGCTTTCTTTGCTGCTTGTTTGGCACAAGCGCAGTCATTTTCTGCTGCCGTTCGGAGTTCTTTTTCTTGTGCGAGAACATCTTGTAGAGCAGTTTTCTCTCGACGCTCTTCCTCAAGAAGTTCATGGAGAATAACGATTGTATCTCCATGGCTGCGAAGAATGTAATGGACATCATCGACTGATGTATCATATCCACTGTCTTCACAGTCATCATCACTGTCACTAGTAGGTCCATCAACAAAGTTTTCATGTTGAGTAACATTGCGATTCGTAGGCCGTAGTACGGGTAAAGTATACACACCAGCTAGAAACTCATCTCTTTCTACTTTTGAGAAGGTGCGACTCACTCTGATTTTTCTTTCTGCAAGCTTTTCCCAGCTGCTAACTACTGTTCCCAATGGCGGTGGTACAGTTCCAGGAAACAGTTTGGTCCACCATTTGTTGGCCACTGTTTTCCATGTTACCCCTTTCCTGGCACGATATTGTTGTAGTTCAACAATAATTTTGATTTTGATTTCGTGTTCACCAGACAATGTTTCGTCATTTAAAAGCCACGCTGGAGTAATGCCTAAATTGTTGCAAGCTGGACCAATCACCTCATTTGCTAATTTGGACAGTGCAGCAACTTCTTGACAAAGTGGCATAAAGTTTCCTGTTTTCTTAGCTTTGATGACATTGCGATTAATTTTGGCAATCAGGCCTACTAGTGTAGGCTGCTTCAAACCAAGGCATTGTAAAACTGGCGGAAATTCTTGGCGGTATGAGGTATCTGATGAATCTATGAAATTGCGAATTGCTTCCAAGAGTGCTAAAGTTGGAACTGGATCGTCAAGCCAATGATCTGAAACAAAAACATAAAAAGAAACACTATACTAAAGAAAAGGAATACTGAATACATTGTTAATATTTTATACTATTACTTTGTACCCTCTTCAGTACCAACGAACAGCACAATATGAAGCATTCACAACAAAACACAATATTTACAAAATCTTGTCAGGAGGGTGTACACTAGATTCACCAGCCAATACACTACTGCACATGCGTGAACTGTATAGGGCTGAACGTGGATCCTGCACGCACAGCTCAACACACACTGCTATTTCTTCTACTATCATTACTCCCTGATTATGGTCAATTAGTTGACTCATGTTGAATTTAAGATTTGTACCGCTGTATTTTTACATTCAACCTTAATTTAATTTGAATACTTGTGTTCAGTATACTATATTTTATAAGTTTGATCAGCTACACTTACCTGGAAGTTCTTTGTTTTCGACGAGAAGCTTGATTTCACGTTCATTCCAGCCAGAAAGTTTGAGAATTTTGTCATTGTGTTCTGCACACATGCTCCCACGCAGGACCCGAGTGTGTCACTCAGCTCCTCAGTTGTGCTCACTTTACAGTTATTTCTTCATATGTTTCACTTCTTGGAAAATACGTTGACTCAAATAACTAAAATATTGGGACTTTGTACTATCCCAAGCACTTTTCAAATTCACAAATAGACAAATATTTTCGGATTTACAGGCTATTTCTCAAAATGTTTTCAACGCGTCATAACTCCTGATAGCAGCAGTTTATTCAGATTCCTTTTGCTGTGAATGAATGGGAAAGGTCATAGCTAGTTGGCATGGTAAGGTCAACCAGCTGTGATGAATGAAACATATGAAGAGAGTCCATTTCTTAACGGGGGTGTTTTCATTTGCACCAGAGCTGTGCAGCAACAGGATTTCACGTGTGGACAAAACACAAGTTTTGCGCGTAGTGAAAAACAACTGTTTTACACAAACCAAAATAGACACTTTCCCAAACACCAAAGATAAAATGATTACATACATAAATGACCTAAAGTTAGTTGCAAATTTGTGCGAAAGAACAAACTCATTACCTCTTTTTTAAAATTTGTAACAACTGTTTTAAAACAGCACTAAAATCGGAAATGCATGCATGCTCGCCTGTGGCAGACTGTGTGTAGTGTGCATGCAGAGTGCTATCATCCAACTAGACGTAATCAAGCACTACTTCCGTATCAGCAGGTGCTGATTGCATTACAGTATTATGCTACAGGAACATTTCAAATGGTTGTTGGCGACCCCATACAAGTCTCACAACCAACATCCTGCCGCGTTATCAACAGAGTTTCACGAGCACTATCTGGTAAAATTAACAACTTTGTAAAGTTGCCTGAACAAGGGCAAGTTGATGTAATTAAAGATGGATTCTACAGGATGAGGAACTTTTCAGGTGTTATAGGCTGTGTTGATATGGGACACATATTTGGATAATTTCACCCCATCTTAATGAGGCTGACTATGTCAACAGGAAAGGTTATCACTCCATAAACGTTCAAGTGATATGTGACCATAAGGGGAAATGGATTAACATTGTGGTAAGATGGCCTGGATCTGCACATGATAGTCGTGTTCTGAGATCAAGCCGAGTGTGGGACATCATGGAAGCTGGAGGTATCCGTGGATGTATCCTTGGTGACAGTGGTTACCCATGCAGAAACTGGTTGATGACCCCTCTTCTTAACCCACAAACTCGAGCCGAACGTAGGTACAACTCTGCACATAGAGGTACCCGAGTATTGGTTGAACAGGCCATCGGTAGGTGGAAGCGTCGATTTCACATTCTGCATCTAGAAAATCGGATGAGAAGTCCCGAAAGTGCTTGCAGGGTCATTGCAGCCACAGCTGTCCTGCATAACATTGCCCTGGATAGAAATGAACCGGAAGTTGCAGATATCGAACCTGGACAGGAGCAGCCCGATAATGAGATGTATGAAGGCCAACTTAATGGACCAATGACAAGAAATTACTTAATCCAGAATAGATTTAATTAACTATTTTGAAAAACTTGATGGACATTCACAAGTACATGTGTCTACAGTTTGAAATAGACTCGATCATCAGTTTGAACAGTTTCTTTACTAACTTGGCGCTTCAGTAATTCAATTTGCAGTTTCAGTTTTTCTTGTTTTAGGAGGAGATTCTGACGCTTAATCAATAGATTTTCTTTTTCTATTTCAACTAGATCATCAAATTTCCTAGGGATCTTTGAAGCTGGAATGGTCGAATTGCTAGCTGCACTTGTTGATGTTTTACATGTAGATGTCGATGGTGGATAATCATTGTCACTGGTCAATGTAGCGTCATCGGCATCGTTGGAATCTGTAAAATAAAAATCTATTGACAATATAGGTTTAAACAGTTGGCCCCGCACATTTTGAGGCATTCAAACACATTTAAATGTAGAACATTGATGCGTTAATTCACTAAAACCAATCACATAATATTTTATTCCATAGTACTCACCATCTTTGATGACTTCATTCTCGGTTACAACATCCCCAGATTCAACTCCAACCAGTCCTTGAAAGGCAGGCGTGTCCTGACACAGATCTATAATTTTCTGTTGGGCGGGTGAGGGCTCTGGCAAAGGTTTTCCTCCTCCCGTTTGAATCCGAGATTTTTTGCGTTGCTGAACACAATCTTTCGACTCGGACTTGAGTTTTGTTAATTTGTTTTTGATATCGTCAAGAGATCGATTGTTCATAGAAAATCTTCCCTGATATTGCGTGTAAATAGTCTTCCAAGCATTAGCTTTCTTTCGGTTGGTGTTTACATCTTTATGTTTACTGTCGATGACATCCTTGAATTCATCATATTTTTCAGCTATGAATAAGTTCTCTTCCTGAGAATAATTAGCTTTCCTTATTTTTTTTTTGCCTTCTCGTGTATCCGCCATTCTGAACCTGTGTGTTCACGATGCTGAGAACATAGAACTGCCTGTACATTGCATTCGATAGGCGCACACACACAGTTCGTGCATGCACAGCTCTATTGTTAGACACATTAACATGCCACTCATATTGAAAGTGAAACTTACCCATATTGTGTTTTGTGGTTTGGAACAATGCCAACTGCTAAGTTAACAACCAACTAAATCCTAGTTGACAACTACCTGGCACTGTCCCTAGCAGGGTTTTATGAATATGAAAATAGCAAGAAACTATGGAGCAGGCAACTAGGCATTTAGCAGCCTGCAAAGGCCTAGTTGGCTGCTAGTTTAGCAGGCTTTTATGAATATGGGCCCAGAAGGCAAGGACGGTTGCTCATGTTTTGGTACGTGACTGGTTTGTCGATTTTGGTGTTCCCCGCCGGCTACATAGTGATCAAGGCAGTCATTTTGAAAGTAAGGTTATAAAAGAGATGTATGGTGTCACCAAGAGTCGTACCACCCCATACCACCCGGAAAGGAATGGCCAGTGCGAGAGATTCAATCGTACTCTGCATGATCGACTTTGCACCCTTCCCCAGACCAGAAACGTCGATGGCCAGAACACCTACTTGAGCTAATTTATGCCTATCACCCACTCCTCGACAGGTTATTCCCCCTACTACATATTCTTTGGGCGTAAGCCAAGATTGCCAGTGGACCACCTTCTTGGGGTAGGAAGTTGGGAAGATAACGAAGATTCTGGGTTAGATGAATGGGTTTCAGACCACCACACCAGGATGAAGTTGGCATTCCAGATGGCATTTGATAAGACTGAGAAAGAGGCACTGAGGAGGCAGACTAGGAATAACGAGAAGGCAGCAGATGCAGATCTACATATTGGTGCTAGAGTGTTCCTGCGTAATCGAGGAATAAAGACGAGGCACAAAATCCAAGATATATGGGGAGAGAGACCACACAAGGTGGTAGGCAGACCCAATCTAACGGGTCATGTTTACGTTGTAGTTCCACTTGACGGAGATGGGCAGGAGAAAACCATCAACAGAAGAGACCTGTTGGATGGACGGACCTTGGTGCAAGATGTGGCACCAGTAGCTGGTCGCCAGGCGACTAGAGATGATGCACCAGTCTCTTCAGATCACTATGAGGATGATGACATTATCTTGTTTGTGGAGCATCGAGATGATAAGGCCCCTGAGATGCCAACCGTTGAGAGGATAGAACCGGAGGAACAATCCACTGCTTTACACAAAGCAGGGGAGCAGCACCAGCTAGTAATGCAACCTACAGAGGCGCTAACTGGTCCAGCTGATGTAGTTCCTGAAGCTGACTTGCCAGAAGTAGATTCCCCACTAGAGCCAATCCATGAAGGTGATGCATCTTGCAATGTCGCAATAGAACCACTTTCAGAGAATCGCCGCACTAACCGAACCGGAGCAGGGCGACACACTAATCTCCATCACTTACCCGGATCTGCTGTTCAGTCAGAGATTCCAGTGCACCCAGTTCCAGCTGTGGATCCACAAATCCTGGCGGACATCAGCCGAACCCAACTGCTGCTCACTCACATGTTGGCAGGAGACCAGCCAAGATGATTTGGTCATTTTAAATTTATATAAGATTACTTAAATTTGTATAAAAAAAATCTGTATTCAATTTAGTTTACTTTATTTGTCGAGGTTGTCAAGACGCCAACCTTTAAGCATGGGAGTATATAACAGGTAGAATCGACATACCTTATTTTATATATTACGCCCTCGCTTGACCCTTAAAAGTTTGATACCATCTAAGAAGTTGCTTTGTCTTGTGGTCATAACTACCACAACGACTGTTTGGACCACATCATCAAGATATTGTGCTGTCCATATGTATACAGTGTACACTTAATATTCAAGTTCTTCATTGCACCTCATAATGGCTTCCCACTGATTAGACTGGGGTGAGTGTACTTTCATTTAATTTGTTCTTTTATCACACTTATTATCAAGTTATTAATTAGTGTTTTCTGAGTATTACTTTGACTAGAGGTTAGAAAATTAGTTTGATTTGCTCAGTAGTTCATCGGTGGAAAGTGAATTATTTGTTTAACTGATTTGCTGAAAGGTTTAAACAACATTTGAGGTCATTTACAAAATGAATTACTTTTTAGCTTTTATTCTCTTAAGTTACTTTTAATAAGATTGTCTTCATTTATACATTTTAGGAGTGTTTGGTCACTTTCTTTAGTTCCAATTACTTACTTGATCACTTTGTATGAGTGTGCGCCTTTAAGGATGGATGCAGTTTTATATTATCTGATCTATTTTAGAATATGCACCATAGTTAAGTATTTTATACAGTAAATTTAGTTTGGAAACATTCATAAATTTAGTACTGTGATCAAACTGTGACCTAGCCCTAATAACATGTGGTTGTCCTTAGCTGCAAATGGAAGGTTGAAGGTCTTTGGTACTTGGTCGTAGCGCAAGAAACCTTTTATTATGGCATGCTCATTTCATTTCTGGAGTATCAAGTCCCTAGACTATTAGAGCATATGAAATCTAATTATCAATTGCCTATAGGTTTACACACAATTACGTCCATTGATATTGCTTTGTTATTGATAATAGTATGGTTGTTCTTATCAAGTATTCTGCAGCAATTGATATGTGATCATTTCTATTTCTCATTCCATTAATTAACCACTAGGAATAACCACCAGTTTTATTGTCCTCTTGGGTATTTAACTTTCTAGAGCATAGTGTCACTAACAAATTAGCCTAATAGACTTTTATTTTAGTTATTAGTTTTATCCATTGCTGTTTACATAATTTCTTATTCTTCACCATTTGGCTGATTATTATTTTTGTCTTTAATTTATCTAGTTCATAGTTATCTTTTTGATTATATTTTCTATTATTATATTTACACTTAATTTCTTACATTATTTGAATAATGAATAGACTGGGTCAAGTCTGGAATTTATTAACTTCACATTGATAGAGGTCATTCAGTTGTGCTATACATAGTTATTGTTTCTTTATTTGACTTTGCAAGTTAAAGCATTCCCATGCCTTGTATTTTCTTATAGGACAGTAATTTAACTTTTGAGTTAAAATACACTGTAAGAAGATTTCACATTTATTATTTTTATTTGTATTTTCCAATTCATTATATTTATACAGGAATTGTATTTTGAATCTTTTCATTTTTTTTTTTATCCAGTCACACCGTTAAAAGGACAAGACCATCCATGTCGTGATATATTCATATTGAGCTGTCACACAACCCTATCTTCGCTTTCTTTATCCACCCATCACCCATCCCACCAAGGGCGGATCTAGAACCAACAATTTCTGGTTGTGTGGCCATTGCCCGCTCTAATGTATCCTCTAGCAAACTTGATTACAAACAAAACATATTAAGCTTTGTCAACGAATTACTCGGCCACTCTGCATGTATGAGGCTTGGTGTAAGGGACCGCTTTACGGACGCCCAGCAAAATTATTCGATTCAAGATGCTTAAGGCCCTGTCACACCATGGCGTATGGCCTGAACGTATGCCAACGTATGCGAAATATCGAAAATACGTTGGTGTACGTTGGTGTACGCTGATATAAGTTAGGGGTAAGTTGGGGATACGTCGTTTACGTTAAGAGCACGCTGTGATACGCTGTGAAAATTTGGAACACGTCGAGCCCGCGAAAAATTATTGAGCATGTTCAAAATTTCTCGGCGTACTCAACGTGTGCTTAATACGTTCTGCATAAGTTCCCGGTAAGTTCGTGGTACGTTAGACATACGTTGACATACGCTGACATACGTTAGAGGTATGTTACTCGTAAGTTGGTATACGTTGATGTACGTCGGCTGACGGGGAAACGTACAGCCAACGTAGTGATAACGAGTTGATAACGTATATGTGCCGTAAGTCTAACCTATGCCTGACGTATCTCCAACGAGTCTCGACGTATTCTGACGTATCCACCTTATGCACAACTTATGCCTGGCGATCGTGTAACGTATATAACGTGTTTCTACAGTACAGCTAGCGTATGTGCCGTACAGCTAGCGAGCATTCTGCGTTTTGGGAACTTATGGGGGGGGGTTTGAGTGTATATATATGGGTCCCTTGAGTAACTCATCCTCACTTCTTCATGGTCTGTCGTGCTGAACACATCAACCCATCATCATCAGAGAGCATGGCAGACATACGTTAAGCATACGTTGGTCATACGCTCGCATACGCTGTGATACGCTGTCATAAGTTTGTTATAAGTTAGTGATACGCTATCAATACGTTAGTCATACGCTATGTATACGTTAAATACGCTATGGATACGCTATGGATACGTCCATTCCAACACCGATGTCGACTTTTCAGATGCAATTCGTTGGGAAGTTGGACGTTCTTGTACTCTGACAATTTTCGAGCTATTTTTTGTATACGTCGGTATACGTTCAGGCCATACGCCATGGTGTGACAGGGCCTTTAGGTAGTAGTGAGTTCCATGGGCGTCAACAGGTGGGGGACGGGGGGGACATGTCCCCCCCACTTTTGAAAGTGGGGGGGATATCATATCGTTTGTCCCCCCCACTTTTCAGAACAATAATTTAAAAAAATGGCAGGCATATGTTCGATTTTTTGTATCAATTGCTGACTCAAATAGAATCAAACTCGATATTAGTGAAAACAGCCATTTTTCGACTCATTATCAAAATCATCAAAAATTAGAGGCAGACGAACCGTTGCCGCCGTGTATGCCTACTAGGTAGACCTATAACGTTACTCACGGAGACAGAGGAGGTGGACGCTTAATATTCCTGTACCGTACAGTAGGAACATATTAGAAGCCAGCCGCGCAGGCATGTTTTCCAACGCTGCTCACTATGCACAAACGGCGTGCGGTGCAGAATGCCAGCGACACTTTTTTGAGACATGCGCACTGAAAGCCAAAGATCGTATTGCGTGCGTATGTATTTTCGCCCCCAGTTCATAGCGTTATACGGGGCGAGCAGGCGATTCGACGTCGCTTGTTTCTAACGTTACTCACGCATCGTGTACGCGCAAAGTGCACTGGTGCAGTGCGGATTGCCAGCGACACATTTCTCATTTCTGACGCGTGTACGGGGTCGGAGGCTCCCCTAGCGCTGGGGGGGGGGGGGTCAGTTTTTTGTAGCATGATTAGTTTGAACAAATAGTATAAATTTCAATATTTTTTCTTCAAGAAATATACAATTATTTAACAAAATATAGCACCATTTAGCACCTAAGCACCCTTAATTATGCAAACAATCTCTAAGGGCAAGGGGACACCCCCTCCCCTTAGATAACTCCCCAGGACACAGATCACTAATTGGGGCTCATGTCCCCCCCCACTTTTCATAAGCTGTTGACGCCCATGGTGAGTTCAGAGTGCTTTATTTATAACGACTTCGTTTTTTGAAAAAATAAGTCCCCATTTGAAGCTGCAGGATACAAAATGTTCAAGTATTGCGCATCGCACGTACGCAGGATGCATAGGCCCCAAGCTTTACCAATGTTGAACAATAAATCGAACGTTGTGTTAGTAATCGTCCGAAATAACCTTATTTAACCCTACTACACACGGAGGCCACTCCGATCCACGAAGCTTTAGTACATGCAAGCCTGCTGTCCTTTCCAAGTAATCTTTCAAAATCAACTGTGTGCCACCCAAGCCCACTGTAAATGTTTGAACATATTAGTATGGCCTGCAATGTATCAATGAGAGGCCACCTTACCCTGCAATCTCAGTGGTGTGACAGTGCACAGAAGGGTAACCATAGGAGGCCATTGGCAAGAGCTAATGGCTTGGAGTGGCCTGAATGGGTTGTTTTAAAAATTGCACTGATTGTAGGAGGGTTAAAGAACACGTGCACTTATGCATTCAGTTTAAGTTTAAACGCGTATGCACAACTTAAACGAAAACATGTGAAGCAAAGCTCCTAGATCGTCGAGAGTTCCACATACACATGGTTGGTTGTCAAATGTGGTCATCATAAGTACAGTGGGATGTTATTGCAGCACTTGTACACAGATCACATCATGTGGGGTCATAAATCATTTCCCCGTCTCCAAGACTGACATCCCCTAGACCAATTTTATTACCATTTCGACCTCCCCTAATATAATCCAAACACAATACCCCCACTGTTTGTAAGTGACCAGTTCCATCAGTATATATACATTCTCTAGATAAAAAATTGCTCTGTCTTTTTCCTATTAAAGTTTGGGTCAAGCCCACATTGTAATTCTTGTTATAGCCACAGTTACTGAATAAAAATATTCGTAGAGCCCAAGAAGCTTCTATAAACTTGTGTAATTTCTTCATTTTGTAGCATCCCGCACTTTTAAGTGTTACATTTGGTAGCAGCGGTTTTTGACCTGCCACAAGCCATCGGACTGCCCTCCTTTTCTGCTACTTGCTTGCTTCTCTCCTCTACTGATTCTTCGCTTAATGCACACTTTTGGCAGCCGATATTGTCTGTGTCATCTTCCAGTTTCTGCGAGTTTTCTTCACTTCACAATATTACATCTTCCATTTTTCTGCACTTTCTACCATTCTTCGAGCTTGTTTCCCCTGATGGACTTCCAGGTTGGCACTACATTGTGTATGTATAAGCCACCCACCATAGCGACAAGTTTTCTTTCTGATTGCCCTGCCGAACAGCCCAGTATCTTCAGCATCGTCCTGCCCCCTGCCCTTTGCCGTGCTGACTGGAGTTCGAGCCACGCTTGTCTACAGTAACCGTGCTTCTACCCAGGATATGCTGTAATCTTCCAGTTTTTCATTTGGACTGCTCCTCGATACCCTGTCTTCACTGCGCCTCTACAACTTCTTGTGACTTCTAGCTTTCTTCGGACTTTTTCCACTTCGTACACTGTTCTTCAGTTTAATCTGTCTTTGCATCGTTTATAACCTCTTCACTGCGCCTTGTTTCTTCAAGTTCTTCTGCCTTCTTCGCCTTGTCCATATTCTGTGCTCTGGTCCTTATGAACTGCGTCAGACATTTCGTGTTCTGTGCGTTCCTCTTTCTTGAGCGTTCTGATGCCTGCAGCTTTCTCCAGCTCCACGTGCTGCCTTCACGTTGTGGGATAGCTTATCCGACGATGTGAAGGCGGCCTCCCTGGCGAGGCCCTTGAAGTTTTTGGTGCCGAAATCAGTCGGCTGGTTCACGAAGCCTTCCCAGATTACGGCAAAACAGCCACAAACGGGGAAAAATTCCGCCGTTTTGTCGCTGGGTTATCCCCCTATCTCCAACTCAAAATTCATGAGTGCGGCGCCACAACTCTGGACACTGCGCTACACTTGGCGATGCAAATTGAGCGTGCCTATGAAGCCACTCGGGTCTCTCTGCCACCTTCCCCTCACACTTCTGCCCATTTCATTCCCCAGTCATTCCAGACTCATTCCTCTCTTGTCAACCCTATCCCAGCCCCGCCCACTGCCTCCGTCAATGCTGTTGAATTCTCCCTGGTTCAGCTTGTTGAAAAACTTGATGCTCACCTTGGACACTTAGAATCACAGTTCACTAGATCCTCGCGCGCTCGCAATCCCGATTTCTCATCTTCGTCATAATTATAGTTCTCGACACCGTTCCCCGTCCCCGTCCCCGTCTCATGAGTATCCCCGCCTCACGAGTATCCCCGCCATCATACTAGCCGTTATCCACGTTCTCCCCGTGATTCTCGGTATCCTCGTAGTGACTACCGGGTTACCAGTGACTACCGTGATTCATATCATTCCGATCAAGATCGTCAGGATAGTCGTGATCGACGCGGTCGGTATGATCGCTCTCCTAGCCGTGATCGGTATCATGTCCTCCTCCAATCCTTCCCGTGCTCGATCCCCATGCTGCTGTTCTGATAATCGCACCCCTCGGCCCCCTACTAGCCCCAGCCCCCGTCGCGTAACTTTCATATCCGACCCCATCACTCAGAACCAGGAAAACAGCCAGTAGTTAGCGAAACGGACCCTTCCCTAACTAATGCTCCACCAGTGGTCGCAAGTTATGTACCTTCATCACTTCCTCCATCCTCTGACATCAACTCTTCCTCAACTCTGTTTAATTGTGTCACTCCTGCTCAACAGCTTCACGCTTACATTCCGGTTGTAGTAGAGGATGCAAATGTTCTTGCGTTCGTAGACACAGGTGCTGATGTTTCGATTATTAGTGATGATTTCCGCATGAGTATTCCCCTACTGAAACGGAAACCCCTCACTAAACGTTATGTGAACACCATTTCTGTTACTGGCCAACCTCTGGATAATATTGGTCAAATATCTGCAACCATTCGTATTGGGTCCTCCACTGCATCCCATACGTTCCAGGTCGTGCGTGGTATTTCAAGGAAATTTCTTCTTGTTGGGATTTTCTCTGTGCCCACCGGATGGTCATTAATTAAAAAAATGGTACGATTGACTTTGGTACTCAGTCAATTCCCTTAGTGAGTTTCCCCCGCGATGTCCCTCTTTGTTGTGATGTTCAGATTTTGTCCCCTATAACATTACCTGCTGTCAGAAGCTACGGTAATGTCTCAGTGGCACTCGAGTCCGCAGGCATAGTTACATCCCTGATGGTTATGTTGGTGTTTTTCAACCTGACTATCTGCTGTTGCTATGGCCCGTACGTTTTCCCCTGCACACGATGGTCACGCGATAGTGCGCATTATGAACCCCACTATTGATGACGTTCACTTATACCCAGGTACTCATATTGGGCAGTTTTTCTCTGTCTCTAATGAGGCCCATACTGAATATACTTTGTCTGATTCCCTTCCATCCGTATCCCACGTGTCCACTACTCAACAATCCCCTCTGCCTCATGTAGATTTATCAACGGCTGATATTTCACCATTACAACGTTGTGAACTGGAGAATCTCCTGTGCAAGTATTCCAATGTGTTTAGCACTGGCCCCATGATTATGGTCGTACTGATTTGGTCACCCATCGTATCCGTACGGGTGACACATCACCTATGCGTCAACGCGCATACCGCAGTTCCCCTGTCATCAAGCAGGAAATTCACAAACAAATACAAACCCTCCGAGATAATGATATCATTGAAAACAGTCATAGCCCCTTGGTCCTCTCCCATTGCAATGGTCAAAAAGAAAGACGGGAGTTAGGCCAAGTAAAAAAATAAACATGTTTAGCGTCCCCGCCCGCTTCCTTTTTAGAGGCCGCCTCCTTTTTTCTTTTTTTTTAACGAAAAAAAAGGATACATTTTAACGATCTCAGACGAAAAAAATAAATTTTAAAATAAATAAAGATCGTATTTTTTTTAACTTTAGCACACCGTGTGACATGCCAATTGAGGCAGCTTATTTTGTGACATTCAGCGACCCATTGTGTTTTTATTGCGGGTCTGAACATAGCCTGGAAGCGAACGATGGTCAAGATCCACTATGTGACATCTGCAAAGCCAGTGGTAAACAACCTCACAGAAAGAATACAAGGGCTTTTGTCCCTAGTTAGACTGATTTCATATATGACATTGGATTTGGTGAAAGGTCATACCAGCAATAGCTGCCAGAAAATATCAGACTGTGTATTTAGAAATTTACTGACTTGAATAGTTTTGGCTAGTTGGATGTGTATCCTGCACTATGGCATATATTTTTAACACCTCATATCTAGCAAATGTAATATACATTTACTACATCATGGAAGAAACAATACATGTGTATCTCAAACTTTACCTTGGTTAAGGAACGGGTGATTAGGAATATTGATAATGTAGAGTGGTTGACATGACCAACAAAGAGGGTAAGATTGATGCTAAATATGAACAATGTTTGCCAATTTGATGATATAAAAGTTAAACATAAATTTGACACAAACCATTGGAGAACTTATAGGCCTTTGAATATCTGTGAAGAAACAGGTGATTAGATATGAAAATTGTTTCATTTGCTACTTTTATTGTTTTGTCTTTATGTGTCACTAAAAAACTTATTCACTTCCCATAAATGCGACATCACAGAGGCTAAAGTGACATCATATGGTGCAATTGCGCAGAAGAGATGTTCGGTTCTGCATAGTGGCATTATTTTGGTCTCATTTTCTGTTGCATCTTGCCCATAAGAAGCCAATATGTCATTTCCTGAGTCTAAGTGGCGGCCATTTTGAAAAAAGCTGGCAGCCATCTTGAAAAATAGCCCGGCCGGTTGTCTTTAAAAATGTGTCGGGCGGCCATTTAAAAAAAAAAAAAAAAAAAAAAACCTCCTCCTTCCTTTTTTCAAAAAGGCAGGACGCTAAACATGTTTATTTTTTTATTTGGCCTTATCGGTTTTGTGTGGATTACCCGTAAAATCAATTAAGGACTCGCATCCACTCCCCCGTACTGACGATACACTGGACGCCCTGTCTGGCTCCGTATACTTCACTACTGTTGACTTGCCCAGTGGCTACTGGCAGGTAGCAGTCCACCCTGATGACAGAGAAAAGACCGCATTTACCACCGGTGACGTTCTTACCAATTCAAAGTCATGCCCATGGGTCTTATGAATGCGCCCCCTACTTTCCAACGATTGATGGAACTTGTTTTTCATGGCTTACACTGGTCTGCATGCCTTGTTTACCTTGATGATGTCATAGTTGTAGGAAATTCATTCTCTGACCACATGACCAACCTTGAACAGGTTTTATCTCGTTTTCAGAACACACATCTCAAACTCAAACCAAGCAAATGTCACTTTCTTCAAACAGAATTTTGTTTTCTCGGACATGTTAGTAAAGATGGTATCCTCCCTGATCCATCTAACTCTGACTGTGTTCAAACATGGCCTGTCCCCCGTAACCCCACGGAGGTTTGGTCATTTCTTGGCCTTTGCTCCTATTACCGGCGCTTTGTCAAGAATTTTGCCCATATTGCGGCGCCACTGCACCATCTTACACAAAAAGGTGTGTCCTACGACTGGACCCCAGAGTGTGAAAACGCATTCACCTCCCTCCGCGATGCACTCACACACCCACCCATTATGGCCTACCCCGAGACCACAAAACCATTCAGTCTTTTTACTGATGCTTCAAACTTTGCTATTGGCGCGGTTCTGTCCCAAATTCAAAATGGTCGGGAACGAGCCATTGCTTATGCCAGCCATGTTTTTACGGCCGCTGAACGGCGATGGACCGTGAACTTTGGGCCATCGTTTGGTCTATCCGCCATTTCCGCCACTATTTGGCGTGCTCACCGTTCACTATTATCACTGATCATAAACCCCTCGTTGGTTTACGTAAACTACCTGTCCATAATGACCGTATTGGTCGTCGTTCTCGTTGGGCCCTTGAAATAGACCCATATGATGGCACTCATGCTAACGCAGATGCCCTCCCACGTCGACCCTCCCATGACATTGAACGACGAACACCTCCCGTTCCCACTCCCGTTCTTCCTCCCACTCCCCCAGTGCTCAGCTCTCCGCCCACCCCACTTCCTCTCACCTCCTCTTGTTCAGTTGTCCACGCCCCTCTTGGGGACCCTGCGAACACTCAATTCCCCCTCACACGGCAGACTGATCCCGATCAATGTGGTATTTCCTACACGCTATCTAATATGGGTTATAATTTACGTTGTCATCAACAATATGACCCGGACATTCAACAGGTCATAACTTGGCTCACTTCTGGCGAGCGCCCTCCTACGAGATTACGTCAGTACTCGCGTACCATAATTATGTCGTCTCTGTCTCAACAAACTTGCCATTGATGGTATGTTATATCGCCAATCCCGGCCAATCCTTGGTAAACCACGTGTGAACCAGATAATCATCCCACATTCCTTGCAGCCGTCTGTATTAACACTTCTCCATGGTGATCCACTTGCCGGCCATTTTAATTCTGACAAGACATTCCAGCGATCGCTTGCCATGTGTTACTGGCCTTACATCCGCCGTGACATTGACAGGCAGTGCCGAACGTGTCATGCTTGTGAGTCTCGTCGCAATCCCATTCCTCGCAATAAAGCGCCAATGAAAATATCTAACTCCACCTCTCCCTTGCAACGTGTTTTCGCGGACCTCACCGAACTACCCGTAACTTCCAAAAATAACCGTTACATTCTCATGATCATGGATCAATTCACAAAGTATGTAAATTTATATCCCCTCCACGATCAAACCGCACAGTCCGTTGCCCGCTGTATTTTCGACCATTATATTTCCGAACATGGCATCCCCGAAATGCTGCACGCAGATCCAGGTCGCCAATTTGAGAGCTCCCTTGTTCAGGGGTCATGCAAACTCCTCGGCATAACGAAATCCCACACTTCCCCATACCACCCCCAATCCGATGGTCAAGTTGAACGTTTTAACAGGATTTTGAAAGATCAGCTTGCCAAGTATTTAGCCACGTCTTCTACCACCACTGAATGGGATGACGTTCTCCACCAAGTAGAACTTGCATATAATTCTGCTATCCATTCTTCTACAGGATACTCCCCATTCTGTTTGGCCAAGGGTAGAGAGCCCCGTCTCCCGCCCATGTTCTACTTGGATCCCCCTTCCCACAATATTTTACATCCCCTCACTCATATGCTAATTCCCTCCGATCCACTCTTGCATCTGCTTTCGCCCTGGCCACAGACAATCAAGACCGTGCCAGCGCTACGCAAAATGCTAGTTATAACACTAAAATGAAATTTTCTCCATCCTGGTGACTTGGTTTGGCGGGATGACCCTGCCAAATCTCGAATTAAACTTTCCCCACGATGGAAAGGCCCCCTTTAAAGTTCTTTCCATCCACCCCGCAAATCACAAGGACCCGGTCACGTATTCCATTGTCGACATTTATGATCCTAAGGCCAAACCCCACATAATCCATTATAATCGATTAAAACCCTATATCTCCCCTAGTGACCCTAGCCGTGGATTACTTCCAACTCCACAGCCCATGCACAATAAGTTGCCTGCTTACAGTGCACTATCTGGTTCCCTCCCATTTGCTACCACGTCAACCTCTTCCCTTCCCCTGCCAGTCGCCACTACGGTCTTCTCCATCTGCGTCCATACCGTCGCCGCCACCCCCTCTCCCACTGGATCCTATTGTTTTACGTCCAACTCCAACCTATAACTTTTCACAAATCCCCAACTCCTAGTTCCCCCTACGTACGTAGCGTACACGCAGCGTACGCGCAGCGGCAGAGTTGTCACTCGGCCTCATCGTCTTGGTTTTCCACCTTAATATTATATTACTTACTTCCTTGTATCAATGTATTTTGCCATGTGTTGTATTTTGTTTTGCTTATTTCCAATGACTGGCAGGGGAAGGGAAGAGGTTGAGGTTGACGTGGTAGCAAATGGGAGGGAACCAGATAGTGCACTGTAAGCAGTTACTATGTAGTAATTTTCCTGCGGTTCGGGTTACAATTTGTTTTGCTTTTATGTACTTTTCATTTGGTTTCCAATCATCACATTTTGAAGATTAAGCCCCTTTCACACTAGACGTATTTCCCGGGAAATTCCCGGGAAATCTGTTCACACTTCAAAAGTTACTCCCAGGAAATTCCCGGGAAGTAGCTTATTCCCGGGAAATAATTACCCCTGCTCGGGAGTAGGGGTAAGCGAGTTTTTCCCGGGAATAGTGTTTTTCCCGGGAAATAGCAACTAGTGTGAAACGAAAGCGGGTTTAACTTAGCCCACTTCGCGTCGCGGATGTTGGGACGTCAAGTCTTGAAAGGTCAGCGAGGTCACTTTAAATAGCGCGCCAAATAGCTCGCGCGCTAATATCCAGTGTTGTATTTCGATCAGTACTTTTGAAACTTTCCTTCTTAAAATATAAATGTCTACATCTGTAAATAACACAATATATTCAGTTTTCTAGAATGTGACCAAATAAATGGTTTTAGAATTGAATAAAAGAATTGTCATTCATTCATTCATTCATTTATTAACACATATTCCAATGTTGACAACAAGAATGTTGTTACAAATAATTACACAATATCAAGAGGTCCTACAATATGCAAAGACAAAATTAGTAACATAAAAAGACTAATTATGAGAGAAAAGCTTGTCAACATTGAGGAAAAGAAGAAGCCGGGGCTTTTATTCCTTTCCCTACCCCCACCCCTCCCCTTAATTACAAAATGACAAAGTTACTGGACAAATACAGAAGACTACATTCAACAATAACATTGGCAGGAGATCAGACCAAATAATAAGTCAATTAAATAGCATCATTGAGCAACTTAAATTTAAGTTTTTTTGTAAACGTTTTAAGAGAGCGAGACTGTTTGGTATGCCAAACTTAGTAAACCAATGCTGAACTAAAACCTTTGCTGTAGTCAATGCAGTTTGATCACGAGTGGGAACTGCGATCGTATACTTTGTAAATACATCAGTTATTACTAACACATTCTCAGTACGATCCAAGGCTTGATCCTACATTGTGAAATCCACTGCTATGATCTCTAATGTCTGTAATAACTGGCAAAGCCAATGAAAGCTCTCAACTGCTTGACTGTAGATGGAACTGGCCAATTAAGTACCGTTTCCACCTTGGCATCATCAGTTGCAATACCCTATGTTGTACATGTATGGAATGACCAACGCTAAGGGAATGCCTTACTAAGGTATTAACTAAATTGTTAAAGCAATTGAAACTTGTAAACAATTTATTTTATAAACATTGCCTTTTGCATTGATTAAGAAAAATGTGTCATTGCTTAAATGAATTAATACAACTTAAAATTTTAGATTTTGTATGTTGAGATGTATTGTTATTGATTGGTTATATTGATTGAAGTTGGTGTTGGTAAATCAAATTTGAAATAAAATTGTTTGGTTTCATGATGGCGTCAAAAGCCGAAGTTGAGATGTTGCGTGAGCAAATTGAAAAGTTGACCGAGCAGATAACAAAAGAAAAGAAAGAAAAGGCTGTTGAGGCTACTAGTTCCCCATCATTTTTGTTAATGCCTGCACAAAATAAAATAAAATAATTCTCTGGGAAGGATTTAGATTCTCTACCAAACATTAAATAAAATGGTGTAAATCCTGTGGATGAATGAATTGTAGAATTATAACAATACAATAACTCATTAAGGTGTTTGGGCCAATTACGCTTTTGCTTTTTAGTAAGCGTTCTTAACAAGTCGTGCAAGGTTCTATTAAATCTCTCGCACTGGGAATTTCCTTGTGGGTGATACGGGGTGGTTCTAGATTTACGAATATCATAAATCGAACACAAGTGGTGTATTAATTTAGATTCAAACTGTTTCCCTTGATCTGAATGTATTCGTTCTGGTATGCCAAACTTAGTAAACCAATGCTGAACTAAAACCTTTGCTGTAGTCAATGCAGTTTAGGTTTTAGTTCAGCATTGGTTTACTAAGTTTGGCATACCAGAACGAATACATTCAGATCAAGGGAAACAATTTGAATCTAAATTAATACATCACTTGTGTTCGATTTATGATATTCGTAAATCTAGAACCACCCTGTATCACCCACAAGGAAATTCCCAGTGCGAGAGATTTAATAGAACCATGCACGACTTGTTAAGAACGCTTACTAAAAAGCAAAAGCGTAATTGGCCCAAACACCTTAATGAGTTATTGTATTGTTATAATTCTACAATTCATTCATCCACAGGATTTACACCATTTTATTTAATGTTTGGTAGAGAATCACGGACAAGGCCATGTTAAGCATCCGTATCATTTACGCGTAGGCCCCCTATTTATAATGTCCGCATGGTTTTTCCTCCGTAAAATACACAAATATTGGTATAGGCCTAATAATAGCATGCGAAAATGATGTGATGACACGTTTGAAGGAGCCATTTTGGACACGACGCGATGCATGGGAAACAGTCACAACAACAACCCGACCGTCACCGCGCCGGCGGGTGCTTGAGCGCATGGCATTCTGGGATTGGACTTCCGCCCACAACATTTTCAACTTCCGTATGGTCCGATTCAGTTGCACATTTCCCGGGATTTGATCGCGAGTGTGAAACGACCGTGCATATTCCCGGGAAATAATGTTCCCGGGAGCAACCAGATAGGTACAGTGTGAACGGTCGCTGGGGTGTTGGTGGGGTTAAAAACTCCTAAGAATTTCCCGGGAATTTTTTTCCCGGGAATTGGCTCTGTAGTGTGAAAAGGGCTTTATTGTTATGCAGTTCTGCGACACGATCCTTTCATTTTTTTATATCATTATATGTATGTTATTTTTAGGTTTACCACATTTATAAGTGCTCTTGGCTTATAATGTACGTTTTTGGTTGTACTCTATGGTTTCACAATTATGTTCTCCCAATTGAAGTTTATATTGTATTTCCTTTGAAGTTCCTTTCTTTCCGTCATTTGTAGTTACTTACATAAGTTTCTTTTTGAAAATGAGGACATCTTCCCCCAGATGGAAGTAATGTAAGCTGACATCTGGTAGATTTTACACTGAGGGCCACTGACCACATTATGTGGGGTCATAAATCATTTCCCCGTCTCCAAGACTGACATCCTCTAGACCAATTTTATTACCACTTCGACCTCCCCTAATATAATCTAAACACAATAACCCCACTGTTGTAAGTGACCAGTTCCATAAGTATATATACATTCTCTAGATAAGAAATCGCTCTCTCTTTTTCCTAAGCTCGGGTCAAGCCCACATCTCCAACAGAGTTGTACTTCTTGTTATAGCCACAGTTACTGAATAAAATATTCGTAGAGCCCAATAAGCTTCTTCTATAACTTGTGTAATTTCTTCATCTTGTAGCACCCCTCATTTTTAAGTGTTATATTATCTACAAACAAAACGTTACCTAAACGCTGTTTGTAAACCGTTTTTGAATTTCTCGCAAATAGGCCTAATTAAAGTCTCGGTGAGCCTTCGTTTCAATTTTTTAAACCATTTTAGAGGGCAACACCGCACAATATTATTTGAAGTTAAAAGATAATTTTAAATGTTTTAAATAACAATACAAGATTTTACAAAAACACACGAGTAGAGACTTTTGATTCGATATCATGGGAGCAGTCAAGCACCATAACAACTCAGTTGTTTATAAGATTTGAGTTAAAAGACCATTTTAAATTAAACAGTTAAGTAAAACATAGCTTTGCATGGTGAAGAGGATGCGGTGACACTATGTGAAATTCTCAATTGAGTAGTAATTAGTTCTGAAAAGAACTGGAGGTTACAACTCGACGTTTCGATCAGTATGTTCTGTTAAATTAAACAGGAATATATTTTTACAAATACATTTTTAACGGCTCAGGATTCGAACCTAAAACCTCCCATACGGCAGTCGGGCACTGTACCAACTGTTTCTTAGATACGGTATGTATTAGTTTACACATTTTTAAATCATCATTTTTGTGCTCGGGATTCGATCCTTGGCAGTAAAGCATTCTACCAACTGCGCTTACCGTTTCTCATCTTCTTCTTCTGCGTGTCGAGCAGGATCTTCGAGGAGTGAAGTGTTTTCTTCCTCTTTGTCTTCACCACGCTCCGGGGCTAGGGTCTATCCTTTTACCACCCCGAAGCTGTGGCGGCGTACCCAGGCTATATGTCGGGGCAAGTGTCGAGCAGCCATGAAGTGGTAACGTCATCCAGAACACGCAGACCATGTGTCCCGCTTGGGGCACGGTATATAGGACAGTCGAGTACGACATGGTCCGCGGTCTGTTCCTCCGCACCACACTCACAAGCCGCAGAAGAAGCCAGACCCCAATTGTGCATAGTTGAGCGGAAGCGTCCAACGCCGGTACGTAATCGATTCAGCCGGACCCATGCCAGTCTCGGCAAGGGCATTCCAGTTGAATGTGAACCGACGTCGGGGATGAAAGCGCGGAGCCTGGTGGAGTTCTCCTGCCACTCCGCGCTCCAGTGGGCCGCACTAATATTCAGGTCGCTGACGTTTCTCATATTACTTGGCAAGTAAACATGTATTTGAAGTTAAAAGAGCTTTTTAAATGTTTCAAATAAATATCGAATTTTTACACAAACATTTTTTTTGGGCAGCCTATTGTATCCCATTGCAATATCTGCTTGTCTGCAAAAAAATACTGGTGGGTTAAGGATTGGGGGCGGGGTCAAATCCCCCCCCCCAAAAATACCCCAAATGCACATCACATGTATAGTTCGGCTCAATGTGTCTTCCCCATGATGGATTGAGTATCTGGGAATGATTTAGGAATAATAAATTGGTATTTAAGGTCCTCCATACCCCTTGGCCTCCCTCCCCTGCCCGTCCCCCTGCACCCCGCCCCTCCCCAAAAATAAAAAATAAAAAAACATAATAATGTAACGCAAATGAGCTATGGTTTGCACATGGCGAAGGGCGAACTACGGAGGGCGGTGGAGTATTTGGTGCTGTGGGCACGCAATGTGCGGCACTAAAAAATAAATAATCCTCTTATGTGGCATAGTCGATTACTGGGATTTTGGCGGCCATTTTGAAAAAGCGCCCTCACAGCCTTACCCACCCACAGGCAACTTGCAGACAACCTGATTTCAATAGCTCTATGGTCAAGGTTTACAAAAATATATGTCTTGAAAAATACCCCCCCCCCCCCCCCCCCAGGCGGGGGGGGGGGTACTGGTAGCCCACGGACTACACGTCGTCACGTAATCATACCAACGTGTACAGTCCCTATGGAAATTTCCCTTTCTGCAAAACCACCACCGACAAGAGTTGAATGACAACAGAACGTGCACTATTTTGTTATTGCTATCGTGATAAACGGTGAGAAAGGATGGTACCACCACATTCTACCCATAGTTGGTACATTTGAGCAATAACATTTCTAAGTTTATATTGACTACATTATAATCTTCACAGATTAGACTAAAATGTTAATGAAATAATATTTACTGACGTAATGATGACGTCGTTGTTTTAGAAACTAAGTCACATTATGAGCATTCATATGGTGCATGTTTTGTATTTATGCGAAAATGCCAAGTACTGTATCACTACTCGTAGATCGAGTTTTGTTTAGGTCAAATTTTCACAAGGGTCGAGCTGTCTTAACCCCCGCAGGGTCACACTATTTGTTTAGGTCGACTCGTCCGTTCTCGCCAATCTATACGTCCTGCAGATTAGATTAAAATGTTAATAAGATATTTACTGACGTAATGATGAGGTAATTGGTTCTACAAACTGAGTCACATTACGAGCTTTCATGCTGCATGGCAACTCGTAGGTCGAATTTTGCGTAGGTTGAGTTGTCACAATTAGGCTCGAATTCTGTCGTGGATCCTAGTTGTTCGTGTCGAGTTGTCACAAGGGTCAAGACGTCTTAAACCCCCGCAGCGTCACATTAAAATGTGAATAACTTGATATTTACCGACGTTATGATGACGTACTTTGTTTTAGGCACTAATTCACATTACGGGCTTTCATATGGTGCATGATTTGTATTGATGTGACGATGCTCAGTATGACATCATCCATTGACAACTTTCACGTGTTAAACCTATGGGGTTTTGGCGGAAACAAGTGTCAAGTGTCTGTTAGAACAAACACACGGTGTTCGTGTCAACTTCCGGTTCAATCAAAGTATCATCGATGATGTCAATCATATTTTGCAAAGGTGTGTCTCCTTTTATGATAACAATATCAATTTCATATTCAAAAGACCTATCAATTTTGCGTTAGAATGTGTTGAATTTTAACTTCCTCTTTAGACCGGAAGTAAAGGTCAGATCAGCCTAGTTCATATATATGACACAATAAAACTTCCTCATGATCATAAAAATAACATTAGTACCTGATTTGGTTCAATATCTGAGATTGGAAAATAATCCCTTTTTAAAAATGCCGCTAGAGGCGGCTCTGAACTTTGACGTCACCAAACATATTTTTTTTAAAGATAAGATGTCACTAATCATTTTATTCACAGAAGTCATATTCAAATTTCCTATGGTTTTTGAGATAGAAAATTATTATTTTACTAAACCCGGCACCAGAGGGTCATAAGTCACATTTTTTTAAAGGTCACATGTCAATATAGTAATTTCGTCCACGGAAGGCACACCCAAATACCATATCATGTTTGCTGCAGACCCTATAAAAGTGCTTCAGAATATTGTTTTCAGTTAACCTTCCAGTTTCTACCGGAAGGAGAGGTCAGATTGGGTCATGTCTGTGTACGAAATGTCACATAATTCAAGATCTGTAAGATGATGCAAAAATTGTGTAAATATCGTTTGTGGTTCATGAGATTTTTTGAAATATTAAAATTGGATTTTAGTGTATTTCGGTATTTGATGACGTCACCATGACGTCACAACTTTACCTGAAATTATATGTCACAACGTTATTGACAACTACATGTTATGGTCTAAGTATGTGTCAAGTTTGAAGGCTCTGTGAACTTTGAAACACACCAAATTGGTGACCCAGACGTGATCCGAAGATGCCTGACAACATAGACAGTAATATTGTGGCCCCAGTCAACCTGAAGCTACCACCATACTGGCCAGCGGATCCACATGTATGGTTCGCTCAAGTGGAACCCCAATTTGCCACAAGAGGCATCACCACGGAGAAAACCAAATACGATTACATCATCGCGGCCCTCACCCCTGCAATTGCACAAGAAGTGAGGGACCTTCTCCTCGACCCACCAAAAGACAACCCATACAAAACACTGCGTGCGGAGCTTATTAGAAGAACCACGGCGACTGAACAGAAACGGCTGCAGCAACTCCTTACGGATGACGTTCTGGGAGACCGTAAACCGACACAGTTGTTGCGACATATGCGCCAACTCCTCGGCGACCGGGCGTTAGAGGACTCTATCCTGCGCCAGTTGTTTCTCCAACGCCTGCCGGCAAATGTTCAACTAGTCATAACGACTGCCGGAGACTCCCTGAAGATGGAACAACTGGCGGAGCTCGCCGACAAAGTCATGGATGTTGCAGTACAATCCCGATTAGTCAATTCTATGACACCCATGACCACAACAGCAGCGAGTTTGGTCCAACCTACGAACCTGCAGAATGAAGTGGGGCGCCTTCGCGGGGAAGTAAATCGCCTCACAGTACAACTACAGAATCTATCAACCCGTCCTCAACGCTCCCGTTCGCGTGCAAGGAATCGCTCGCCCCAGCAGCCTCACTCCAGCTCCAGACACTGATGACGCCGGCATGTGCTGGTATCACGCCAATTTCGGTGACAATGCCCGTAAGTGCAAAAAACCGTGCTCGTTCTCGGGAAACGACAGTGCCAGCCACTAGCGGCGACAAGTTCCGCTGACCCATCACAAAGTCGCCTTTTCTACGTGACAGACCGCTCCACAAAGCAGCGTTTCCTCATTGACACCGGGGCCGAAGTAAGCGTTCTTCCACCCACGCGGTTGGATCGATCACGGCCATACCATGGTTTTCAACTACAGGCAGCAAATAAATCCGCAATTGCCACTTTCGGTGAACGGTCACTCACACTGGATGTAGGACTGCGACGGACATGCCGATGGATATTCACCATAGCTGATGTTCAACAGCCAATATTGGGCGCTGATTTTCTTCGACATTTCAACCTCTTGGTTGATGTCCGCAATTGTCGACTCCTTGACGCAACCACTAACGTCAGATGTTAACGGCACTGCGTCTACAGTTCAAGCAATCAGCCCAATGTTCGCAACCTTCGACTCCCGCTCATCTTTCCACGTACTGTTCGCGGATTTTCCCGACATCACTCGCCCCGGTTATAATGCCAACTCTACCAAGCATGACGTCACGCATCACATCATAACCAAAGGACAGCCAGTTTCCGTGTGCCCGCGTCGTTTAGCGCCCGGCAGACACAAGATCGCCCGTCAAGAATTCGATAATAATAATAATAATAATAATAATAATAATAATAATAATAATAATAATAATAATAATAATAATAATAATAATAATAATAATAATAATAATAATAATAATAATAATAATAATAATAATAATAATAATAATAATAATAATAATAATAATAATAATAATAATAATAATAATAATAATAATAATAAGGTAAACATCAGACGAGGTATTTTCCAGGGCGATTCTCTGTCTCCACTGTTGTTTGTATTGGCGCTGTTCCCTTTGACGATGATTTTGCGGAAGGTTAGTGCAGGATATGAGATGACGAAGGATGGATGCAGGATTAATCATCTTCTCTTCATGGACGACCTGAAGTTGTTTGCGAAGAACGAGAAAGAGATTGATTCCTTGGTGCAGACTGTACGGATCTTCAGCGATGACATCGGCATGAAGTTTGGTCTGGAGAAATGTGCTGCGATGACCGTCAGAAACATACAAACACAGTCACTTGTTATTTTTTGTTGTTACTAAATACTAAGCATGTAGTAAAACATTTAAGGTTGTTATGTTTGTAGATAACCAATTATAACGTTAGTGCCAGAGTTCCGTGTCTAAAGTTGCTGTGCACAGTTATAAATTAAAGTGTAATAAATTACCTGCTTTGAGTTGAAACTACGGTAGAATCGTGTGACAACAGTGCACTGTCCAAACCGTCACGTTTGGGTGCACCGGCATCCGTAGAAAATTAAATGGTTGGGCATGGACAGTATGTTTTGCTGCCCATTTATGTATGATGTTAACCATTGGGTACGTTACAACACTTGGAATTTTCTTCATCGAATGGAAAGAATATTTTGACTTGACTGCTACATCTTCGAGCTGGCTTGTTGGTATGCCGTTGTTTGTAGCTAGTAGGCCTATGACTATGACCATGGAGGAAAAAAGTCAATTTTTTCCTCCGTGCTATGACTGAGTAAGTTGTGACAGATGAAATGTTTTTCTTTAGTTTTAGTAATATTTGAACATGTTCAACATGCACCTGTCAAGTAAGACTAATTGCGGTGACACCATGTGGAATCTCAATTGAGTAGTAATTAGTTCTGAAAAGAACTGGAGAACTAATTACTATAAGTTTTGAGGCTTTGCATGGTGGAATATCGATATCGTTTCGGTTTGCGGTAACACCATGTGTTTATCTGAACCATATTTCTCACTTAGCGACAGTAGAGAAAAACGAGTTGCCCGAAATTGGTTCTCCCTTGAACCTTTCTCACTTAACGAAGGTTGAGATACGAGTTGTGCGATACGGTTCTTTTCAGAACCTGTATCTCAGCTTCACGTTAGTTGAGATAAACACATGGTGTTACCGCAAACCGAAACGATAACTAATTACTACTCAATTGAGATTCCACATGGTGTCACCGCAATTAGTCTTACTTATCATCCTCACCATGCAAAGCTACAAGTTTTACCTATATGCACCTGTCAATTGTGATTATTATGAAAAATCGGTCTCGGACTTATCAATCATAAATATAGAACAAGTTGATCAAATGTACTTTATAAAAAGGAGAATGTTAAAATTGTACATATGCCTAGGTTAAGGTAGTTAAATTTAAATTAATTTTCAAGTTAAACGGAAGAATGTCATATCGGACTGCCACTTTTAAAGGTTTTTTGTAATTTTGTTGCAACCACTAACCAGTTAAAAATGATTCTATCATTTTTGGGGGGTACAGAAAGCGAAAACTGTCTTTAAAATCCACTTTTATGATGGTTTTCGGACTTTATTTCCCTTCTAAAAAAATCCTCCCCTTCAGAAAATAGAAGAATCCTGTTATAGTTGCCACTGTGCATCTACAATGACCGTGTTGGTCACTAATGGGGGAGTTGACAAGATTAAACTGACAAGACTGAGGAAGTCATCGTATACCAAAAAATTCCTGATTTTTCATGAAATAATGTCCATCATCATCCATATGTTCTCCACCTTACTGGGTAGGTAAGATTACATTATTGGTTGTATTGAATATTAAAAAGTGATTGTATTTAGTACAATTTACAAAGTATACATCCATGAAGGTAGACTACCTCTTTGGTTAGTTATACCAAGTACTGGAACTGAAATTATAATGACCCATCCTCTATTAATTAAACCTCCTACTTCAAGGGTCAAAATCAGTCAAAATGTTGAAATACTTGCCAAGGTATATCTAGTAACACTATCAAACCTTACGTGTAGTAAGTACATTTACAGGTCAAAATGAGTCGACTGTTTTTGACTGGTAAAAGCATTGTCTGGTATTGTTCAGGGTGTTCAAAATGACAGTCAAAACCAGTCAAAAATGCCACTGTGGGCACATTTGGGTCAACATTCAAAACAGGCAGTTGACTGGTTTTGACCTCTACAGCAACTTTCCACTAAAGTGCATCAATAGTAGGAGGGTTAAAGTATTTAATGCAGAGTGAGACACAATGGGAACATGTGATTTAACAAACATGTTTATTTAGCAATCTTATCCTGTGGTTCATTTATCAAGAACAGCTTAAATATAAGCGTAATCCTGTTGAGGGGTGCATTCCCATCTAGTAACAGCTACTGTACATGAAGTATGCCGTAGTACTCCATTTTTGTGACTTTTGAAAAATAGGTAACTTTTATTCTTTGTGACATCACAGGTTTATTCATTGGTGTCATTGCTTCACGGCTTGGCGTCCGTCGAGTATCCATGGTTGGAGCTGTGCTGAATGGACTTGCAACTATACTAGGGTAATTCACTACTGATGTTTGGCAACTCTACCTTTGTGGTGCATTGTCAGGTAAATAATTAATATTCTGCACTCAAATTTATGTTATTTTTTAAATTTCAGGGGGTCAGGGTGAATCCAGAGGGGGATGGGATTCAGGGGTGGATCCAGAGGGGCAGGGGGTTCAGGGGTGGATCCAGGGGGGATGGGGTTCAGGGGTGGATCCTGAAAGGGACGGGGTCAGGAGTGGATCCGGAGAGGGAGGGGGTCAGGGGTGGATCCAGAGGGGGATGAGGTTCAGGGGTGGATCCAGAGAGGGATGGGGTCATGGGTGGATTCAGAAAGGTAAATAATTAATATTCTGCACTCAAATTTGTTATTTTTAAAATGTCCTTATTACTTATAATTTGTGTTTCTCCTGTGATTGTTTGCCAGTGTATGGCAAAGTATGTGGTGTAATGTTATAGCCATTTATGTAATTTAGAAATTAGACATGTTGATGTGATATAACAGATTTAAGCAGACAAGCACGGACAACATTTTTTGCTCATGAACAAACAGGCCATTGTTGTCTTATGAAGGACATGAACCCACATTCAGATCAGCCTTCGGATACAAGTTTACACAATGCAACTTACTAAACTCAGCCATTTAACAAATAAATTCCATGGCACTCCATATGTTAGGTTATATACTGTCAAATTTCGAATGTTTAGCTGCTGTAACTGTCAACAAATTTCATGTTTCTTTTAATTGCTTGTTTGTCTAGGTCTAGGGATGGTGATGATGATACCACCTTCAATGATAATACTGAATCAGTACTTCAAGAAACGCTATGCATTCGCAAATGGAATTGTTACTCTTGGAAACAGCACTGGCCAAATAATATTCACTCCATTGTTTCGTCTCCTCATTGATAATTATGGATGGAGGGGAACCATGCTTATCGTTGGAGCTCTACAGACGAATGGTATAGCTGCTTGTGCCCTCTTCCGTCCGCTTAAGACCAATATGGACAAAGTTACATATTCAAATGATAATGCAAAGCAAAATCAAAACAAAACATTTCTGAAGTATTTTTCTTTTTTGAACATTTTATTGGACTTACCAGCAATGTTAACTCTTCTTACAGCAAGTTTGTATTCTATTGCATGGATGACAAATCTTACTCATCTTCCAGCCAGAGCTAAGGAGGCAGGCTGGTCTGACGATCAAAGTTCTATGTTACTCTTGGCATATGCTATCATTTCTATGGTAACTAGAACAACCCATGGTTGGTTTGTGGACAGGAAGTACATTAGTTCTTTCAAACTGCAGCTGATAGTATTACTTGGTGCTGCCATTGTAACTTTCTTGAATCCCATTTCAGACAATTATGTATTCTTAGTTGGATACGCAGTTATCTTAGGGGCTTTCCTTGGTATTGGTGGACCTCTATTAATAGTTAACATCAGGATTTTGGTTAGCCCATCACAAGTGCCAGCTACAGTGAGTTTGTTAATGGCTACGTTTTTCCTCTTCAACGGAACTGGTGCAGTTATTGCAGGTAAATAGTTGTACATGTATGTACACAATATTATATTTAATATTAATTTGTATCAGTTTTTTTTGTATGACATCTGAATATTTATTTTGTGGTGGATCCCAAACACTGATGTAATTCTTTTAATTATTTTCAGGTAAAATTTACGATGGCACAGGAAATTACATAGCTGTTTTCTTGACTGCTGGAGCTATATTGTTGGCTACGTTCTTACTATTTGCTGTTATTATAGTCATCAAGACACGACATGACAGAGAATCAATGCTAAACACTTCTCGTAATATTCCATGTAAGGAATCTCAGGTCATATCCATGGAGCATGTTTAAAGCATTTCAGATATGCAGTACAAGTGCATATATTAAACACTGCCCTTTGTACAGAGCTTTATACATACCTTTAATACCTGGCAATTAATCAATAGGCAACTTATTTAGGGGCCGTCCAAATTTTCAAGGTAGTACAGAGATTACTACTTTTCACCTCCCCTTCAAAGTACACATGATGTACTTATCAATGTTTTATTTTATGTGAATTAAATTTTTTCCATTTTCCTCTGGATCCTGAGGGGGGTCAGGGGTGGATCCTGAGCGGGAGGGGGTTCAGGGGTGGATCCAGAGGGGGAGGGGTCCAGGGTGGATCAAGAGGGGGATGGGTTCGGGTTCAGGGGTGGATCCAGAGGGGATGGGGTTCAGGGTTGGATCCAGAGAGGAAGGGGTTCAGGGGTGGATCCAGAGAAGAAGGGGTTCAGGGGTGGATCCAGAAGGGGATGGGGTTCAGGGGTGGATCCAGAGGGGGATGGGGTTCAGGGGTGGATCCAGAGAGGAAGGGGGTCGGGGTGGATCCAGAGGGGGATGGGGTTCAGGTGTGGATTCAGAGAGGAAGGGGTCAGGGGTGGATCCTGAGGGGGATGGGGTTCAGGGGATGGGGTTCAGGGGTGGATCCAGAAGTGGATGGGGTTCAGGGGTGGATCCAGAGAGGAAGGGGTTCAGGGGTGGATCCAGAGAGGGGGTCAGGGGTGGATCCAGAGGGGGATGGGGTTCAGGGGTGGATCCAGAGAGGGAGGGGTTCAGGGGTGGATCCAGAGAGGAAGGGAGTCAGGGGTGGATCCAGAGGGGGATGGGGTTCAGGGGTGGATCCAGAGAGGGAGGGGTTCAGGGGTGGATCCAGAGAGGAAGGGAGTCAGGGGTGGATCCAGAGGGGGATGGGGTTCAGGGGTGGATCCAGAGAGGAAGGGGTTCAGGGGTGGATCCAGAAGGGGATGGGGTTCAGGGGTGGATCCAGAGGGGGATGGGGTTCAGGGGTGGATCCAGAGAGGAAGGGGGTCAGGGTGGATCCAGAGGGGATGGGGTTCAGGGGTGGATCCAGAGGGGGAGGGGTTCAGGGGTGGATCCAGAAGGGAGGGGGGTCAGGGGTGGATCCAGAGAGGAAGGGGTCAGGGTGGATCCAGAGGGGGATGGGGTTCAGGGGTGGATCCAGAGAGGAAGGGGTCAGGGGTGGATCCAGAGGGGGATGGGGTTCAGGGGTGGATCCAGAGAGGGAGGGGTTCAGGGGTGGATCCAGAGCGGGATGGGGTTCAGGGGTGGATCCAGAGAGGGAGGGGTTCAGGGCTGGATCCAGAGAGGAAGGGGGTCAGGGGTGGATCCAGAGGGGGTGGGGTTCAGGGGTGGATCCAGAGAGGAAGGGGTTCAGGGGTGGATCCAGAAGGGGATGGGGTTCAGGGGTGGATCCAGAGAGGGATGGGGTCATGGGTGGATTCAGAAAGGTAAATAATTAATATTCTGCACTCAAATTTGTTATTTTTAAAATGTCCTTATTACTTATAATTTGTGTTTCTCCTGTGATTGTTTGCCAGTGTATGGCAAAGTATGTGGTGTAATGTTATAGCCATTTATGTAATTTAGAAATTAGACATGTTGATGTGATATAACAGATTTAAGCAGACAAGCACGGACAACATTTTTTGCTCATGAACAAACAGGCCATTGTTGTCTTATGAAGGACATGAACCCACATTCAGATCAGCCTTCGGATACAAGTTTACACAATGCAACTTACTAAACTCAGCCATTTAACAAATAAATTCCATGGCACTCCATATGTTAGGTTATACTGTCAAATTTCGAATGTTTAGCTGCTGTAACTGTCAACAAATTTCATGTTTCTTTTAATTCCTTGTTTGTCTAGGTCTAGGGATGGTGATGATGATACCACCTTCAATGATAATACTGAATCAGTACTTCAAGAAACGCTATGCATTCGCAAATGGAATTGTTACTCTTGGAAACAGCACTGGCCAAATAATATTCACTCCATTGTTTCGTCTCCTCATTGATAATTATGGATGGAGGGGAACCATGCTTATCGTTGGAGCTCTACAGACGAATGGTATAGCTGCTTGTGCCCTCTTCCGTCCGCTTAAGACCAATATGGACGAAGTTACATATTCAAATGATAATGCAAAGCAAAATCAAAACAAAACATTTCTGAAGTATTTTTCTTTTTTGAACATTTTATTGGACTTACCAGCAATGTTAACTCTTCTTACAGCAAGTTTGTATTCTATTGCATGGATGACAAATCTTACTCATCTTCCAGCCAGAGCTAAGGAGGCAGGCTGGTCTGACGATCAAAGTTCTATGTTACTCTTGGCATATGCTATCATTTCTATGGTAACTAGAACAACCCATGGTTGGTTTGTGGACAGGAAGTACATTAGTTCTTTCAAACTGCAGCTGATAGTATTACTTGGTGCTGCCATTGTAACTTTCTTGAATCCCGTTTCAGACAATTATGTATTCTTAGTTGGATACGCAGTTATCTTAGGGGCTTTCCTTGGTATTGGAGGACCAGATCTATTAATAGTTAACATCAGGATTTTGGTTAGCCCATCACAAGTGCCAGCTACAGTGAGTTTGTTAATGGCTACGTTTTTCCTCTTCAACGGAACTGGTGCAGTTATTGCAGGTAAATAGTTGTACATGTATGTACACAATATTATATTTAATATTAATTTGTATCAGTTTTTTTTGTATGACATCTGAATATTTATTTTGTGGTGGATCCCAAACACTGATGTAATTCTTTTAATTATTTTCAGGTAAAATTTACGATGGCACAGGAAATTACATAGCTGTTTTCTTGACTGCTGGAGCTATATTGTTGGCTACGTTCTTACTATTTGCTGTTATTATAGTCATCAAGACACGACATGACAGAGAATCAATGCTAAACACTTCTCGTAATATTCCATGTAAGGAATCTCAGGTCATATCCATGGAGCATGTTTAAAGCATTTCAGATATGCAGTACAAGTGCATATATTAAACACTGCCCTTTGTACAGAGCTTTATACATACCTTTAATACCTGGCAATTAATCAATAGGCAACTTATTTAGGGGCCGTCCAAATTTTCAAGGTAGTACAGAGATTACTACTTTTCACCTCCCCTTCAAAGTACACATGATGTACTTATCAATGTTTTATTTTATGTGAATTAAATTTTTTCCATTTTCCTCTGGATCCTGAGGGGGGTCAGGGGTGGATCCTGAGCGGGAGGGGGTTCAGGGGTGGATCCAGAGGGGGAGGGGTCCAGGGTGGATCAAGAGGGGGATGGGTTCGGGTTCAGGGGTGGATCCAGAGGGGATGGGGTTCAGGGTTGGATCCAGAGAGGAAGGGGTTCAGGGGTGGATCCAGAGAAGAAGGGGTTCAGGGGTGGATCCAGAAGGGGATGGGGTTCAGGGGTGGATCCAGAGGGGGATGGGGTTCAGGGGTGGATCCAGAGAGGAAGGGGTCGGGGTGGATCCAGAGGGGATGGGGTTCAGGTGTGATTCAGAGAGGAAGGGGTCAGGGTGGATCCTGAGGGGGATGGGGTTCAGGGGATGGGGTTCAGGGGTGGATCCAGAAGTGGATGGGGTTCAGGGGTGGATCCAGAGAGGAAGGGGTTCAGGGGTGGATCCAGAGAGGAAGGGTCAGGGGTGGATCCAGAGGGGGATGGGGTTCAGGGGTGGATCCAGAGAGGGAGGGGTTCAGGGGTGGATCCAGAGAGGAAGGGAGTCAGGGGTGGATCCAGAGGGGGATGGGGTTCAGGGGTGGATCCAGAGAGGGAGGGGTTCAGGGGTGGATCCAGAGAGGAAGGGAGTCAGGGGTGGATCCAGAGGGGGATGGGGTTCAGGGGTGGATCCAGAGAGGAAGGGGGTCAGGGTGGATCCAGAGGGGATGGGGTTCAGGGGTGGATCCAGAGGGGGATGGGGTTCAGGGGTGGATCCAGAGAGGAAGGGGGTCGGGGTGGATCCAGAGGGGGATGGGGTTCAGGGGTGGATCCAGAGAGGGAGGGGTTCAGGGGTGGATCCAGAAGGGGATGGGGGTCAGGGGTGGATCCAGAGAGGAAGGGGTCAGGGGTGGATCCAGAGGGGGATGGGGTTCAGGGGTGGATCCAGAGAGGAAGGGGGTCAGGGGTGGATCCAGAGGGGGATGGGGTTCAGGGGTGGATCCAGAGAGGGAGGGGTTCAGGGGTGGATCCAGAGCGGGATGGGGTTCAGGGGTGGATCCAGAGAGGGAGGGGTTCAGGGCTGGATCCAGAGAGGAAGGGGGTCAGGGGTGGATCCAGAGAGGAAGGTGTTCAGGGGTGGATCCAGAAGGGGATGGGGTTCAGGGGTGGATCCAGAGGGGGATGGGGTTCAGGGGTGGATCCAGAGAGGAAGGGGGTCGGGGTGGATCCAGAGGGGGGTGGGGTTCAGGGGTGGATTCAGAGAGGAAGGGGTCAGGGGTGGATCCAGAGGGGGATGGGTTCAGGGGTGGATTCAGAGAGGGAGGGGTTCAGGGGTGGATCCAGAAGGGGATCGGGTTCAGGGGTGGATCCAGAGAGGAAGGGGTCAGGGGTGGATCCAGAGAGGAAGGGGTCAGGGGTGGATCCAGAGGGGGATGGGGTTCAGGGGTGGATCCAGAGAGGAAGGGGTTCAGGGGTGGATCCAGAAGGGGATGGGGTTCAGGGGTGGATCCAGAGGGGGATGGGGTTCAGGGGTGGATCCAGAGGGGGATGGGGTTCAGGGGTGGATCCAGAGAGGAAGGGGTCAGGGGTGGATCCAGAGAGGAAGGGGGTCAGGGGTGGATCCAGAGGGGGATAGGGTTCAGGGGTGGATCCAGAGAGGAACGGGTTCAGGGGTGGATCCAGAAGGGGATGGGGTTCAGGGGTGGATCCAGAGGGGGGTGGGGTTCAGGGGTGGATCCAGAGGGTGATGGGGTCAGGGGTGGATTCAGAGAGGAAGGGGGTCAGGGGTGGATCCAGAGGGGGAGGGGGTTCGGAGGTGGATCCAGAAAGGGACGGGATCAGGTGTGGATCCAGAGAGGGATGGGGTCAGGGGCCTGGAAAAGATCCTTTAGATCCTAAGAGTTTCCGGCCAATTTCATTGCTTTGTCACACCTATAAGCTGTTTGAACGCCTGATTCTCAACAGGATGAGCAGATAATTCCAGAACAAGCAGGGTTCCGATCTGGTAAATCAACAACAAGTCAATTGCTCAACCTCACCCAACATATCGAAGATGGTTACGAGCATGGATTGATAACTGGTGCTGTTTTCGTAGCCCTGTCAGCAGCATATGACACTGTAAATCATAGACGCCTTCTCTGCAAGATCCTAGAGATGACGAAAGACATCCATCTAACTGAGCTGATAGAAAGTATGCTTCAGAACCGCCGATTCTTTGTTGAATTGGGAGGGAAGCGTGGCAGGTGGCGTAGACAAAAAAAGGTCTTCCTCAAGGCAGTGTACTTGCACCACTATTATATAACATCTATACGAATGATCAACCATTAGATGATGTCACTCGGCGCTTCATATGTGCTGATGATCTGTGTATCACTGCCCAAAGCACTAATTTCAACACAGTTGAGAAAACACTCTCTGAGGCCTTAAAGGAATTGTCAATATACTATGAAGCAAACCATATACGCGCAAATCCATCAAAGACGCAAGTATGTGCATTCCACCTCAGAAACAGGGAAGTCAAACGTCAACTTAAGGTAACTTGGTCTGGAACAATACTTACCCACTGTGAGTTTCCAGTCTATCTTGGAGTCACCCTTGACCGATGCCTTAACTTCAAAAGTCACATTGAGAAGATGAAGGCAAAGGTGAGCGCACGGAATAACATCATTCGCAAGCTTACCAATACAAGATGGGGTGCAAGTCCAAAGACGTTACGTTCCAGTGCCCTTGCCCTATGCTATTCTACTGCTGAATATGCCTGTCCGGTATGGGAAAGATCTGCCCATGCCAAGAAGATAGACATCGCCCTGAATGCAACCTGCCGACATATCACTGGTTGCTTAAAACCAACAAACACCGACAGCCTATACATACTGGCAGGAATTGCTCCTCCGTGTATAAGAAGAACGGTAGCTAGCAAGAAGGAGCGACTTCGGCAAGCATCAGATGAGAGACACCCTTTGTACAGTGGTGCACCCAAGGGGCGGGGGGCTCGAGCCCCCCCCCCACCAAGGGCCCGCTGATGTTTTATTTTTTTTTAAAGAAGGAGCCAGGAAAGAGAGCAAAATCTGAGCCCAAGTCTTGTCTACAGAGGAGTTCGGCAAGGAGTATAGGGCAGTGGTACAAGGGATGGGGACTCAGGAGACTCAAGCTCCCCTCCAAAAGTTTTCCATTTATTCCACTCACTATTATATTTTACGGCGTTGCGTATGCATGTGCATGTAAGCTTGAAGGGCCACCAGTATATATAACAAGCATTTTTACACATTCTCCCCCCCCCTGCCATGGTGCACCCTGATCAGGGAGCAGCTTTACTTAATTTTATTTTCATTTTCTGTTGTCCGTTTCTCTTGTTGAGGTCGTTGACTGTCGTTGAGGTTACTCGTAAAATTTAAGCACGCCCGCATTATAATCAACTCCTTTCCAGTTTGTACACAGTGGCCCAGGATTGGGTTTTAATTTACAAAGATTATGTGACATTCTTTTAACAAACACCGATTGGATAATATTGGGATTTGGTTTTGCCGCCAAATTCGTGTTTGAAAAAATTTAGCTCCGCCCGGAATGATCACAAACTTTACGTCCACGCAATGAAAGTATTTAACTATAGAAATCTTGCAGACGAAACAAGCTCAAGTTCTTTACATCAAGAGGAGGAAATTATATGGAAGGTAAAACCCTACGAGTCCGAATCATGCCATAATGTCTTCTTTTTATGACTAGAAACCACCAGGAAACATTTAACATGTGCCGGAGGTTCACTGACGACACGACTAGGGACATGGCTGCAGCCGCATAAGCGGTTATGGTTTAGTCAGCATGTCTCTCCCCCATATTGGATTCAAATAACAATATTTTGAGCCCCCCAATCAAATCCTGGGTGCGCCACTGCCTTTGTATGGTCATCTACATACACCCAGTCGTCTTAAGTCAAGAAAAAGCTTCATGAACAGTGTTACTCCTCTGGAGACAACATCAACACCTTCAAAAGCTCGCATCGCTTTGTGGAAAGAAAGGCTTATCAGTCTTCCACAACCATTAGCGATGAAAATTCCACCTGATGAAGACCTTCCTCCTGGAGCCGATAACAACTGGGCTACGTGGAAGTGTCTGAACAGACTTAGAACTGGAGTAGGCCTCTCTAAAGTTACGGTACACTAAACAAATGGGGATATTCCACCAACCCAACATTTTGTGAGTGTGGGATTGAGGCTCAAACCATGCAACACCTCTTGCAATGCAGTCTATTAGAGGAAACCTGCACCATTGCAGATTTTGCCTGCTATACCTCTAAGGCAAAGAAGTGTGTCCAGCTATGGCTAGGACACATCTAACACGTGGACTCGATAAGAAGAAGAAGGGGTGGATCCAGAGGGGGAGGGGGTTCGGAGGTGGATCCAGATCAAGGGGTCGGGGCTGAATCAAGTGGAGAGGTTTAAAGGGGTTATCCAGATTGGGAGAGGGTTAAAGGGGTGGATCCAGAGGGGAGAGGAGATATGTTTAACTTGTAACAATATTTGTTAAATAAATGTAATATTTTAAATTTCTCAAGTTTTATTCACCCACTTTCTTTTTGGTGTAAATGTATAATGAGTACCCAATACTTTATTTTAGACATTGTCTCCATTCCCTTAAGGCCTACACCCCGAAAAATACAGATTTTAAAATTTAAATTTCAAATTCAAATTTATATGATCCAGAAGGAGGGGTGGATCCAGAGGGAGGGGTACAGGGGTGGATCCAGAGGGAGGGGGTCAGAAGAACAAAAGGAACAAAGGGATTTACAAGTGTTGTCATTATGGCACCGTAGACTTTGGGGCACGCATGTTCCCCCGGGTGGCAGTGGGAGCCACCGCTCAGAATCTCATCCCAAAGAAAAACAATCACTTGTGCGCTCTTCCGATTTCTCTCTGACAACCAAAGTTACGCGATTGTTCCCATGGGTACCATGCATCATCAGTATATTACACAACCGTTTACATGGGTACCATTTATAATGCTGCAATTATCAAAATGGCTAGCCCAAGAGAACGGCCCGTGCTCGCCTCGGTGTAGTACAGTAGTTGACGGCTTCACAAAAGTTCACAAGAAGTTCAAACTGCACCGTGTTGTACTTGGATTGTATTTCCATCGTACTGTGACGACCCTTCGTATGTGTATGTTGGGCGCGATCGGTCGATCTGCGCGATAGCCGGATCGCGCTGCGCTATTGGCGATCTATCGTTCGCGCAGCCATCGGTCGATCGCGCAGCCATCGATCGATCGTGCAAGGACATGTTTGCGCCATCGCCAGATTGTGCAACGCAAGACTTGCGCGATCGCGCGATCGTGCAGCAACGGGTTAGCACGATCGGTCGATCGGGAAGTAAGGGCGTTATCGGTTGATCGTCACAGAGTGCGTTGCGAGTTTGATCGATCGTGTGGGAACGGATTTGAGCGATCGGTCAATCGTGCATGCGTAAGTATGCGCGATCGATCGGTCATGCAGGAATGGCTTCGCGCGATCAGTCGATCGTCCAGAAATGGCTTCGCGCGATCGATCGATCGTGCAGAAATAGTTTTGTGCGATCAGTTGATCGCGCATGGAGGGCTTTTGCGTGATCGATCGGTTTGTAGGGCAGAATTTTGGTGGTCCATCAATCGCGCAGCACAGAACTTGCACGATCAATTGATAGCGCATGAAAGGCTTTATCGCGATCGGTCGATCATATTATAGAATCTGATTTTGAAGGTAGCTTTTGTCATACATTCATTTTGATCATGAAACGTTTCGGATATCCCCCGCTTTAAAAAGTTGGGGGAGGGGACTTGTCCCCCCCCCATCCCCCACCGATTGACACCCATGCCTGACTGGAAGGACAGGGTCTGGTCACTGGTCCCTGCATCAATATGACATATCCTTCCTGCCTGCCACTATCCCTGTTTGGAATACAAATGAGATCGTGGGACAACCTCAGAATTCGGAAAAGGCCAAAAATGCGCTTTGTCATTGTTTAAAACCCATGGAGTGCCCCCTCCAGAAAATAGCACCCATGCAGTTACGCCATGTATTTTGTACACTGTTGATTGATTTATTTAATATATTTTTGGTTCATCATTCTTTGACTGACTTTGGCTGTTTGTGATATTTTTCTGTTATTTTATTTTTAAGTGGCCCTCCAGAAAATGAATCCCCCAACGCCCCCCAACGCCGCCCCCCTGCAACTTGGACCCTAGTTACGCCGCTGCCCACCCGGCCCCCGGCACTAAACATCATCTTGCCATCACCGAATCTCTGCCGTGCTATGATCGCGGAAGTTATGCTATTGCTATAATAGCGCTTTTCCGCAAAATCGACCGACAGCGCAAGGACACAACTTTTCTACATAATAATAATAATAATAATAATAATAATAATAATAATGTATAGATTTATATAGCGCACGTATCCACCAACTAAGTGGCGCTCAAGGCGCATTATATTATTATCCCTGCTCATAAGGCTCATAAGGCTCATAAATCATTCCTGAAACCATCTCAGCTCCCTGGGGAGTATACAGCTCAATTGCTGCCATTTCTAGCGCATAGAGAGCAAACCATCTCTGCCTTCACAGGTACCCATTTAAACCCTGGGTGGAGAGAAGCAATTATGGTTAAGTGTCTTGCTCAAGGACACAGGTGTCACGGCCGGGGCTCGAACCCACACTCTGCTGCTGGCAACACCAGAACTTGAGTTCGGTGCGCTAGACCGCTCGGCCACGACAATCCACTTTACGTGCATTATACAACACACGGGACCTACGGCTTTACGTCCCATCCGAAGGACGAAGCAATTATGGTTAAGTACCTTGCTCAAGGATACAAGTGTCACGACCGAGGCTCGAACCCACACCCTGCTGCTGGCAACACCAGAACTTGAGTTCGGTGCGCTAGACCGCTCGGCCACGACACTCCAAGTCAATGCGTTGCGCGATTGGTTGATGGAGCTTTTTCGCCCAGTCGACCAATCGCGCAAAACCATTTCTAGACGATTGACCGATCGCGCGCTCAAATCCGTTCCCGCACGATCGATCAAACGCGCAACGCACTCTGTGACGATCGACCGATAACGCCCTTACTTCCCGATCGACCGATCGTGCTAACCCGTTGCTGCATGATCGCGCGATCGCGCGATCGCGCAAGTCTTGCGTTGCACAATCTGGCGATGGCCCAATTCCTTGCACGATCGATCGATGGCTGCGCGATCGACCGATGGCTGCGCGAACGATAGATCGCCCAAAGTAGCGCAGCGCGATCGGGCTATCGCGCAGATCGACCGATCACGCCCAACATGTACATGTGCAAGCGAAATACATTTCTGTGCAACAATTAGGTTTAATACATACAGTACATGTACACTGTACATATGTACAGTTGCACACCGACCCGACCCACGTATGTGATAACCAGCTCTGGTGATTGTATGTGACGGATACAGATACATTCAGATACATGACCAACACAGGCGCGGATCCAGTAATTTTTTAGACGGGGGGCACACCCAACACGAATTTGTTTTCCCCTATGCTAACATTGTATATTGTTTGTAATCATGTTTTTTTCTTTGTTTTCGCGCCTTAAGCGCCCAGCAGGGTGGATATGTGCGCGCTACAAATCTTTATTATTATTATTTTGGATTTTGGATTCTGGATGCTCTGTGGTGCAATCTGAGGCGATTCCTGGCCAGTTTCACCTGACTTTTTTGCAAAAGTTTTCAAGATTATATGGAGAATATATATATATTAAATATATCATTATTTTAGCCATTATTTTTAGCCATTATTTTAGCGATGTCATGACTACAACAATATAAGTTTCTCCCTCCCCGATTTTTGGCATTTAATTTGCAGTTTTTGACTCCAGTTTTAATTTATCCGGAATTTTTCTTGGTTTTAATTCAGTCCAGTTGAAACTTTCAAGAAAAGGGCTTGATTTCATACTGTTCCTTGCCCTGTGTTAAAACCATCGGCAGATCAGCTGCAAGACTCATCGTACTTCGCAGGCCTATGCGTACTGGCGTAGAATCCGACAGTAAATTGACATCGGCGATTGTAATTTGCACACAGTACCCCGACCCTTCTTCAGACGAAACGGAACAATTTATAGACGTGGAGAAATCGGGTCAAGAAACCAGACTAGCTTGCTTTGCACCCGATCACAGACTATACCGATTGCAAACGAAATGTAGACTAACTAATTTTTTTTTTAAAAACTCAATTTACCCGGGGGGCACGTGCCCCCGCGGACCCTCCCCCCCCCCCGCTGGATCCGCGCCTGCAACATGTACGTGGGATACGGTGTGTCGTCTTAAAGGGAGCGTCTCAAAAGTCGGGCACGTTCTAGGCGCAAAAGAACGTTCCCGTGGGCACACGCCCGCAATCCATTGGAACGCCAGAACGTTCTGCTGGACCGCGACAGTGTGCCGAACTTCGGGAACACGCGCGGACGCGGAGTGCGTAAAATTAGATACACAGACGGTATATGTGGTATGGTGTTCTAAAAAGGACACATGCACATTGCAAGAAGAGTGTTGTCGCGTCGCACTAGAAGTGTGTCGCGTCGCACTAGAAGTGTTGTCGGGTCGCACTAGAAGTGTGTCGCGTCGCACTAGAAGTGTAGTCGGGTCGCACTAGAAGTGTGTCGCGTCGCACTAGAAGCAGTGGCGTAGCTAGCGGGGGGGCAGGGGGGGGGGCGGCCGCCCCCCCAGGCTCCAGTTCCAGAATAAGTGGGCCCCCCCTAACACATGCGAATTTTTTTCACATGCTTATGGGACTGACTGACGGGCCCACCAGCAGGCAGGACTATACAGGCAGGGCCGGATTTAGACCTTGAGGGGCCCGGGGCACTTCAGGTTCGGGGGCCCCTCGACATAGAAATTAAATTACATGACAAATAAAAAATGAACTAAAATGAATGATAAACAGCATTTCTTCGAAAAAAATATAAAACTAATTTTATAATTATTACATTTTCTTTTTATAAAGGAAGTCCTTAGTCTGGGGGCCCTCTGGCAGGGGGGACCCTCTGGCAGGGGGGCCCGGGGCAATTGCCCCCTTATAAATCCGGCCCTGTATACAGGGCCGCTTTTACATAGGGGCAAAAGGGTAGTTGCCCACGGCCCCAGGTAAAGAGGGGGCCCTAAAAATCTGTACAGTCATTTTTTTGTGGGCCCCCTGGGATCCGAATCGCCCCCCCCTTCCCCCCTGGCGAACATAGCCAGCTACGCCACTGACTAGAAGTGTAGTCGGGTCGCACTAGAAGTGTGTCGCGTCGCACTAGAAGTGTAGTCGCGTCGCACTAGAAGTGTTGTCGGGTCGCACTAGAAGTGTGTCGCGTCGCACTAGAAGTGTAGTCGCGTCGCACTAGAAGTGTTGTCGGGTCGCACTAGAAGTGTGTCGCGTCGCACTAGAAGTGTAGTCGCGTCGCACTAGAAGTGTTGTCGGGTCGCACTAGAAGTGTGTCGCGTCGCACTAGAAGTGTAGTCGCGTCGCAGTAGAAGTGTTGTCGCGTCGCACTAGAAGTGTGTCGGGTCGCACTAGAAGTGTGTCGCGTCGCACTAGAAGTGTTGTCGCGTCGCATTAGAAGTGTTGTCGCGTCGCATTAGAAGTGTTGTCGCGTCGCATTAGAAGTGTTGTCGCGTCGCATTAGAAGTGTTGTCGGTCGCTAGAAGTTAAAGGACAGTATCATCACGATTAACAGGACATGGAATCTGAGTGATTGTTTTAGATTAACTCATCAGTGACTAAACATAAATCCCCACATGATAAGGTCGTTTTACCGTAAATGATGGACAGATCAGCCAGTATTTTTTCCATGCCCTGTTGAATATCATAACATTCAACAGGGCATGGAATCACAGTGCTGGTTTTAGATAAAGTCATTGACTGAAAAAAAGCACATGATAAGCTCATATTACCATTGCTGTTGCATAAATGACCCAGTAATTTCCATTCACTGTGTTCATATTAAACATTTAAGGACATCGATTCCGTGCCCTGTTAAAAGTTTGCTCTGATCGCGTGACGATACTCCCCTTTAAGTGTTCACCGTTTCGCGGCCGGGCCGGCTTTTGAAAAAAAATATCACAAGATCTGAGAGGCTGGGCCTGGGCCGATCATATTGAGGGAGCGCGTAAGCCTTCTGTTGATGTTACTACGAAAACAGTTGTTTTTATTCATAAGAAACAAGCAAGGTAAGAATTCAGCACAGAAAGTTTCATTTGACATTAAACTTTGGTGGTATGCTTAATAACAAGTATTGTTGTATGTGTTCGTTAACATACATCACATGTATTTATAAATGGATAATGATTTTGTTTGTCTGCTTGAGCTAGCTCTGTTCAATCACACTAACTGTAATTACTATTAGGCCCTATTGCCATGCATTTGATATTCCTATCGTTAAACAATAAAAATGAGCTGTAGGGCCTAGAACGTTATAATGTCCACCAAACTTTGGCTTAGCATTTATAATTTAACACTCCAAACTAGTCATGTTACTTAGGGCGTGTGGTTGCATAAACTTATCTAATGTCTTAGGAGGTTAGGACATGCTTTTATTTACCAAAAAAACAACAATCAGAATGAAATTGAAACATTATGATTTAATTGAAAGTTAGTGCTTGTGAAAGTGGAATTTTTTTTTAAATTTAACCAATGTTGATTTTACTAAAAGTTTAATACATACAAATATTAATTAAGGGATGTACATGACCTCATTTTTTTCATGAACATCTGTGATGTCAATGTTCCAACATTATTCTGTTAGTGAGCTGTTGTGGCTGCAGAAATGAAACTGTATAATATTAAATGCTTTGCATTTGCATTGATTTTTTTCAAGAACTACACATATCCTCAAAATGGATCTGTTGTTTTTTAAATTGAACAAATACTTATAAATTCTTTGATGTTCATTTGGTAATTGGTTGGTAATTTCTTGGAATATGAACATAAATATCACAGTTATGAAAAGAAGTGTATTATTTGACAAAATATTTACAGCATTTTTACAAATTTCTCAGTTTCAAAGTACTTTTCAACACAATAATAACCACCTTAGGTGCTTCAATTAGGCTATAATTGAGGATATATTTTAAAGGGTCAATCGATCAAAAACCGTGGAATCAGAGTGCTAGTTTTAGATTAACTCGGTGACAAAAAATAATACCCACATGATAAGGTTATATTATCGTTGCTTCTGCATAAATTAGCCAGTAATTATAGTCAGTGTGTTCATCTTAAAATAGGACACAGTTTCTATGCCCTGTTGAAAGTCTCCTGCGATCATGACAATGTTGTCCCTTTAAATAAGCTGATTATTCTTTTTTAAATCATGAAATTTCAGATGACATGGATAATTTATAGTACAGTTATAGGCCTATGGAAAATGATAGGCTTACAAAGACTGAATTGTTTTCAGGTCAAAGCAGACCAGAAGGGTGCAATTGTTACAGGATTTTGATCAGTGTTCATATTTGACATTTGATAAATCCAAGATCCTGAGCACACCCATTTCTGGTGTATAACTGGTATCAGTGTGTTTGTATCACATTACAGTTAGGTTGAGCTGCACATCAGGCTGACCATGGATTTGATGGAGGGCATATTGAAAGAACTTGGCATTGATGATGAGGTCATAAAGACCTTTGCTGATAACAAGGTCAGTTTATTTTATAATTATTTTAAAGGTACCTAGCATATATAGCAAATACCATGTCTCTACTCTAGATATGTTAAATTCCAATATTCAACTTCCAATTACCATGACATACTTGACTTCTTTTTTGGGATCCATTTAATCATGAATGGTACATATCAATATGGCTGAGATGCCAACTTTTACCTTGTGCTCGTTTATCAACTGAAAATGACAATTGTGTAATGAAGTGGCTATAAAACTACTTATGTACTATATAATTAAAAGTAATTTAATTAGCTGCATTGCACAATGTAAAACCACTGAAATTGTTAATTTCTTAATGCATTCAATATGAGTGAAGTTTTCCAAAGTAGTTGTTGTGTTTTGTTTGCAACAGCTTTGACCTGAGTGTAATATCTCACCATGTAATATATCATTGTTATTGCCTGTACTTGCTGAGCTTTAGGAAAGCATAACATTTAAACAAATGTTTATATACATTTCCTTCATTCAATGTAATCATGCTCCTTTTCTCCAAAATGTCCAAGTTACAATTACCTTAATAAGATGTTGTCCTTTCATGCTGGAAGGACTTACAATATTCCAATATTTTATATTACAATATTTTATATTTTCAGGTTGGGCCAAAAGAGGTAGTTTCTTTAGGTGATGCTGATTTTGTTGCTCTTGGCGTATTACTTATTGGAGATAGAGCTCGTATCAGGCGCAGATGTCAAGAGGCCATGACAAGTGAGTTAATGCCTGTTTTGTGTTCAGATCTGTATAACTCCACAGGGTATACTTTAAAAGGAAGTGTAAACAGTTGCATGATTGTTTAAAGATCAATCATTCTTTTTCAAGATTTAAATAAACTGTTTTAAATTTATTTGGAATGGGGGTATAATGAAAGAGTAAAAATTAGTTTTTTGTTTACAAAGTATTCACTTTATGGTTTTAGAATTGTTAATTACTTTTCCCCCATGGGTTAACAAATGTTGAACTTTCAGCTGTGTCTACCTTCACCACTCTGTTGACATTCTGTGGATATCCAGCCCTCCTCAAAACATTTTTGGTAAATTTAAGAACACTCAAGTTTCTGACTGTATTTAGCCGCATGCCATGAGTTTTGACTTCAGTAGTATTTCCTGTACTGAAATTATCTGGTTTAATCAACATTTTTAGTCTGGGTCCAAGTGTTATTTCATTTTAAAGACTGGATTGAAAAAGGGATTGTTACATTTTCCAATATTATACATTTGTATGTACATCAAACCTATTTTTTTAAACTTGTAATTGAATATATTTGTTATACATAAAAAAAGAAAATATTACTCCATTTTAAATTGTATTCCTTAGGAATGGTTAATAGATAACATACAAGGTGTTGTTATACATTGTATATTTATACATTGTACATTTTTAAATTTCAAAGATACCACATTTTGTGGGTTTGCAGCATTTTATGAATTAAGGAATATGACATTGAGAACAACATAAAGAAAAACAAAATTGTAAATTCAGTTTTATAACAGTGTGCCCACACATATTAACATCTCAGTTGTTATAATACTAATAGTGTACCCACACATATTCATATCTCAGTTGTTATAATAGTGTACCCACACATATTCACATCTCAGTTGTTATAATTGTTGATGGTTGACCCTTAAACTGAAACAAAATTTCAGTCTGCAGGTGCTGCACTGCTGTTGATCTAATTCCTATAATTCTTTTTGCTTGTTCTTTTTTAAATTAAGTAAACACTTTAAGAAAAAAAAAAAAAATTTTTTTGCATGATTTGATTGTGAAGTTTAATATACACTGTTAATGGTTGGGTTGTTACAGTCAGATGGTGACTTAATTGTTGCATAATATTGCATGTGGTGAAAGTGCCAAGTGACAGTGGTTTTGCATTCCATTGTGATTTATATTGGTAAATGTTCTTAAAATTTATTTCTAAGAAAGAGCTAGGTGATTTGCTGGATAGTTATTGATACAAGTTGCATATCTATAGACACTTTTGCCAAGCATGTACAAGTTACAAACAAAACAGATAAACAGACAGTCCAACAAGGCAACAACCAAATTACAAGACAGTACAATAACAAATTGATCATTATAACCATATATTTCATTTGCTTTTGATATATAGTCTGGTGAAACATTGTTCGTCATTTTTCTTTCATTTGTAGAACAAACCTCTGCATCACCAATGGTGCAGAGGTTGCGTCAGATGGTGAAAAGCAAACGGAGTACCAAGTCTCCTCCAACTCATACTGATAAAACAACACATCGCATATACTGTGGGTGGAAACACAGTGCACAAGGACAGAAACAAAAACAAGTTGCAGCTTGTCGGGGCGGGGGATCTCATATGCTTCAGTTGCCAAAAACATCTTCATTGAAAGATGTAACCACTGAGCTGCTGGATTTGTTTTTTCCAAAAGGAAAGAATGATGCAAGCAATCTTCATCTGAAAAACGTAACATACAGGGTCTCTAACTTCTCTGGAGAAATTTTGAAAGAACAGATGGATTCAGGGGAGGCATTCACCCTCGAAGGCTTTTTCAAGAAGTTGAAGACGCACCCGATAAGATTGTACCTGCAGACCACAGAGAAAAAGGTGCACACATGTGTTTACTTGATAATTAGCATACTTGGGATTATATTATGAGTCATGAATCCTTTTTTTCGGTATAAATAGTACACTATTAATAGTATACAATTTTTTGTTCAAAATAGGGTACAAGGGACAACAAAATTAACAAATATGTCATTATAAATATGTAATCATTTATATATATATATATATATATATATAATTCCCCTGATGAAGGTGCATCGGCAGCTTCGTATAACTATCCGGTCAGCACTGTTTCACCTTATATTATTCATATATATATATATATATATATATATATATATATATATATATATATATATATATATATATATGTGTGTGTGTGTGTGTGTGTGTGTGTGTGTATATATATATATATTTATGTATATATGTATACGTACACTTGTAAAGCAAATTAATGGTTATATTTCAGCCAAAACAAGCACAATGTACAGTGTAGTAGATAATTTTTGTAATATTTATTGGTCATCCAGGAGGCAAGTGACATGGAAAATAGCAGTGATGACAGTCTGCCAGACCCCTTTCCTGACAAGGAAGAGCCTGTTGCAGTTGTGTCCAAAACACAGGTGGGCAGAATTGAAAATTACTAGAGTGAAGTGACAATGACAAAAAATCTGTTTTTGTCTTTGTTTTAGTTGAAATATTTGATAAATTATTTGTTAGGAATGCTACTATTTTACATAATTTTTTAAAATCCAAATCACAGGTTTTCAAGATAATTTCTAAAGAGGGGTTATATTCTATTTTAAATTATTTCACTTTTATTACCAGCTCAAGGACGTGCATCAGCCAGACACCCCAACCATTGTTTTTCAGTATCATCAGGTATAGCACTTGTACTTTATAATCATTTTTTGTCATTTCATGTTGGCTTTTCCAACTCGAAGCAACAATCTGAACCTCAAAAGGAAATGACATCTGTCCTCTTTGTCACCTTTTGAAACTCCACATTTGTAAATAATGCTGCGTGTGACATGCAGGGGGTTGAGGGGCCAAAAGGAAAAGGGGGCATGCTTACAAAAGATTTGCATTGCAACAAAAGGTGGAACCCAAAGCCTTCATACCACATAATATAATTATTTATCATAGGGTTTGATAGGCATGATTTCATAAGCTATGAAAATGCAACCATACTGATATCTCGATGACTAATTAATGAGTCTTTTCAGTTGTGTATGCAATTCAATTTGACAAAACCTTGAACATTCAAGAAACAAGTTGTATATAAATTGCTGCTCCACAGCAGATATTGTCTTTTGACTTTGCACGTTGGCTGATTATTTCTTTCAGGGTACTTCGACTTCAAACACTTCTATGCACAACACGGGTGCAAGCATTCCGTATACAAACTACATAAACTTGATAGAGGATGGTACAGACGATGAGGATATAGCAATCTCCATCAATGATGACAATACTGAGGATGATGCACATGAATTGTGAGCAACAAGTATTTCACCCTTTCTATGGAATCTAAGAACACTTTCCCTTACATGTGGTGTTGGGTGTGTCTTTTCAAAACATTTTTGTTAACAGTAATAATACCTAGGATTCCTCAAAAGCACATATCTCACTGTAGTTCACAAGCCTGAAAAACCTGTTTAGAAAAGATGATAAATGAATGCTCAGTTTGTACATGAGGGAGGAAACCCCAGACAAATATTCTATGAATAAGTCCACGTAAAACCCAAGTAGGGACTGAAAACCCAATGCACTTATAATGAGCTGGATTCCAACCTGTGTCCTGATGGTAGAAGGTGAGATGATTCAGCCTGCTCCAACCTGATTCCCCAAACTTGGCCTTCCAAAGTCTGAAGTACTCTTTAAATATGTCTCATTTATTTGTGTTGTATATTACTATTGTTAAATGTACAAATTTGCAAATTTCCTTTCAGGCCAGACAAAACTGTAGAAGAAATAGTAATGAAGCACAAAGCCATGCGTACAGGTGAAGAAGTTACAATTGTACTTCACAGAAAACGGGTGTTGCAAAGTGCAGTTCGAGGTACAAAGATGGATGGTTTCAGTTTCCTTTCCACACCATTCATTGTGTTTGCTGGAGAGGAGGCAGAGGATGGCGGGGGGGCCTCACAGGGAATTTTTTAAGTGAGTATTGTGATGAATTAGGAACAATCTACTTTCCATGCACCACAAGTGCCACATTGTCTGATGAGGTGCTCGGTATGTATTATGAAAATAATATGTTGGGTATAGCATTCTTGTGTGTTTCTGTGCAATTATATACACTGTGTGGTTCTCTGCTTTAGGAGCTCTGGGTTTTTGTAATTCACCTTCATAATGTAATGTTTCTTTCATAATAAAAAATGACATAATGTAATAATTAGAAACATGAAATTTGATCTCCATTTGCAGGCTCCTGATTAGGGAGGTTTCATTTCAGATGGGGGTGTTCGAAATACAGAATGACAAGCTGTACTTCTCATATAATATTCAGCATCTCAAAGAAGGAAAATACAAACTTGCTGGGCAGTTTATCAGGTGGAGTATTATGCATGGTGGCCCTGGACTTTGTGCTTTGAGCCCATGTGTATTCAATTTGATGACACATTCAAATGAGATTGACTTGGCAGAGGTGGAAAGTGTGCCAGACCAGCTCACACGCGAAAACTTGCAGAAGGTATGATTGAGTGTATTATTGCACTGTTTATAATGATAGTACATCATAATGTATTATACAAATGTAGAGGTCACAGAATATGCTCACAGAAAATTGTTTGACTCACCCCCTAAAATTTTTCGGTTCTAGTTCCTCATATCTTAAATGTTTCATGCCCTACTAACAATAATACCTAACCTAGAACCAACATGAAACAGCGGGTTGTGCAACACAGGGAACTAGTGAGTTGGCAGTGCTTGTAATCCTTGAGTCATTCTTATGTATGACTGAAAGATTACAACACAAGCTTTTGTTGTGGAGCAACTAACGTATTAGTTTCCCTTGTTTCTTTCATTTCAGGTATGTGGAATTTATTTGAATTAATACAATAGTCATTTAATAACAGATACATTGCCTATATACCATTCTAGAACTTTTACTTTATAAGATTAGTAATTTTCCCTTTTTAAACTTTGAGTATCCTTGTGTAATGTTATGCAAACTGAAGACACACACAAGTTAGTTACTTTCTCCTTCAGAGTGATGTTTAGTAAAAAATAGCTTGTTTTCCCGATGATGTGTTTATTGATTAATTTGTATTTCTTAAAGCCAAAACTTTATAGAATTTCTTAATGCTACGATTTGTACTTGGTCACTTTTCCAACTTTATGTATTCTGAGGAGGAAAAGTCAGTGTAGTTTTAAGTTTTATAAGTTAAGTCATTTTCATTGTATAGTATGTATAGCCATGGAGGAATCCTCCATGGTATAGCCATGTCCATGAGACCAGCATGGTCTGAAACAAGGATAACTCTGTGTGGCACCTAAAGTCTGTTAGGCTCATTAACTCCATGCCCAAGGGGTTTGGTCAGTGGCGCATAGTCGAGTGGTGGTCCAGTTAGCCTTTGGTAGTTCCTATGTTTATAGTTAGGGAAGAGTTCAGATAAACTACTCCCTTGGGTTTTGGGTATAAAGGGACAAGTGTCAGGTATGAAGACATATTAGCCAAGTTACACTGGTGCTTTAATTTTCAGTTAATGTTTTTCTTTATCCATTTATCTACTGTGTTTCTTTGTTTTGGTTTATTGAGTGTTTGAGAGTTGTTTTGCAAAGTACAAACACATTCCCTTAGTCTAGAGGTTTATGTGAATAATGGATATTGCTAGTGCACAAGTGTTTCATAACAGACCAACCATGTCTTTGGAAAGATAAGGATATTATTTAGTTATTTAGTTATTTCTTTAGTATTGTTTTTTTTCTTTTTTCTTATGTATGACTGAAAGATTACAACACAAGCTTTTGTTGAGGAGCAACCAACTGATTAGTTTCCCTTGTTTATTTCATTTCAGTACAATCTTTTAATGTACGTGTGACTAACCAATGTCATACCGGGTGTAACACAAACACAGAGTTTATGGATTGTGATTGGTCAAGACCTGATCATGTAATATAATATGTGATATAAAATGTGATATAACATGTGATATAAAAAGAACAGCTTTGAGAAAAGCAAATAAATTAATGAAATATGGCCGAAGGTATTTATTAATTGGAATAACACTGTAATGACCCTGTCTTCACTGCCCATGCCAGTAGTGACTGGTTTTGCAGTGTGGCCATGCACTGTTAATGGACCTCATCTCATTGATCTTTACTTCAGATAATGAATACTACAGAGGAGAACTTTGCAACCGTGACTACAGATATCACTGACTGGCTGCTAAACCAGGGGGTCACCAACATACATAGATGTGCATATGCAGACCGTGAAATCCTAACTAGAGATCTCCTTGTCCACACACTGTATTATAGGTATGTGTGTTGTTGTCATTCAACTGTCTCAAAATTTGTGCAGATGGATCAAAGACGATAACTTCAGACACCAGGACCCTTGATTGGACAAGATGGAGTTCCTTTAATGGGGATATATTTACCAACTTTAAACATGGATATGTAAAGTGTGGGGGTGATGGTGATTGCTGAGTGAAGGCAACACTTCATCAAAAATAGAGGAACTACCTGAGAGGAACTCAGTCAAGTAGGGCACTGCACTCCAACATTAGCAAAGACAGGTGGAGCAGTTCACACAACACTCAATAGATAGACCAAAACGAGCATTTTAAATGATCACAGGGAAATGAAAAATACATAATAGAAAAATAATGTAATTAAATGGACAATATTGTCCCGATCAGAGCAGATCGACTTTCAACAGTGCATGGAATCGCTGTCCTTGTTTAAGATGAACATATATAGTGACTGAACAGCAATTACACTAATATGACCTTATCATGTGGGGTATTATTTTCAATGAGTTAATACAAATGTATAGCACTCCAATTCCATGCCCTGTTGATTGTGATTTTGTCCCTTTAAATGATGAAATAAATGTTTGTAAAGAAACCTCTGTGATTCCTATAAAATCCACTTGCAAAAATGCTACATTTCGGCCTACAGACTTGTGGATACTACAAAATCTATTTTTATTTGGGGAATTCTATTAATTAAGTTTTAACAAATGTTTCTACATTTTCACTCGGGGTACAACCAGCCATAAATCAATTTAAAGAGGGGCTACATGTAGGTATGCTGTGGGAAGATGCACAGAGATACTCGGATGCCATCAGACCACCATGCAGCCCTAACATTCTTAGGGATGAAAGTACTGTACAAGGTGCATTATTCTCCAGTGGGATCCAACAACAAAGTCCGGGAGGATGATACCATCTACAGTTGGGAAGTTGTGCTTCAGCAGGCCTCGAGTAAGTAAAATATCAGAAACATGCTAAGCTTTAAATTCCCAATCCCAGGTAAAGGTACACTACACTAAAATGTGTAGCATGTATGTAAATTAAATAACAGTTGATAGACAGGGCTTACAATATTTAGGTTCCTTTTTGTACGGAATATTAATGAGTAAATTCAGTGCAAAATCTTTGCTCCCATTATGCAGACAAAATTGATATACATGTATGCACTGAGGGAATGCAATAGTTTTTAGATTTAGATTTATTGCTGAAAGTGTTAAATATCTTTTGTTAAACATACTAAATTTAGGCCTGTGCTTAATTTTGAAGTCTTATTTTTGAAATTTGTTTCAGAGGGACAAGCTGCTATAAGTCTTGCAGACATCCTCGACTTTTGGACGGGGGCAGACAAAGTTCCACCGTCTGGGTTTGATGACGAACTGAGTATCGAGTTCTACCCCAGAGAAGCAAATATCAGAAGACTGCCTAATAGCAGCACATGTGCACTGATTCTTCGTCTACCCAGGGCAGTGGATGATCCTTCGGAACTGCTAGGAATGATGGAAGAAGCAGTCATCTGTGCCCATGGTTTTGGGAAAATTTAGTATTTATACAAAAATTGTCTTGCCACCCACGTGATCATATCAGCATTTTAAGTAATTTTAAAGGTATGATATATTATTTGGTTTTTGGAAGAATGCATTCATTCCAATCATCTAGTTTTCAAAACACACATCATAAAACTAACCTTTAAAAATTTCCAGAAAACGAAGAATAACACTTTCTTTTTTTATTACTTTTTTGGTGCATGTTCATATTGTGTTAATTTCGATTGTTGGCAATATTTCCTAGGGGATTGTTATAAGTATCGCCTTTCAACTTTCAGACTCAAACATTTTTGTGATCATTACCAAAGCTATATCATACCTTTAAGCAAAGATTCATTCCAAAAAATCTGCAAAACCATTTTCTTTTATTTGTAGTTGTACACTCTTAAAGTTGTCATTGCACTCTAAAAGGAGCCATTGGAAATTTCAAGCATTATCCAACAAGTTATACAACAGTAACTCATTGCTCAAATAAATGATAAACACAAGACTGAAACACAACACACATTTTGTTTGTGGCAGGTACATGATTAAGCTGTGGTTAAAAAAACAATATTATCGAATATCACAATACCTTGTTTTATTCAATGACAATATCGAGAACCTTCTTAAGCCATTGTGAGTCAAATCAGAAATGCCATGGACAACAAAATTAGGACAGTCTGTTCAGCTTTGAAAAGGTAAGAAAAAAGCGAACTACTTTAGAAGTACATACACGATGTGCACCCGAATTTGCGATTCATTGTGACACTTGTAAAGGGGTACATACCTGTGGTTATTGGAGCATATTAATTAGTGTGTGTTAACGCCTTTGTGAACTTCATACATTTCAATTGCAACATAATTTGTTTTATTAACCAATATATATAAGATCAAGTTGTTTAAGTAACTCATCACAGTCAATGGTATCACTATTAGCCAAAAAAATTCCAATGCTCTCTTGTTAATATCTAAAAAGTGTCAATGTTTCTTTTAGTGACAAAGCATAATGATTTGAACGAACGAAACAGGTGTTTATTATTTCTTTGCTTGTTTTCTAGAAATTTGTTCTTAACCGTGTGGTGAGCACATTCACTTAAGTTCAGTATCTATTTAAAGTTTCCTATTCAACATACAAGTATAATACACAATTTAAACAAATGTAGGCTTTTGTAGCTGTGTTAAATTGTATGAACATATTATTTCAAATAAGTAGTTCAGTGCAACTCCAAGAATACAAATTTAAGACTAAGTACTAATCATGTCAAATTCCAGACACACATAATTGTTGTTACCCAATTACATAACTTGAAATTTAGCAGGGTTTGCTGTGTTTGATTCATTTTTAAACAATCATGCTTTAAGGAAAAAGTATTATCATCTGCATAATTATAAATTGTACTGTGTATATCACATTCATGTAGATATATTAAACAATAAATGTTCCGTTATTAAGCTTTGGGGGACTCTTCAGATTTGAGGTTTTGCTGATTGTTATCCTTTCACTGTGTTTCCCCCAACGATTTTGTTATGCAATTGTGTTGTTTACATGTCTAGGTATTGCGGGAATTAATTTAAGCAAGCTATTGTCACAAGCCCCTGTAATAAACTTAGAAACCTGGCACAATTGTTTACATACTTGAAACAAGCCACATGCCCACTCTAGTACATGTATGTCCTGAAAGAAAGGGGGGTGGGGGTGGGGGGCATTACAACTTACACTGTCGGCATGCAAGAGATCAAAAGATAATGATCTACTACTAGCCCAGTGACTGAACAGATGGTTCCACTTATCACTGGACGAGTTCCAAGTGTATTCAATTCCCCATGCATCCAACATGCATTGATGTTGTACACAGAGCATGCTGTCAAAATTTGTGCACAAACCATACGGGCTGAATTTTTCGATGCCCCTCCCCACAACGTCACTGACTCCTGTTGAATGAAACCCCCTGTAGGATGTGTGTTATGGTCCAGCTTGAGATATCATTGACTGATAAGTGGGTGGTGTTTATTATTTGTTTAGGGGAAGGAAAATACTGAATTGTGTCAGACGTTTCTGACAACGTGCCTACCTTGAGGGCTAAGCATAGATCAAAAGGAATTTTATTCTTTGTATAACCACTCATAACAATTTAACTTGCCAAGGAAAATCTTAACATAAATTATTAATTTGTTTATTATCATTTATAACAAACATACCTTGGAATTAAAGTTATCTCTTTTGCTGATTACAATTAAAAAAGAGCCTACTATCTGTTTATAAATGTCAGCGTATTTGTGGTGAAGAGTGAAATATTCTCTTCTGCAGATACTCTTATATGCCTTTTTGGTAAATCAATTTCATCCCAATTTCAACTGAAATTTACATACTTTCTGAATCGCATGAACCTATTGCAGTTTATCTAAAAGCCACCCAAACAGTTCAATACCTTCTGCAAAACATGTAGGCATCGTTTTATGATGTGTAACAAGAAGATCATGGCACACGTCTCCAAACTCAACCGAGCACCCATACTGTGTTGGTTGAGTAGTGAACTCTTGCAGCACTGATTTGATGTCTTGCATAGGCACTGGCACCCGGAAATCATTTGCTCCTGAGAGTAACAAATAAATCACAATTAAGTAATAGCACTCACATCCTATGCCGTCCTATACCCAGTCGATGTTGCTTCATACATACCATTTCCCAGAAGACCATGTATGCTCTTGCAATTACAAATGTCTACAAAAATGGTTCAATTTCCTCTGATGGTTAACAAAGCTATCACAAAAGTTGTAAGCTTTAAAAGAAACAATAAGTGACATCAGTACTTGAATGACTACAAATTATTTGTTTTTAACCAAGTTACGACATTTAATTAATGATCAACAAACGCAATGGACATGCCACTCTGACTCTAGTAAAAGCTGATCAAGAAAAAAGACAAATTTTGATACAGTGCAGACCCAGACAGTGCAGTGACTATTAATTAATTTCAAAAATATTTCAATTCATACCAAAAATGAATGGAACAAAAAACATCAGGTCTGGCTTTCCTGGAACAGCTTCAGCATGGGTAACCATCCTTGTCCTGTGCTGATTCCACTCTATACGGACTTGATCCATTTCAGACTGTAGCAATTGTGTGAGGCAAAATGTCAAACATTCCCTGTAATATTTGAATAAACAAGAAGATTAATGTGTTAATAACTTAGATCACATTAATGACAAAAATGATTAAGTTAACACTCATGTGAACATATATATGTCAATACATCAGCAAAATATGAGAGTTATTATTAACTAATTAATATTTAGCGCCAGATTTTATACTATTCTTTCCACAGAATCGTACAATTTATTGTAAAAATGCAGTTGTGAATAAAAATTATGCAAATGCCAAAATACACCCTCTTCATTGCTTAATGTTGGCCTCTCTGGTTTAGTAACTAAGTAAGTTTGCTTTATACCTACAGGCATATGCCTATCTGCTCATTAACTGTTTGTTCCCATGAAATTACATCCAAGCCTCAAATTCCTGAATATGCATTTTCTTGCTTATATACATTTTCTCTTCTGGAAGTATTGTATAAAATGTAACTTTTCAAGTAATAAGTGTTTGAATTAATTTGAAGAAAGTTTATAAGATCAATTACAATGCTTCAAAACAATGGTGAGGTCTTCAGCGAGTTACAAGACTTTAGGAACTAGGAGGCAAAGACAATGAAGCTGAAAGCTACCATGTTCAATCCAGGGATTTAGTATGTGATTCTGAATACTTACACATGTAAATCTGATGTGCAATCCAATACTCCAATCTCTACCAGTTCATGGAGACTGTCCTTCCAGAAATGTGACATCATGTCAGATAAGGTCCTCCAAAAACGCTCAATTCTCTGGGGGGTGGGGTGGTGATGAAGACAGTGTAAATAAGACCGTCCACACTCTGTGACATATCACAAATCTTTTTTCCCACACAAAATTCTCAAAATACCTGGTTGTGAGGGGATGCAGATTGTATCACACACGGCGTTTGTTGTTCAGCAACATACTCTGCATGGAAAGCAGTCTGAATTTCTTGTATTCGCATATTTTCTGTGCCCCTGTCCATTTGAGTACAGCGTGGTACACCTGATGCATTAACACACATAATTAATGTTTTAAAAGCAAAATGTCAACAATTGATAAGAGACACAGTAATGGGTAATTCAACATTGGTTTTTAACAATTCATCGCATCAGTGCAACAAGGTCATATCTAAGGTTGTATGTGCAATAGTTGTATGTACAAAAGTAAAAGAGAAAAGTAAGCTCTGTCTAACTCATTTACATAAATCATAGCAATTAATACAAAATTTGAGTTCTTTGGGATGACACCATGTAATGATGGCGGCTACAGTAGACTAGTCGAAACGTTGAGAACAAGCCAACCGGTTCTTCTCAGAGCCATCACTTCATCTAAAAAGAGATCATTACACGGTGTCACCCGAAAGAACTCAAATGTCTATCTCCACCATGCAAAGCCTGAAATCATATAATACAAAATAAAGTCAATCATGAAAAGGTCCTACCTTGAATTTCTTTTACATAGTTCATGAAATATGACGCAACAACTTCAGGATCTATTGGTGTAAGCAACTCTTAGCCAAAGCACTCTTCTTGAAAAACTATTTAAAAAGAAACAACATACATAAAGTCGTATATAAACAATATATGGCAACTCCACAAATGTATTGAAATAATCTGATTAGTAGAAGTAAATGGATGCACAAGTCTCAAGTCATTACACAGTTACTGATCAAGCAATCCCTTAATCTCTGTATGAGGTGTTTTGTTAGGTTTTATTTCAGGTTTTCGTACTGTACAATATATGTGTATTTGTAGTGTTACTTCATAGTAACTAGTCAAAGAATGATTGCAAATTAGACAATGAACAGTAATTACAGGTTATCATAGGCCCTACTCATTGCCTCCGTGTGAGCCCTCAATTGAAACGCTCAAAAACATTGCATTTATTTTGAATATATTTATGACAAATATTCTAAGTACCATTAAAATGAATTAATTTAAAGTAATTAATGTATGTGCAAAATGCAGGTGTGTGATGGTGAGTTAAACTTTCACAACTGTCTTACCCATCAATACCACCATGTATGCAAAAACCATACTGTCTCAGTTTGTCTGACTGATCCACATGGATACCATAGTTGGGACCCTGGTTGGTGTACAAACGTCGCCTCAGTCGGTGTCTGCGCCGCCTGTCTACCCCTTCTGGATCCATCATTCGTTGTCCTTCTAAAACTACGTCTCTGTGAACAGAATGACAACAGGAAAGTGAAGTCAATTGGTTCTCAACTGAAATGGGCATTAAATATAAAATAACCCAGTCTTGTTAGCTTTACAACATTGTATTGTCTATAAATAACCTATACAATTGCATGAATATTCACAATGTCAAGACATTTCCATTATGAAGAATCAAATGTCTCATGCTCATTTATATACATAGGACAAACTGCTTTTGATGGTTGCTCATAAGTCTCAAAGAAAACTTATACATAGCTGTGATACACCAAAACCATGTGCTCCATCCACAGTCACCAAGCATTTTAAACTTATTTTTAAATAAACACTGAAGTAAACTTGGTAAATTTATTGCAAACATTGCCAGTAGTGTTTAGGTGACTACATGTTTCAGTTAATGCACAACAGTGGATTACATGCTGGTCATTACAAAGACATATAAGTGTATGATCCACCTACCTAGGAATATGTAGCCCATAGCGAGTTAGCATCCTTCTACCCATTGACCGACAGCCAAGGTTACAACCACTACCCTCAAGCTCCACCTGGAACATGGAAGTTATGCAAGTCACATTAATTCATATTGTCATTTATCCTTTTGAAAATGTAATTAAGAAAATGGATTGGAGTTAAACATAACATGTACATGTGCAGAACTTTTGTGAACACAGCTTCACATACTGATCCAAGCAGGATGAAATCATTGCCTGGATCGAAATGTGCGGCCATTTGCTATATACATGTAGATTTAAGGTTGCATTGTAAGTACAGCTCAATTTGATTGGCAGGCATATTGCAATGAGTAATGCCTTTTTTTACTTTGTGTGAAATTCAGGTTAGAGAATTGTGACAGTACATAATTAAAAAATTAAATAAAACAAAAAATTGAATTGTATGCTTTTGATTAATGCATGCCTATATGGGAATGTCCTTTATTGACAAGCCTTACAATAAATGGACATACTTGTAAAAGACATTTTTCTGTAAACCAGTTGTCTTTTTGTACACTATTTTAATGTCAACCAAATGAATGAAAATGTCACCAGTTCCCTATAATATTCATTTTTGTAAAGAGTTTTAAGATGCTGAATTATACAATTTAATGAGGTTCTGTACTTAAAAGCCTACAAGTTAAGCCTCCCACCTGTAACTGAATGTCAGTGAATTCTTTAAACAAAATTGAGCAAACAATGATCAGACATAAGAATATCTGTAAATAAACCACAAAAACACTCTGTTCTCTGTAAAAGTAAATGATTCCTCCAAACCAAAATTGCATGAAAACGTAGCCGATATCAAATGTACACCAACAGCAAACAAAGATATGTTTACATTTTTACAAACTTTAATCTCAAATTTATCTATCTTTCTGTATATCGTTAACGCTTCCTATTTCCAATGCTCAACTTACTTCTAAACATCCCAGGAATGAGTTCAAAGTGTGGTCATATGGACTGTTGCGGCGGAGGTTTGACCTTCGCAAAATCCTTCCTAATGTCCTGATGCTGTGTACATAGTATGTAAATACAAGAGGTGAAAGCAATAGTAAGAAAGTTACATGTGGTGAAAGTTACTTTTGCACACCATGTGTTTTGTTTTTTGGATTTTATTTGATGTCTACAAATCAATTAAATCAAGTAATCCTATCTTTCAATCAACCAGCCAAGCTAACTTTACTTGGCTCTCTCAATTGTATTATAATTACCCTTAAGAGAAAAATGCTGCTAGTGTTTTATTTACCTGCAAAAGATTTGATGCTGCAAGGCAAGAATAGAGACAATTTCAGCATTGGTGTAACCTGCCTCAAAGTAGTGTTGCACAAGTTCATCTCTTAAATTTGAAGTTTTAAGTAAATAACAAATCAATAATGTAATCACTTCATTATAAATTTTGGAAAATCTACAAATTAACCTTATAAAATAGTTCTAACCCTCATGTTACACTCTTCATAATCAGCAAACTAATACAGAACACAATTCACATAAATTTATATCATCTTCATTTGTAACAATTTGTAAATCACAGAAGTGTCTTTCTTTCGCAAAAGCTCTAAAATTATGTATGATTAAGGCTGCAGCATGCTTGGAATTATGACCCACTGAAAATCTCAAGGCAAAAGCGTAAATCATACACAACCATGAAAGAAACCGAAGGGCACATAATTTACAAAAGGATATTTTCCAGTTGGTAGGGTAGCATGGGATTTAACATGCTGTAATCATCGTCCATGGCAAACCTGTCAAAGACAAAAGCGGCAAGGGAAATCATCACTCACTGGACACTTCATCATCATCATGATATGCTCCATTTTATTTGGAGAAGTCCTCAAAACTTTTAATCAAAATTCTGTTGATGGTGGTTATAAGTTTTGCTAAAATTTAAAGTGATCTTCAAATGAAATTCCAGGCCAGAAATGCATAAAGATGCTGTTAAGCTTTGGTCTAACAATACATTTCTTTCCATAAACATGTTTCATTGTCTCAATAATTTTACACTAATGACCAAGTAAGCATCAAAGAAATAAGTGCTAACGTTAGTCTTTGTTCATTGCTTCTGACGATAGTATATTTAAGGAACATTTCCATTTCTGTACTATAAAAAATCAATGCACTTGAATATGACGGCATGTACACAATTAGTCCGAATGCGTCTTCCGTTCACAGTCTCCTATTTAAATTTTTATTTATTTATGTAGGCCTAATTCATTCACAGTGTGACAAATTACATAAATAATTATTCAAAAAATAGGAGACTGTGAACAGAAGAAGCATTCCATTCGGGCTAACATTACAACACATTGACCTAACGGTGACATAGTGCTTAAAAAATGTTCACACTTTTACAAGCAAACTTTCTGGCAAAAAGCATGACCTAACGTTAACGGTAATGTAAGTTTGCCAAGAAAAGAGAACCAAAATGTACGTACACAAACGAATTCGTACAAAAGTATCGTCAATGTACGTAATTCGCCGCACTCGTGAAATGACGCACCTACGTTTGGCTTAGCATTTCTCGAAAAACTTAACAAATATAGTGAAATTGTATGAGTTACTGGACAGTTAGTGCTTGTGAAAGTGGAAAAAGTTGTTTAACCACTGATTTTACTAGATACAAATAGTAAGAGATTTACATGACCTCAATTTTTTTTAACGAACATCTGTGATTTTATTGTTCTATGCCGTCAACAAGCTGTTGTCTGTGGAAACCAAAATATATGAATGCTTTGCATTTGCAATGATTTTTTAAAGAAATACTGATCCTCAAAATGGACACATTCCTTATAAGCGAACGAAGACGACTTAATTTTTTAGTGTTTATTTCGAAGGTAGTGGAAAATTATTGAGAAAAAAAAACATTAGTACCATGGTTATGAAAAGAAATCTTTTATTTGCCAAAATGTTAACAGCATTTGTACACATTTCAAAGTGTTAAAGTACTTTAAAAAATTTTTTTTAACCACCTTCCATTTTATTGGTCTTTCAAGAATATTGATTAAAAGTTTTGAGAGCTTCTCCAAATTATAACATTTTATTTTAAAAATCGAAAATAATACTTTTATTTTCAAGATTAAGAACAATTTTACAACCATCTGGAATAAGATGAAGCATGATTCAACTGTTTTTCTTCTTGGGTACATTTTCTGTGCCCCCGTAAACTTTAGCAGTTTGGGGGTGAGTCATTATACCAACATCAATTTTCTGATGACTACAATTCTGTGCGTCTCAAAAAAAGGCGCTCAAGACGTCCACGCGTATGATCATGCATTGAAATTCCGCATTTTTAAAAGAGAATCCTTCACTGAAACAAACTGAAACACCAAACTGCTAATTTCATTTGTAAGTTACCGTGCAGTTGATTATATATATTATCCTTAGGTGCGTCATTTTAGGGTAAATTGAGGATACATAATTTTATAACAACATTAACGACTAACGTTAACAAGGCCTACACTACAAGTACAACTTACAACAATAAGTAGGCCTAACAATTACATGTTACAATATTTCTCACGCGGTAACGTTACTAAAAATATGGATTTCTTACCTCGTTTGTATCTTCAATCATTAACAACAATACAATTACAAAGAAATACTTTACCGTACCGGTAGTTCTAACGTTCGTTGACCAAATTGTAACATGACGCGCCCTCTGGTGATTTTGTTATGCCCGGCCCGCGGGAAAAAAAACACCTGAATGAATTATTCACACTTCTAGTGTGGGGTGTTGTGGCCGAGCGGTCTAGCTTACCGGATTCAAGTTCTGGTGTTAGCAACATAATGTGGGTTCGAATCACGGCCGTGACACTTGTGTCCTTGAGCAAGACACTTAATCATAATTGCTTCTCTCCACCCAGGGGTTAAATGGGTACCTGTGAAGGCAGAGTTGGTTTGCTCTATATGCGCTAGAAATGGCAGCAATTGAGCTGTATACTCCCCAGGGAGCTGAGATGGTTTCAGGAATGATTTATGAGCCTTATGAGCAGGGATAATAATATAATGCGCCTTGAGCACCACTTTAGTTGGTGGATACGTGCGCTATATAAATCCACACATTATTATTATTATTATTATTAGTGCGACGCGACTACACTTCTAGTGCGACGCGACACACTTCTAGTGCGACCCGACTACACTTCTAGTGCGACGCGACACACTTCTAGTGCGACGCGACACACTTCTAGTGCGACCCGACGACACTTCTAGTGCGACGCGACAACACTCTTCTTGCAATGTGCATGTGTCCTTTTTATTTTAGAACACCATAATGTGGTAAGATAAATCGTGATAGTAAGGTGTATATCATCCAACCATGTAGGAGGTGTTCTTTACCCCATTACATTTTCTCCATCGTCAACCATACCTTTGATGTATGGATATGTAAATCCCGAGTCCTGATACATACCAGGCTGAAGTCAGCACCGGCACCGACGATTTGGTGTTAGCACGAAATTTGGTGCTGGCACCGAATTTCAAATACCGCAAAAGACCGTAAATATACGTCATTGAGTGTAAACGTACAGTACCATAGTAAAATACACAATGATAATTCACAAAATTTTGACGAGAAGTGTTCCATCGTAAAATAGCAAAATTGTAATTTTTTCTTCATAGATGTGTTCATCACATCTCTAGCTATAATCTATTAGCGCCCCCAATTAATCGATCCACTAATTAGCCCACCCCAACTAATTAAAATAGCATACAATTATTCAATCGGGATATCTATATGTACAATGTACAAACGGGATGCCTATCTTTGATGGAAAGTGTTCCATCGTAAAATAGCAAAATTGTAATTTTTTTTCATAGATGTGTTCATCACATCTCTAGCTATAATCTATTAGCGCCCCCAATTAATCGATCCACTAATTAGCCCACCCCAACTAATTAAAATTGCATACAATTATTCAATCGGGATATCTATATGTACAATGTACAAACGGGATGCCTATCTTTGACGAGAAGTGTTCCATCGTAAAATGGCAAAATAGTAACTTTTTTCTTCATAGATGTGTTCATCATATCTCTAGCTATAATCTATTAGCGCCCCCAATTAATCGACCCACTAATGAGCCCAGCCCAACTAATTAAAATTACATACAATTATCCGATCGGGATCTCCATATGTACAATATACAAACGGGATGCCTATCTTTGACGAGAAGTGTTCCATCAGCAAAATTGTAACTTTTTTCTTCATAGTGGATCAATTAATTAGGGGCGCTAATAGATTATAGCTAGAGATGTGATGAACACATCTATGAAGAAAAAAAATACAATTTTGCTATTTTACGATGGAACACTTTCCATCAAACATAGGTATCCCATTCACGGTACATTGTACATATAGATATCCCGATTGAATAATTGTATGTAATTTTAATTAGTTAGGCTGGGCTAATTAGTGGATCGATTAATTGGGGGCGCTAATAAATTATAGACAGAGATGATGAACACATCTATGAAGAAAAAAATTCAATTTTGCTATTTTACGATGGAACACTTCTCGTAAAAATTGTGCGAATTAACATTGTGTATTTTACTATGGTACTGTACGTTTACACTCAATGACGTATATTGACGGTCTTTTGCGGTATTTGAAATTCGGTGCCAGCACCAAATTTCGTGCTAGCACCAAATTCGGTGCTGACTTCAGCCTGGTCTAATACATTCGCTGTGTAAAGTGTGTACCGCCTTCCGGGTTTGATGTCAGTTTGATGTCAGAGAAGAAAACAGTCAAGCATCGTTTAACTTTAAGGTAATTCATTTAACACCCCATATTGATATCTTTGTATTTTTTCCCCAAAATCTATTGCCGAAATACCCATTTTAATTCATTATTTATTACAATTTTCATTTTAGTTCTGTTAAAATGTGCATGTAATGTTGAGACCTTCGATTGATGTTTTTGGGTTGACTTTTCGTCCAGCAAGTACCTTGGCCGTTTGGTTCAAGTAGATTGCTGTTTATTCTCTATTTATTTTGATAAAATTTTTTGTTAGTGTGGAAAGTATGCTTTACAATAATACAGTCTTATTAAAGTATAAGCATTTTTACATTCTTGACCCGCCAAAAGGCGCTAGTTAAAGTCGGTCACATCAGATAAGTCATAAGATTGGTATCTACTATAAAAGTCATGCACCTTGACTTGTTCACAAGTGTAGATCATGAAGTCCAGACGAAGAAGTAATCCTATCTGTAAAGATTCAGATGAAAAGCTGGTACTAGACAATGGCTGGGCATGGATGGTATGTCTTGGCACACACCTTTGTATGGTATTCTCACTTGGGTATCTTATCTCACTTGGAGTTCTCTACATTGAATGGAAAGAATACTTTGACTTAACCGCTGCAGCCTCTAGTTGGATTGTAAGCATTCCGTTGTTGGTAGCAAGTCCATTATGTAAGTAAAATTCTACTTCCATGAAGGGGGGATATGTTTTATTTAATTTCCCCAAGATCCGCCACTGATAATGTAAGCTTTCCTACAAGGGGAACTCTTGGGTGCACCACAATGTCTGAATTGCTGTCATTTCACAATTAACAGTAGATAAAAAGTAGGTTTCCAAATTAATTAACCATTCATGGTAATGTGGAGCATACTGCACTAAAGGAGAGAATGCTGGCCTCTGTTGGCCATTGTGAAAAATGGTTAAGAGATTTCCAAGAATTTACTGACCAATTAAATTTTTCACAAATCGGTTCTTTACACATGATCTTATTTTGGGTTGGATACAAATTTAGAAATTCTTTCCAAAACAGTACCAAGGCATGCATGTAAGGTATATATACTACTCAAAACAATTTAGGGAACAAAACAATTTAGGGAACACCGGATTTACTGCAAGAGGTGGTCACACCCGTTATTGAAATGTTCCATGAACCGGGATTTTCATTTGCAACCCCCCTCTCTCTTTCAATAGTCATGTCATGAAATGTGTAATCACCGTACATGCATCCTTTATCATCTCTTTCATTGTGCAGTTGTCTCTCATCAATTCTGTGAAACATTGTGTTTATCTGAAATAAATGATGATAATAATAATAATAATAATAATAATAATGCATTTATAATGCGCCGTCTATCTAGGCATGCCTATTCCGAGGCGCAACAATTAACACAGCAAAAGTATGAACATTATAGAAAGTACACACATACACATAATAGGCGTACATATGCACATACACATACCATATACATATACACGCATATACACATATTAACTAAAGATGACCCGCCACCCCAAAACCAGGCGGAAGTCGGCAAATGCCGTTTCGAGATAATGCACTCACAACGAAAAAATGTGTTGCTGGACGAAATTAGTTTTTTTTCATCAATCGGTAGCTAAATATCTATTCTTTCGGTTGTCCACGTTTAAGCCCTAAAACATCCCTGAAAGTGATATTATGGGCATTTTCATGAATGTTTTGTCTTTGCTACTTGGCCAATCTGAGCGAAACAATACATTCTTGTCGCCGCGATCCCGGCAACAATATCGCGTTTTTTGACACGTCGCCATGTTTAATTAATTCCATAGCGGTACTGCCTGGTATACGGTGCATGTTACGTTTGACATCAATGGAAAGCTGAAATCGTCATCATTCCAAATAAGGCATTTTCAACTGGCGGGAGATTCCAGCTTAGCCATTCAGAAGCCTTTTTTCCAGTGACACAGATATAAATAACATTCAGCCACGTTAGCAACACATCTCACGTGACTGGAATAGCGATCTCTTATTGGCTGATATTGGTTTCACATCAATGCCGTCATAATAATTCGCCCCATTACTAACGCGTTGTAAGCCAAGTCGCCCCTCACATTGACTCATTGTTTTGGGGCGATGTGAAGTCAAATTTATTGCGTTGTTATTGTCCAAAACTTTGGGGCGAAGCGACACTGTGATTCACGATAGTAGTACATGCGGTCTGTTCAGTATCATGTTTTGAGTCATAAACTCAGCTGAAATTTGACAATTTTTGGCGAGTTTGTGGAATTCACAACAAAACGGTGGATATTTGTGTAATCTTGTGTCAATGTTGGATGATTTTCAATCATGGAATCTGTTTCTAATTGTCACGATCGCGAGGACAGGATGGCAAGACTTGTTAACGATGCCGCATCGTGTGGGTTGAAAGACTTGGGACGCTCGAAGTTATTGAAGATTATTTCCAAGATCTTGGTGAACCAGACCTGTCTGATTCCGACGAAAGTGATGCCGATGAACTTGACTCAAACAGTGAAGATGAACTAGGATATTTACATGGTAAGTTTTTTTTTAAAGTAACGTTAGTTATCTTAGTGCATACAAAATAAAACATAAAATCCATTGTTTCAATTTGCATACAAAAAGTAAGGTCAAAGTAAGTTTATAATGTAAATTTATACAGAACAAAAGATAAATCCATTATGAACATGTTTCAACTTTCATGTAAGGTACTTTGTGACGTTCGTTTTTTTATGTTTACGTAGCCCAGTGACCTCGAGCAAGAGGATGGTGACGGTGATGATGACCCATGGCCATGTCCCTGCTGAACCTGCAACTTGCACCTGGGCCTGCTGGAGATGCAACACATAATGCTGAAAATGTGGCCATGGACATGGCAGTACAGATGTTCAACTTCATTGACATTCCCGAGAAACCATGTCATTGCAAGTGTAAACTTTACGATGACAGTCCATGTATTCAGCAGTTCAACGAAGAAGAGATCGGCAGTATCAGGTAACATAGATCATCTTCCTCTTCCTCTCCTGCCTCGTCCCTTCACAGTCTCCTGTAATGATGTAATTGTCGCTGTGACAGTTAACGTCATTAGGAGACTATGAAGAAAAGAGGCATTCGGACTTCTTTTTTTAAAATAGACAACATCAACTTGTACTAATGCATGTAGAGTGCAGTGTGGGACATTGTTAAATAAATTGTGGTTTTTGTTTTGTTTTTTATAATTTCAGGTTGAATGTACGTGACATGACGAGTTTTGAAAAAGATCTGTTTCTGAAGCCACGCAGAAATCCAAACGAATCAACCTCGAACGCAAGCACACAAGAATTAGCTGGTTCCAACATATGACTGGGTGTCGTTCCTTACCCCAGCATACCGTAAGATAAAACGGGTAAGAGTAACCATCACTTTAAAGTTACTAGTGACAGACCTGATGTCATGGTGTGCAAGAACTATGTAGAGGCACCATCAATAGAGGAAGTTGTTCAGCATGGGGAACTCTCCACTGGCATGCCAAATGTCATTCAGCCAGCCGGATTGGATCGGGACAGACAGAAGTATCTGTACGAGCAGATCAGACCATTCTGCACAGAGGAAACTAAAGACTTAGTCTGCCCTGCTCCAGCTGATGATTATTATTATTAGTATTCACCAATGGGTACACGATTGTTGGGTGGGGTGCTGGTGGGGGTGGGGTGCTGGTGGCCGTGGGGGTGGGGTGCTGGTGGGAGTGGGGTGCTGGTGGGGGTAGGGGTGGGGTAGGGGTTGTGTGATGTTAAGCCGGATCATCTGATGATGATTTATAGCATTCACCAAGGGAAATATCAATAAGTTTGAAAATGGCTACAAAATGGGTGTGACTGGGGCGGGGTGGGGGGGGGGGGTTGGCGGAGTGCTGGAGGAGGCGAGGTGGTGGTCATTAACCCCACCCCACCCCTCCCTTCCCCACTACCACCCCAATCTTGGTACCCACCACTCAATAACAAGTAAAATTTAATGTGAAGTGTGTGTAATTGAGGGGCGGGGACTGGGTTGTAGGGGAGGGGGTTAGGACTTGGGTGGAGTCATTATTCATGAGATGGGGGTTGGGTTGTAACTTGCCGCCTTATTCCCAATTTCAATAACCAGTGTATGAAGTGTAAGAAATTTAAAAAAAATCACTTGATGTACACTTTATACCAGTATCTGTTTTTTTTTTCAAGATTGATGTTATTTCAGGTATTATCAACATGAAACAAAAATGCCATATCTCAAAAATTATTGAATGTATTACTTCAATTTATAGTTTTAAATGTTGGTATGGACCCCTTTAATAGTTTTACATAAGTAAAAGAGTCAGCATGAAGTATAAGTAGGTGGTTGCTAAGGTGATTTTTGTGATTCAATATGTGAGATAATGATTAACTTAACGTTCATTTTCTCAAAAGCGTCCTATTGAGACTCCCGAACTTTAAAAAGTTGTAACTTCAAAAGTATACCACCTATATGAGTCCACTATAGCTTATTTTAAAGCTTAACATACAAGCAATCCAATAGTGTAAAAATCTCACATACAAAAATTTTCGACTTCAGCCTGGTTTTGGGGTGGTGTAAAACAAAAATCAAGCAAAACATTACATACATTACATACATATTCAATATAAATGATCTTGCTTTAACTGAGATTATTCCAGTGTTCCCTAAATTGTTTTGTTCCCTAAATTGTTTTGAGTAGTATATGTAAAATTAAACCAAAGAGCAAGTCCTTTTAGGCAGAGTGGAATACTTTTCAAATGAACAGGTTTATTCAGTGGTGTCATTGCTTCACGGCTTGGTGTCCGTCGAGTATCCATGGTTGGAGCTGTGCTGAACGGACTTGCAACTATACTAGGGTCATTTGCTACTGATGTTTGGCAACTCTACCTTTGTGGTGCTTTGTCAGGTAAGACCTGAAGGTAGACAAATTGATGGGCAGAGTACTATCCTCATTACCGGTTCTTATCACAGATCCTCACTTCCTCCATGAAGAGTTTATTTCACGTTGTGTTGCCCGTTGATCTATTCTTCTAATAAAAACTATATTTTTTATGCGTGTATGGACTTAGCCAAATGCTTTGTCAAGGCAAGGAGCGGCGAAAATTTGTTGACAAAAAGTAGCCACCGAAAAATATTATCCTGGGAAATATATTGATTAACAGAATAACTACTCCGCCTTTAAGGGTATAAATGGGGTCAATAATGCTCTGTGGTGCACATTTTTAGTTTAAGTTATAAGGAAATAATAATAAATAATAAAATAAAATAAAAAAACGCGCCATGCATTGTGGGTTGCAGAGGTCACTGCAGTTTATGGTAACACTGATATAATAATGATGCATAATACATTCAGTGACGTAACAAGAGTCCAATTTTCAGGGGGAACTAGGGGCTGCACCACTATTTCTAGGGGCATGTAAAAAAGGAAATAATCATAAATGATCCAATCGTATAAATGTCGGAGTCTAATAAAGAATGACCCATGCACGTAGCGGCGAGGGGCGTCACCCCGTTTTTATTTATTTATTTATTTATTTATATTCTTTATAAAAAGGGGGAAATACGACACAGCCATATATTTGATCCCATTTTAATCCTTAAAGGGTGGAGGTATTGATGTTCTGTTATCTCAATCAAACTATTTTTCTGTTGGGAAATTTGCAGGGCTACTTTTTTCAGAAAATTGTCTACTGCTCCTCCCTTTTTGCCCTCTAAAATGGTTTAAAAAAAAAATTAATAATAATAATAATAATGTGTGGACTTATATAGCGCACGTATCCACCAACTAAGTGGTGCTCAAGGCGCATTATATCATTACCCCTGCTCATAAGGCTCATAAATCATTCCTGAAACCATCTCAGCTCCCTGGGGGAGTATACAGCTCAATTGCTGCCATTACAGCGCATATAGGGCTAATCAACCAACTCTGCCCTCACAGGTACCCATTTAACCCCTGGGTGGAGAGAAGCAATTATGGTTAAGTGTCTTGCTCAAGGACACAAGTGTCACGGCCGGGATTCGAACCCACATTCTGCTGCTAATACCAGAACTTGAATCCTGTAAGCTAGACCGCTCGGCCACGACACTCCACTGAAGACTCGCCCAGGCTTAAATTATTTGCGTGAAATTCAAAAACGGTTTACAAACCGCGTTTGATTCATGACCTTTTTAGGTAATGTTTGATTGTACATAATTTATTTATTTATTTTGTATTTTGTTGGTTGAATTATCCTGAAATATGATGTAATGTCCGTTGGTGTGGTCCGTATACAGTGCTACAATAACAGCCCTCTGTACTTATGATGACCATAACCTACCATGTGTATGTGGAACTCTCGACGATCGATGAGCTTTGATTCTCATACTTTCGTCCTATTATGTGCATACTGTTGTATTTGTTGATAGGACCGTGGATATTTTGATACATTTTTGAAAACTGTGTATGTATGAATTAATTTTTTATTTTTTTAAATATGTCTGTAGGTCTAGGGCTGACAATGATGGTGCCACCTGGAACGATAATCTTGATTCAGTACTTCAAGAAACGCTTTGCACTCGCAAATGGAATTGCTGCTGTAGGTGCCAACATTGGCCAAATGGTCTTCCCTCCATTGTTTCGTCTCCTCATTGCTAATTATGGATGGAGGGGAACCATGCTTATAATTGGAGCTGTACAATTGAATGGTGTAGCTGCTTGCGCCCTCTTCCGTCCGCTCAAGACCAACAAAGACAAAGTTAGAACTGTGGAAATGGAGGATTTGGAAACAGCCGATAGTTCACACAACAGTTTACAAGAAAATAAAAAGAAACCTGTAATGAATATTTTAACCATCTTTACAGACATTCCAACAATGTTGGCTGTACTTGTTACTAGTTTTTTTTCTATGTCATTGATAATAAACCTAGTCCATCTACCAGCACGTGCCGTGGAGGCAGGTTGGTCTGACGACCAAAGTGCCATATTACTGACGGTATGTGCAATTGCTTCTACAACCACAAGACCATTCCATGGTTGGTTTGTGGACAGGAATTACATTGGTTCTTTCAAACTGCAGCTGATAGTATTGCTTGGTTCTGCTATTGTAACTTTCTTGAATCCCGTTTCAGACAATTATATTTTTCTTGTTGGATATGCGGTTATTTTTGGATGTTTTTATGGTATTGGATCGCCTCTCATAATAGTTAACGCAAAGAGTTTGGTCAGCCCATCACAAGTGTCAGCTACCGTGAGCTTGATAATAGCAGCGTTTTTCCTCTTCAACGGAACTGGCGCAGTTATTGCAGGTAAACCATTATGAATCCATCCCCAGTCAATTGTTACGTATTTGCATGCTCCAATGTCAATGTACAAGCTGTACATTAATAAGCAACGCATGTATGTTGTTAACATTTATTTGCATGGGCTTTTCCGGATCCAACTACATGTTTACGTCACGTTTATAAACATGGGCGCCAGTTTGTCAAGTCTCAGGAGCTCATGCAGCAACAGTGGCGTAACTAGGGTCAAATTTTCAGGGGCCACTGGGGGTGCACCACCTTTTCTAGGGGATGGGGGGCATGTCAATACTTGAACATGTTGTGTCCTGCAGCCTCAAATGGGGAAATATTTTTTCAAAATTCTGAATGGGCGGGGGAGGGGGGGGCCACCTGGGGAGGGCACATATCTCGACTGGGGGACCGTGCCCTCCGTGCCCCCCACCCCCCCATAGTTACGCCACTGCTCGGCAAGCACCGCCCACCGAGCTTGAACCATTCATTAAAACATGAATTGTACGTTTTTCCAATATAATTACTTTGCTGATAAGTGTTGGTGTGGGTCGAACTCGTGAGTTATTTGATAAATTCGTTATAAATAATAGAAAATTTTGTGTGTATTTATTTTTTAAGGTAAAATTTACGACACTACAGGAAACTACGTCGCTCCTTTCTTGGTTGCTGGTGCCATGTTCTTGGTAGCATTCTTACTGTTTGCTGTAGTTACAGTCATCAAGAGACGACAAGATAAATGCTTGAGGCTCAAGATCGCACGCACCGCACGGAATGAGGAATCAACCTCAAAATTATTTGATTGTCCTCAGAACACGTTTGAAATAATATAAGACAGTTTGCATTGACTGCGTAAGTCTCTATTAGTTGCTATGCGTGTAAATGCGAAATTTCTGGCTCGATGGTATATCGCTAAGTGGTACACTCTAAAAATGGATTGGTTAAAAAAAAACTACCAATTTAAATGGTTAACACTATTTTTATTATTTTAACCAAGAGACTGGTCAACAAGTGACAAATATAATGGTTATTTGGCAACCAATTACCTTGGTCACAGAATGTTTGTAATTGTAACCAATATCTTGGTTGTTTTATAAATATGCAAACAAGTAGGCGGGGCTAGAAGTTGTAAAATTTCTTTGAAAATAGTGATAAATGTTAAAAATTTAACATTTAATGTAAATTGTTTGTGTTTTTTCTTGTATAAATTATCGAAGAATTTGTGAAGATTGTCAAATGTGTCAATACAACATTTTCTGGGTGGGTTCGAATCCCGCCCGAGTCGCCTGTGTAGTTTTTTCACAGACACTCGGAAAGCACTGAGTATTCAGTGCTATACACACGTCGGTGTAGGGCAAAATTAAATCTATTGTTTATCTCCCGACGCAAGAATTTCACCAACCTACAACATTTTCTTTTGAACACAAAAATGAAACAAAATGGAAAAATCTGCAGTCAAATTCAGTAACTATGACTGACAAGACTGAACTTGAACTATACATCCATCACAACTTCTAAGTTCCCCCTAATATTTTTTAGAATATCTCAACAAATATTGCATGAATTTTAAAAATTCAAAAAGCAAATGACAGAATGACATGTTCTACACAGCTCGTAATGAAATGGTTGAAATTCAATCATGCATGCACAATTGACTGATTTCGAATGAAAATTCTGCTGAAAAAAAGTTGCAGTACAAAGCATTGCTTCAATGGCATGTTACACATGTAGTTTTCTGTAAGAACTCAGTTATGGAGAATAATGGAGGACCAATTCCATATTAAACTCTTGCTCTACCCTTCTAAAACAATGGACATGCATGTTGCATGTTGCTCTTTGAATATTCTTTTCTTATTATGAAACAACCATCAATGCCATTGTTATTGATGCATGAGTTCTTACAGAAAACTACATGTGTAACATGCCATTGAAGCAATGCTTTGCACTGCAACTTTTTTTCAGCTGAATTTTCATTCAAATCACTGTCAAGTGTGCATGCATGATTGAATTTCAACCATTTCATTACGAGCTGTGTAGAACATGTCATTCTGTCATTTGCTTTTTGAATTTTTAAAATTCATGCAATACTTGTTGAGATATTCTTAAAAATATTAGGGGGGAACTTAGAAGTTGTGATTGGTGTATGGTACATAATGTGTATCATACTGAGTGTCATAAAGTATACAGGAGTCAAGCTACGGGTGACAGTACATCAATGGACAAGGTTTATGTATATTGTATATGTATTTAATCGTTGATGCCATTACATGTTAATAACATGAACGCAATTAAGCATAAAATTCAGAATGATATACCAACAATAAATATTGATCGTGTCCTTGGTCACAATTGTAATATTGGTTAAAACGATCAACTCTATATTGGTTAGAATTTTAACCAAAAATTATTGGTAAAAAAGGTAAACAAATTTAGATTGGTTAATTTGAGCAAGATCTTGGTTGGACACATATCTACCAACAACCATGGTTAAAATGAAACATATTGGTTCTATTAACCAATCTGTTTTAAGAGTGTATGTAAAACCATTTTGCGTAGAGGTACACGATCAAACAAATTAAACATGTTTGAAAAATTTTAGAGCTATTTGTCACTTTCTGTTAAGTGTCTGTTAATGAACAAATAGGGAATAAAGGGTCCAATAGAGATAACGGCCTATTATACCAATATACGAACTTTGGCTGTAGCCAAAGGTGGGTGGGTGTGTTGGGGATGGGCGTGTTGGGGGTGGGCGGTGTGACACCCCCAATATTGTTCTCAGTCGGCATTTTAGAACAAATAAACCACAAAATTGAGCCTCGGCCGGCACATAAACCACCAATTTAATTCATTGAAGCAGACTTGTTTTTATGCCTCGGGTGATTTAATTCCGGTGGGAAATTTCTCACGTCTACCCCTCCTTCGTTTGGCGATGTCATGTCAGCCCCCTCGCACCGACGGCGGAAGCGGGGGCTAGGGGGAACTCGCCCATCGCCCACTTTAGAAAAGGTCCTGCCCCCCCCCCCACTTTTGAACCACTTTTAAACCACTTTTATACATGTAACCTTGAGTATTTTGTTTTTGTTACCGGTGGCGTTAATGAATCTCGAAAACTAAATCACAAAAACCTGAAGAACTAGCCCAAAATTTCCTTAAATCCTTCAAAAATTTCCATAAATGTTCCAAAATTTCCAGAAAATGTTATCACTATATTTCATTTATTAATTTTGAACTGTATTGGGTTATGAACAATGTCGTATAGAATCAAAACAGTATAGATTTTATAGCGAAACAAGTTCATATTACCTTTTTGTGAAGGTGACCCTAACCCTAACCCTAACCCTAACCCTAACCCTAACCCTAACGCTAACCCTAACCCCAACCCTAACCCTAACCCTAACCCTAACCTGTTATACCCCGACCAAATAATTCACAATTTCTGGTCCCCATAAATCGGTTTTGTTTGTGTTGAATTGTGCTGAACTGTTAGTTTTGCTAAAATAGCTCTGTATATTTCATTTATTAATTTTTAACTGTATTGGGTTATGAACAATGTCGTATAGAATCAAAACAGTATAGATTTTATAGCGAAACAAGTTCATATTACCTTTTTGTGAAGGTGACCCTAACCCTAACTCTAACCCTAACACTAACCCTGACCCTAAACCTAACCCCTTACTCTAACCCTAACCCTGACCCTAAACCTAACCCCTTACTCTAACCATAACCCTAACCCTAACAACCCTAACCCCAACCCCGACCCCGACCCCGATCCCGACCCCGATCCCGATCCCGATCCCGACCCTGAAAGATGAATCATCCTCTGAAATTTTTGTATTTGTTTTTCAACCATGCATAGGCCTAATAATATTAATTGCGAACGATGTTATACCCCGACCAAATAATTCACAATTTCTTGTCCCCATAAATCGGTTTTGTTTGTGTTGAATTGTGCTGAACTGTTAGTTTTGCTAAATTAGCTCTGTATATTTCATTTATTAATTTTGAACTGTTATGAACAATGTCGTATAGAATTAAAACAGTATAGATTTTATAGCGAAACAAGTTCATATTACCTTTTTGTGAAGGTGACCGCCTTGACCATTATTTTACCCCGGGGATGTTATAGGCTTGATCACAGTTCTGGACAATTTTATCTGGGACTGTTTGTCCCAGATAAGTTAATGGGCGTAATGATTGTGAAGGTCATGCTGATGACGGTGACTATACAGTGTGTCTAAAAATAAATGCAAACAAAATTTAACGGAATGCCAGACGTAGAATGAGTAACCAGCATCGATAATATAGGTATGGTTTGAAAGATACACCTTTCCACTTTAAAATGAGACATCAAACGTCCAAATCTGATAATTTTTGACAGAGTTATGAGTACTTTTCCAAGAGAGGTCAAATTGACGATGGGACCAAGTTTTCAATTTTAGGCATTGGGACAAAGGTAGCCTAATTGCCTCTGTGTGGATAATTGCCTGGCCTACAAAAATGTGTTTAGCGAGTAAACACTTTCTTGTTTATTCTAAACACTTTCTTGCTATCAGTTTGTAAACATGTTTACATGCTAAACATTTTTAGCATGAGGACGGATAGTGTTTAGCCATTGAAAATTGATGTTTAGGAATTGGACATGTGCGTTCAGCTAGTAAACATGTTTACAAACGGATAGGCCTACCAAGAAAAGTGTGCTTAAGACGGCGCTCCGGCTCATCGTCTACTGGCTGTCCGAGACCGCCTTCATGAAGCGTTCGGAGACCGTGTCATAGCGTTGAATCATGTGCATGAATGGCCACCGAGATCTCCAGACCTCACCCCGTGTGATTTCTACCTCTGGGGATACTTGAAATCCAAGGTGTACACCACTCCCCCTCCGGACCTGCAGACTCTCCATGACAGAATAACAGCTGAGATTGACGTCCTGCGGCAGACCCCAGGTGTTGTTAGGAGAGCGATGGGAGACATGGAGAGACGATGTCGCCTGTGTATCGAGCGAGAGGGAGGGCATGTTGAGGGGGAAGGGGTGTAATCATGAACAGTTCATCCACATTGCAACATTTGCACATCTAAACAAAATCGATTATCACTGCATTTAAAAACTTGGTCCCATCGTCAATTTTACCTCTCTTGGAAAAGTACTCATAACTCTGTCAAAAATTATCAGATTTGGACGTTTGATGTCTCATTTTAAAGTGGAAAGGTGTATCTTTCAAACCATACCTATATTATCTATGTTGGTTACTCATTCTACGTCTGGCATTCCGTTAAATTTTGTTTGCATTTTTTTTTGAGACACACTGTATAGGCTGCATACCTCTCGCCTACCTTTTAGTGTGGTTGTTTTATTCTGTTCATGAGTCTATATGATGGCAAGATAGGGATAGGGCTGGCTTGGGTATATGTGCCCCCGAAAGTTTTGAAGAGTTTCCAGTAGTCCTCTTTCCCTATGTAGATACCCATATGTTGGGCGGGGGATGATGTAACGAACGAACATCTCCATCCCGATTGACACGGAAGATTCTGCTTTCGAAAAAAATAAAACAAATAGCGTTATGAAAATGAATGAAATGTAGTCGAAGTTCGGTTGCATTTTCACAATACATGTTTGCAACTATACTAGGTTCATTTGCTACTGAAATTTGGCAACTCTACCTTTGTGGTGCTTTGTCAGGTAAGGTCCTTAATGGGTCTCTTTGTAATCAACATTTTTCTGGAATAGCATTTAAATAATCTGGAAATAGTGTCCTTTTGCGCAAGAAGTCGGCAAATGATGTAATATCCTACTGTGAAGCTCACAACGATGTTCGGTTTTGAAAACTTTTATCCAAGTTTGAAATTTGTTTGGCCTATCTGTAATTGAATTTCATCTAGTTCATAATGAGCTATATGCCTATTTAAATACGATATCACAAACTTTGGAAATGAATTATAAGACATCATAAACTGTCATCTTTTGTTGCCATTTTCAAAGGTCCAGTTATATTAATCCAATTAATATTTAGGCCTAAGCTAATTTCATTTGTATGAATTTGAAATTTGTCTGTCCAGGTCTAGGGTTGGTGATGATGGTACCACCTTCAATGGTGACTCAGTACTTCAAGAAATGCAAATGGAATTGATGTTCTTGGAACCAACATTGGCCAAACAATCTGCCCTCCCTAGTTTCGTCGTCTCATTGATAATTATGGATGGACGGGAACTATGTTTATCGTTGGAGCTCTACAAATGAATGGTGTAGTTGCTTCCGTCCTCTTTCGTCCGCTCCAGACCAACACCGACAAGGTTACAATTCCAAATATAAATCTAGAAATGGAAGTATTGATGATAAAGGGCTACAATCACCATAGAAACGGCTAATATATCTAAGACAAACTCAGACAAAATAACACTTCCAATAGATATTGAAATGAAGGAATCCGATAATTCAAGAGAAACTATAATTGACACAAAAATTGTGGCCATTGTTTCGACAACCATTGATTTAGAAAAAAATCACGAAGAATCGAATAAGATAAAATCAACTGGAGATTCTGAGATTGAAGCGACTGATGTTACACGAACTAACCCAGACACTCAACAAGATATAAATCTTGAAATGCAGGAATTGGATAAAACAAGAGAAAATATAGACACTGAGACAGAATCCTGTAAAGTTTCAAACAAGCCTCCAAAATCTTCAAAGTATTTGGCATTTCTGACAGTCTTTACAAACAAACTAGTCATGTTCACTATAGGCCTACTTGTTACCAGCATATGCTATGGCGGTAGCTACTACCGTACTAATGCCACTCATCTTCCATCCAGAGCGAATAAGTCAGGGTGGTCTGATGATCAAAGCGCCATGTTACTGACAGTATATGCTATTATAGCTATGGTTACGAGACCGAACTCATGGTTGGTTTGTGGACAGGAACAGCGGCGGCGCCAGACCTGTTAAACTGGGGGGCAATGTAATTTTGTACTGCTGAAAGAGCATTGACTTAGCATCGGGGAAAAAATTTGGGGTCAAATTGGGGTCAAATTAGTATCACCCTATAGTGGCCTATGCTTATGTCTAGCTGTTGGAGTCAACACCTCAAAGTCCGAGACCGAGACCGAGACCGAGACCGAGACCGAGACCGAGACCGAGACCGAGACCGAGACAGGGACAATGATGTCTAGCACGCAGCTACCAGCAACAGTCATTGTAAAATTATTCGAATCCGGCTTTCGTATATTTCGTCATTTATTTGTTCACCATTGTCGGAATATTAAAGATGATTATACCCGTATATTTAGGCTTCGTTCTCGGAATATATAAAAACTCGTAGCTGTCGTCTCTCACATGTTTTAATAGGACGGAAAATACAGTGTTTTGAAATATGTTTGTTTTACGATCTCACTAAAAATAATGCAAAGGTGAACCTAAAGTATACGAAACCCTACTCGTATTAATGATATGCGATCCAGTCTTTGTCAGATCAAGCACGAGGGGAGAGATAGAAGAAAGTACACCAAGTAAAGGAACACGAAGTATGAAGGGGAAAATGCAAAATAAAAAGCGGGCGAGGGGTTCGAGCGATGAGCGAGGAAATTGATGGACATATTAACTGATTTCAACATACAACATGTGGCTGTCTCCACTGAACGCGCAACCTAAGGTTCTTGGATCCATTTAAGAAAATGGAGAGTGCGCCTTTATACACTCATCATTTTGAAATGGTCCTGAACCCCTTCCCACTTTAAAACCGATATAGTCTTGAGTATTTGTTTCAACAGGATATTCCGCACGGTTATCAAATTTCTGGTCCAGCATGTAATGCATTATTTCACACATGTTGCACAACAGTGTGCGTCCATTTACAAGCCATTTCTCAAAACTAATGAAGAATGAAGGATTTGTTGGAAATATATTGAATGAAAGGTTTGTTTCTCATGAAATTCCCTCTCATATTATGATACCAAAATCAATGGGATTGCATATAAATTATCGGGTTATTGATATAACTTCCCCTGACTTTTTCCCCCCATAACACACAGAGCATGTACACGAACGTATGGCGTTATCACAAAATATTATAATTGGCTATCGAACGGATCTAGGCTTGTATTATATCATGTTTCTCCAGAATTGGGATCATTTCTGTATTTTCAGACTCTATACTATTTTTGCTGAATCAAGAAAACTCTCATAATACATAATGCATAAGTGCCTATAGAACCAACACATTTCCGGGGCTCTGAAGCGCGCCTCGGAGTCCCTGAAGCTCGGTTCGAGCTGCATTAAAAAAAATAAAAAAATTGTTATTTTTATTATTATTATTTTTTTTACTGCAACTCGCAATTGCTTTGTCCCCAAAAATGATGTCTAAAAGCAGAATGAGGCTGTGCGACCCAGGGTGCGCTCCCTATACTTCTAAGTAGCGATCGACGCCCATCATCATATCTCATTTGGTTGTCTCTCACCTGCTGGATATAATTTATTAGTCATCGTACTTCTACCCGCATATTTTGTTTCCTGGAAAACATCGCATGTGTTTTAAACCTTGTTTGTTTTACCACCTTGCTATTGATCCCACTAGCTTTATTGAAAAGTACACTTAGGCCTAACCCTTTCCCATCGCGATATGTGACACAACCATCATAGAAAAGAGGTTGAAACTGTTCGGAAAAGTGCCCGTTGTTGTGGGCCTGACGACAGAAATATCCATTTTTACTGGGTTTGGAAAGAGGGAAAATATACTTAGTAAAGAAACACGGATAATGGAGGAAAAATGAATAGGAGGGTTGAACGATGAGCGAGGGAATTGACTAAAAGGGAGTACAATATTGACGATGTTGGCACAACTGTTTCTATGCCATATAATGCTTATTCTTTGTGAATCAAGTTAAACCATCCTGTGAAAGTTGTGTCGTTCACGATAAAAACGTGAAATGCATACATCTGTTGTATTTATTCCAATGAGGAATATGGGAAGCTGTATATAGGCTACTCTTTCTTTAATTGGAACTGGAAATATTTTACTTTTCTTAAAAATGAAAGATTCTCTCTCGGAAAGATGTAAAACATTATTGGCTTTACACAAAGTAAGTTTTACGTTAATATTGGACCGTTTTGTAGTTTTTGAATTACCGGTACCCTTTCCTTAAAAGACACGTAACCCGATATAAAAATGCATATTTTTTTTTTACATGTATTAAATGAATACAAAGTACACTAAACTATAATACGTATTGCAATACGATATGCGAGCCAATCGTGGTAGAAAAAGGGTTGAAACCGTTCAGAAAAAAAAATGAGCGTAAAAAAATCAAGTCTTTGCCCGAGGGAAAATATTAATAGAAACACGATTGTTCAAACGTCTCGCGAATCACGAGGTACAATTTATGGTTCCGTCACAGTTTTCATGAAGGGACGGATATATCCCCCCTTTTTGGACCGGGGGATGGTCCATAGGATCATCCCCCAAAAGTTTCTATGCGTTGAAAAACTATATATATATAATAAAAATACACATGTAATGGCTGTACTGCAGCCGCAAGATTCTGAATAGTTGTCGACTGCAGAACTTCAAGCTATACCGTGCACCCAAATTTCAAAATCATCCCCCACTTTTCATCACGGATTTACGCCAGTGCCGGTATGTGTTGCACTGGTTTTAAAATGTCACATTATTCTATCCTGATTGGCTACCACATACAAAACATGTTTAATTTCTTAACTACTCAATAATAATGCCGACATCTCAGTAATTACCTTTTTCGTTTTCACGAAGAGATGTAAAATTTTTCACAAAGCGACTGATAAATGGAGTATAGTCTGTACGTGGGACAAAATGATGGGCCGATTGCAACTATTATGAACCCCTCCTGGATCCTCCCCTGGATCCTCCCCTGGATCCTCCCCTGGATCCTCCCCTGACGGTATCTTAGTAAGATTTGAATTGTTAAGAATCCTATGAGTGGGAAATACCGTAGTAAATTGTCTACCCATGGAGGAAGCCTCCATGGTCTACCGTAGTTTTGAGCTGAGATGAGCTTTAAGTGCGACGATCTCAAAACATGGTTCCGTGTTTTCGACATGCCCGTCCCTTCGTGAAAATGGCGCCGTCGGATTCAATAGTGAGGCCGTAAAACAAACGTATTTCAACACGATATGTCTTCTGCTATCTAAAAACAAAAGGTGTGGTTGAACCGAGTTATGAATTAATTGCATTGCACTTTCTTCCTTTCATGGCTTCCAGGTAAAATTTATGACATCACAGGAAATTACGTCGCTCTATTCGTGGCCGAGCGGTCTAGTGCACCGAACTCAAGTTCTGGTGTTGCCAGCAGCAGGGTGTGGGTTCGAGCCCCGGTCGTGACACTTGTGTCCTTGAGCAAGGTACTTAACCATAATTGCTTCGTCCTTCGGATGGGACGTAAAGCCGTAGGTCCCGTGTGTTGTATAATGCATGTAAAGTGGATTGTCGTGCGGTCTAGCGCACTGAACTCAAGTTCTGGTGTTGCCAGCAGCAGAGTGTGGGTTCGAGCCGCGGCCGTGACACCTGTGTCCTTGAGCAAGACACTTAACCATAATTGCTTCTCTCCACCCAGGGGTCAAATGGGTACCTGTGAAGGCAGAGATGGTTTGCTCTATATGCGCTAGAAATGGCAGCAATTGAGCTGTATACTCCCCAGGGAGCTGAGATGGTTTCAGGAATGATTTATGAGCCTTATGAGCAGGGATAATAATATAATGCGCCTTGAGCGCCACTTAGTTGGTGGATACGTGCGCTATATAAATCTATACATTATTATTATTATTGCTGGTGGCATGATCTTGGTAGCATTCTTACTGTTTGTTTTTGCTTAATGTTAATCTGAAAGAAAATCTTTTTTTTGTATTCGTAACTTTGCACATTACCTGTTCCAGTGAACAATATTTTTAGATGATTTTCGTAAACAACAGTTCAATAAAATTTCCATCGGGTGGCAGTTTCTTGTAGAACAATATTTTCACGACCATCGTGAGATTACATATACAGGGTGTTTAAAAAAAAAGGTAATCCTACTTTAAAGGGTTAATATGGCCAGACTATATGTTTACCAGCAAAAAGCATGGTATCATCTTAAAGCAGAAGCTATGTGCTTTCCAATGATACCTTGGGTTACATTCCAGGGTCACGCATCATTGAGCACCACTGTCTTGAAATTGTGGTTTGCAGTTGGTTCACTTTCCTGCTGAACAAAATCGACACAGATATTTATGTTCAATCATTGGATTGAGCGAAATATCAATGGTCAGGCCTATCTTCAAATGATCAACGAGGAGGTTGTGCCACAGATGGAGATCCTCTTCCAGCGATAGCAAAATGGAATGTTCCGTTATGTGTGGTGGGCTCAAGATGGTGCACCAGCCCATCGTCTCATCGCTGTTCGAAATCGCCTCCAAGAACTCTGAACCTCCCCGTTGAATGGCCCCAAGGTCACCAGACCTCACCCCCTGCGACTTCTTTTTGTGGGGTCATTTGAAGAACAAAGTTTTCAGCACCCCTCCACACAACATGCAGGATTTGCGTGAAAGGATTCATCGTGAGGTGGACAGTTTGCGACAAGATCCACGTACCGTGAGACGAGCTGTGGACGACATACGCCGTCGATGTCAACTGTGCTTGGAGAGGGGAGGTGGACACGTGGAGGGTCTTGGCCAATGAGAGAAAATCAGAAACTTCTGCTGTTAAATGTTTTACTCATGATCATGAATAAAATCCAATGATTGAACATAAATCTGTGTCGATTTTGTTCAGCAGGAAAGTGAACCAACTGCAAACCACAATTTCAAGACAGTGCTGCTCAATGATCCGTGACCCTGGAATGTAACCCAAGGTATCATTGGAAAGCACAAAGCGTCTGCTTTAAGATGATACCATGCTTTTTGTTGGTAAACATATAGTCTGGACATATTAACCCTTTAAAGTAGGATTACCTTTATTTTAAAACACCCTGTAGAAAAAGAAAATGTTCTTTTATGCCTATAAATAGTGGGAAAATGCATCATTTTATTCAACATATTGAATGTACGGGGGAAATGAGGTTTCATCGGGATGACCCTGACGTAGTATTATAATACAAGGAGAGGGGAATTGAGGGTTATCATAACACTACCATTTTGGGCGTTTAGTATGGGATGTTGGCATGGTATAAATTGGAAAGGGGTGTGGCACAATACATTGAAATGTGAATCCATGTGTTAATAACACCCAATCTCTTTACATTGTTCATCATAAAAAGGGGCACATTACCAATTTCATATGATTTCATCCCAAATTCCCTTCCTGAAAGTAAGTACTTGCATGTATGTATCATGTGTGCATTGTATACATTTATTAATAATGCTGAACCACAATTTTGGATGGATGGAATTTGTGTGGGTTTATGGTTGGAATGGTGTAAAACAGGTGAGGCACAAAATGTGTCTTTTCATGTTTAACTTCAAGTCAAATATCTGTACATTTGGGTACAAGCTCAGTTGGATATTAGCTCAATATATCCAATAGAATTATAACGTACTACAGCAGTTCTCACTTTATTACTTGATTGAAGCATAGAGAAAGGATAGATTGAAGTCACACTCATGAACGTATGAGTCTCGACCGGCCAAATATCAATATGGCCTATGAGTCACTGCAGTCATAACAAAACCTGAAAACAACACATTTTACACAATGTAAAGTACATATACCTTTGACGAATTAACAATGACGACATTTATAGATTGGTGAAATTCTTGACCATCGGGCAAGCTCGGTGGTCGAGATGTTAAGATGTCTGCACTAGTAAGCAGGAGGTCGTGGGTTCAAATCCCGCCCGAGTCGCCTGTGTAGTTTTTTCACAGACACTCGGAAAGTACCGAGTATACAGTGCTATACACACGTCGGTGTAGGGCAAAATTCAATCAAATGACGACATTTGTTTTTAAATTTGGATATTTTTGGAGGAACATGCCATATTTTGGCACCATAATTGAATCAAATTCTTTCAGATTCTTTGGATGTGATGTACTGACACATATATACCCTTGTGTTTACAGGATACATTACATGTACGTGTAAACAATGTATACTTTGTTTAATATTAATGCCATAATGCTCATTCAGAAAAAATTGTATACAGACGCAATGTATGAGCCTGAAGTATTTATTGTAGCATCATAGAGTAAAAACCAGTTTAATATATTTATTTATTTATTTATTTATTTATTAATTAATAAATGACGTCACAGAATGACAAATATTGACATTGAAGGAAAAAACGGTATATAGTTTGGATTTGGGTTATATTGTTTATCGTCTTTCTATGCCAAAAACACTATATTGGCCACAACAAAACATTGTAGGAGGGGGCTGAGGCCACAACATACCATCACCCCCTGTGTGCCTGAATGCTAACAAAAGATCAGGTTGTGTTGCCTGCGAGAGTATTCAAATCATAAAGATTAATGTCTAAACAATTCAGAGAAACACGGCCGGCTGGCTGGCAGAGGGTGGAGCCACAGACTCTGCGGTGGAGCATGGTGCGCAGTTTCCTTATAAAATAATCTCAAAACGATGGATTGTTTCAGTTGACCAAAATACCCCAACCTTTCAAATAAGACAGCAAGTAAGTGTTTATCACCAATCACCGTTATGAATCGATACAGTGTTGTACTAGTTGTACTTTGTATTTGTGGTCATACTACTGCTTCTTTAACTGCTGCTGAAAAACAGGAGGTGCTTGATGCCCACAATACTCATCGCAACACCGTGTCTCCAGGAGCATCTGACATGCTGAAGCTGGTAAGCCCATCAATGTTTTTTATTTGTTATTACACAACTATATAATCCAACAAATTCATGTTTGCTATTCATATTTATTTGCCACTGTGTACTCCTGATGGTTTTTTAGCAGATTAAACGTGATACCGTATGACGCATTGGATTGTTATAAGTGAATGTTCTGGCTAAAACGATGAGTTGCCATTCATGTGTAATAACATGACAAAAAATATTAATACTTAATACAGGCCGCGAAATTCGCCAATTGAGCATTCAAATTCGTTTTCGTGCGTTCGTATTAAATCTTGAAGCCAAGCGTATTACCGATCGCAAACTTCGGTTGACGTTTGGTCAGAACAATAACGTCATCGCAGCATAACCGAACTCGCGAAAACGCTTAATTAACCAATGACCTATAAGCCCAAACAATTTCTTGTTACAGACGCGAAAACGTGCCCCATGTTCGTATTAAGTCGATATGTAACACGCGCACGCATTGGTTGTTCGTGAATTCTTTTCGCTACTTCTGATTCCAAATCTGGTATACAGCCGTGATGTGTAATTTAACCTAAATTCCTTGATTTTAACGTTCAAATAATGAACAGTTCTTATATAGCGCATAATACCTTCGAATAAACGTCTCTGTGCGCTTCCCGGCCAAGTTCGTCAATTTAGCAGCTAATTTCAATGCAGCGTCAATCAGTTTCGCGCGAAACCGATTGCTGCTCAAAATCATAATTCAATTTGCTTAAACGATTATTCAATTTCATTTAATGTGTCATGCAATTAACAAAAATGTGCGTCCAATTTAAAAAATACTTAGCAACAGCATTCAATTTCGCATAATTCCCGCGGCGTACATTCAGTCATTCAAATTCGTTATTGGGCAAGCATTTGTGACATTTGTGCAATGCAATTCACGCTGTTACACTTGTTTTTCTATTCAATGTAGCAATTGGTTGGCTCATTGGTAAGAGCCTGCCACTTTTCGTCGAAGGATAAAGTTCAATTTCTACAATTCACTACCGGTTGACAGATAAAGATAACGAAACGGCACCTCGTGGTCGTTACACGAGAATATTGGATGTAGTTCGATGAAATTTCTCAGGGTGTCCCCAAAACACAATTGAGAAATATATGAGCGGAAACAAATGATAAAAACAAAGTAACAAATAAAACATGAATGTAGAAACATCAACGAAAACTTTAATTAAAAAACACGATTAAAGAAAGATAGGTGAGAATATTTTTTTGAATTCCCATTTTGCAAAGTTGATTGCCCGTGAACAAAATTGAAAATGAAACTCGAGTGCAAATCGTCATTCAAACCAATCTGGCGAAATTAAATGACGGATGTGAACCATTAAAATGAATGACGCAAATCTGAAATTGAATGTCTGAAAACGAAATTGAATGCCTGAATTCCTACTTCGAACCATGGTAGCAACCGGATTTTAGCAAAATCGCTTTAATACGAACGTACGAAAACGAATTTGAATGATAAATTGACGAACTTAGCCGGGAAAACCTATAAGATGTTAAATGCAAATACCAAGCTTTCTAATTTATTGTGTAAAGGGTGGCCAATGCATTTCCAATGTGCTTCTGATTCTACCTGTGGACAGCACTTCAATCTACCTAACCATTCCATGTGGACAGCACTTCAATCTACCTAACCATTCCATTTGTGACATGATTTTGCAGGGCATTGAGGGGCTTGGTAACCGCAGGGCCAATCGGTCCGTTTTACCAGAGAAAAGATGTAGATGAGGTGTATCCACACCATTCACCCCCATGGTCTGAACATACAGGAAGGAATGACTAATTTTTCCTTTTTAGGTGTTCGGGTATGTACCCGAAACACCTATTGTTTTTGTTCGTTTTTTTTTACTTCTTCTTCTTCTTCTTCTTCTTCTTCTTCTCCCCCGTGACTGTCCGCAAAAAAACACATACTTGCAAACTTCACACGAACTTGAAACTTGGCATGTACTTAGTAGATGAAACTCGAGTTGTGAGTGACCCCGATTTGACCTTACTTCCTGTCCAAACCGGAAGTCAAAGTTTAATATTTAAAAAAATCATATCTCAACAACCACAACAGGTAAATGGAAATTTTTTGCACTATTGTATAGATTGTTAATTGTCGAAAAATATTTACAAAAACATGACCCCAATTTGACCTTACTTCCTGTCCAAACCGGAAGTCAAAGTTTAACATTAAAAAAAATCATATCTCAACAACCACAAGAGATAAATTCACAATTCTTTCACCATTGTACAGATCGTTAATTGTCAAAAAATATTTTCAAAAGGTGACCCCAATTTGACCTTTACTTCCTGTCCAAACCGGAAGTCAAAGTTTAATATTTAACAAAAATCATATCTCAACAACCACAAGAGATAAATTCACAATTCTTTCACCATTGTACAGATCGTTAATTGTCAAAAAATATTTTCAAAAAGGTGACCCCAATTTGACCTTTACTTCCTGTCCAAACCGGAAGTCAAAGTTAAATATTTAAAAAAATCATATCTCAACAACCACAATAGAGAAATTCACAATTCTTTCACTATTGTATAGATCGTTAATTGTCAAATAATATTTAGAAAAAGGTGACCCCAATTTGACCTTACTTCCTGTCCAAACCGGAAGACAAAGTTTAATATTTAAAAAAATCATATCTCAACAACCACAATAAGTAAATTAAAATTTTTTGTACCATTGTACAGATCGTTAATTGTCAAAAAATATTTATACCCCAATTTGACCTTACTTCCTGTCCAAACCGGAAGTCAAAGTTTAATATTAAAATAATTTCTAAATTCAGTATTGTATTGTATTCAAACAAACTTCTCGCGAGAACTTCAACAGACGTTAACATTTGACATCTCCAACACTTCGAATTGATGACGCAACCATTTTAACTTCAACCGAACACCTTGTTTTTGTTGTGACAAAAACTTATATCTAGTTTCTTCTTTTTTCTTTCTCCACAGACATTTTTACATTTACATTTGTTTTAATTTTTTTAGCTTGTTAGTTTATTCGTCTGTTTTGTTTTACTGCTTCTGTCTGACTCATTGCTTTTCACTAATCTCATAATCTCTTTCTTTAGCGAAAAACTCGGAATACTTCTATTCATACTTAATCCCCCATTTGTCCGGTCCCAGGACAAGTACCTGACTCTACCAGGACAAGTACCTGACTCCGCTTTTACATCTTCAGCTAATTCTCTATTTTATCATTTCTTTATTTGGTTTAAACATATTGGTATTCATTATCCTTATTTGAAACTGACCATCACTGATTTACTTTTGGGTTTTATTAATAGGAGTGGGACGATGAATTGGCCGCAAAGGCTCAAGGTTATGCTGACAAATGTCCAGACAAACACAACGTGGGTAACCTTGGTAAGACTGCACGTTTCATCTGGATTGGAGAGAACATGGCGTACTTCTCGGGCAATAGTCAATTAAAGGATGTAGAGTCCTGGTGGGATGATGAGAAACAAGTGTATAACCACGGAACCAACAAATGTACTCCATCTCCAACTAACCCAATGCTAAGAGTGTGTGGTCACTACACTCAGGTTAACAACAAACGTTTCGTTTATGTTTTTCGTAAAATGTTTTTGGTGAAGGTAAAGATTGCGGTTCTGTACACTATGAACCGCCCAAGTCGCTACAATTACATAGCTTCCAGGGCCCTCGTCCCCTGCACCATCATCATATAGGCGGGGGGTTTCATCCCCTGCACCATCATCATATAGGCTGGGGTTTCGTCCCCTGCACCCTCATCATATAGGCGGGGGTTTCGTCCCCTGCACCCTCATCATATAGGCGGGGGTTTCGTCCCCTGCACCCTCATCATATAGGCGGGGGTTTCGTCCCATGCACCCTCATCATATAGGCGGGGGTTTCGTCCCATGCACCCTCATCATATAGGCGGGGGTTTCGTCCCATGCACCCTCACCCCTGCACCCTCATCATATAGGCGGGGGTTTCGTCATATGCACCCTCATCCCCTGCACCCTCATCATATAGGCGGGGGTTTCGTCCTATGCACCCTCATCATATAGGCGGGGGTTTCGTCCCCTGCACCCTCATCATATAGGCGGGGGTTTCGTCCCCTGCACCCTCATCATATAGGCGGGGGTTTCGTCCCCTGCACCCTCATCATATAGGCGGGGGTTTCGTCCCCTGCACCCTCATCATATAGGCGGGGGTTTCGTCCCATGCACCCTCATCATATAGGCGGGGGTTTCGTCCCATGCACCCTCATCATACAGGCGGGGGTTTCGTCTCCTGCACCCTCATCATATAGGCGGGGGATTTCGTCCCATGCACCCTCATCATATAGGCGGGGGTTTCGTCCCATGCACCCTCACCCCTGCACCCTCATCATATAGGCGGGGGTTTCGTCCCATGCACCCTCATCCCCTGCACCCTCATGTAGCGGGGTTTTCGTCCCCCTGCACCCTCATCATATAGGCGGGGGTTTCGTCCCCTGCACCCTCATCATATAGGCGGGGGTTTCGTCTCCTGCACCCTCATCATATAGGCGGGGATTTCGTCCCATGCACCCTCATCCCCTGCACCCTCATCATATAGGCGACCCCTTAACCCCACGCCTTGTATAATACTCACATGAGCCCTATAAATCATTTTACAAAAACGTAACCCCTCCCGAACAAAATGCTGGTGACGGGTATCGGCTAAATATGTTCTTAATAGACCTATATCATTGAGACTGAGCTGATGATGCCTGCACCAAACGTCGTGCTTCTACTGTGTCGAACTCAAATACGAACCAAATATTAAATTGTAGACTTGAGATCAAGTCAGTGACTGAAAATAATACCCCACATGATAAAGTCATATTACCGTTGCTGCTGCATAAATGAGCCAATAATTTTCAGTCATTGTGTTCAACTTAAACTAGGACACTGACTTCATGCCCTGTTGAAAGTTTGCTCTGATCGTGACGATATTGCTCCTTTAATTTACTTGTATTTCAGGCAATGCTGTGTATGCATTAAATATTAAACAAAATACGGCAAGTATATATACTTGATCTCAATTCTAAATTAAAGCCAAGAACACTACGTTTGGCGCAATGTTTGTTAAAGTTCGAAACTGCCCTGTAGAACGACAGAACCATGTATGGTTCTACGACAGAACCAGGTATGGTTCTACGACAGAACCAGGTATGGTTCTACGACAAAACCATGTATGGTTCTACGACAGAACCATGTATGGTTCTGTACCTTGCTGATGCAGATCAACCATTAGACCCATAGTAATCTTATATTTTGTTTTTCCGCGTTTAAATTTTTATTGATGGTCTTTTGTGGCTTCATGCCCACCAATCGTACATCCTGTTTAAAAAAAATCAAATTGACCCCCTTCAGCGAGTGTCGAGATTATACATCTCGGAGAATACAGAAACTACTAGCCTATATAAGTATTTTGTTTTAACATACTAGTCATCTTAACCTTTTTAAATATAAAGTGGGTTCGTCTTCTCACGCACTTCAAAAACTTCTGAAGTTTCTGAACCTTGCTATTTTTCTAATTTCACATAAACCCATGTATTTCATTTCCGTCGTCTTGTTGCATTTATGGTTATTTGGAATTACATTAAGTGCGATTGGGCTGTGATTTAAATTCGACGTTTGACTACTGTACAATTGCATTGGACACAGTAGAAGCACGATGCTTGACGCAGACCTTTACAATTGCATTGGATACAGTAGAAGCACGATGCTTGACGCAGACCTTTACAATTTTTTTCAGGTGGTTTGGGCTGATACGAAATAATGTCGCATGCGGTTTTGTGAAGAGATGTACAGGGGATGCAAGGCCGCCTAATCGTCTCGTCTGTAACTACGGCGACTCGTAGGTTAACCATAGAGGCATTTTCATTTTTTAAATATTATTTAATGGCTTTTTGACCTTTTCTTTTCGTTTTTTGTATGGGGTGGGGTTTGTTTTATGATTAATGTTGTTCTGTAATATGGAGAAACACATTTTGCCATTATCAGATAATATATAGATTAGATGTATTCAATATTCATATAAAACACATGAAATACGTTATTCGTTTGTGTAGCTTCAGAGGTACAATTAAAGTTACAATTAAAAACAATAAATCGACCTTGAAAACAGACTTAATTGGTTCACCTGCAACAGCTCCTTATCAATAGAGGGGTTATAGTAATAATTTAAATATTTAAATTATTCAAAGAAGATATATCATTAAAGATTATAGCTAATACGACCCACAAAATAAAATTTGAAAGGCGAACGAATTTTGAAAGATAATATCGTTGTAAAAAATATTGTGTGGTCACGTGTAACATGATCATTAAAACTCGGGGTCCCGCGTTTTTTAATTTGAGTTTTTAATTTGCTTCCTCAACCCCTGAAAAGTAGCAATTCAAATCTATTTTTTTTTAACCATCAAATCGGCTCAAACACGGGCAGTCCATCTTTAACATTTTCGAAAATAATTGTTAATTAATCAAACTTAATAAGTCAGCAGTAATGATTATTATTTTTCATTATTTCATGGCAGAGGCAACTGGCCAGGGAAGAAACCATATAAGAGTGGAGCGAAATGTAGTGCCTGCCCAGCTATTTATTCCAAATGCGAGGGCAATTTGTGCGGTAAGACACTTAAACAAAATCAACGTAGAAGAAAGTGTATTAGAAACATACAATCTAATTGGTTAGACGCTTGACACTATATTGAAATGAGTGACTTACCTGTCTGCATGCTCATGTATCGCTCAACAAAACATGAGACAATGGCAGGACGGCCAACCCACAACCCTTTATTCATGACAATAAAAGATTGTGAGCTGTTTATTATTAAAAAAGGAACCCTTTTCGAATAGAACAATTAAATTACTTTGAAAAATTTATGAACTCCCACTGTCAACCTATGAAAAACAAGATTTGTCAGTACATGGGCAATTTATATGTTCTTATTTTTCAAAGTGTCCCGAACTGATCATGTATATTGATATCAGAGATTCAGGTTACCAGACCTCTAAGTCGGAGATGTGTTACCAGATAATATGTAACCATGGTTACAGAAGACATAACTGAGGTTATTTAAAATAATGACCTTAATACGTACACCATAATCTGAATGGATCTGAATGGGAGAAGAATCAAACTGTAATTTCTAGTAGTTCACTGTCATAAATTAATTATAAAACAAATTATTTGTCTTTCTTTCTTTGACAGCTCGTGGATAGACATGAGCTTGAGATGTTCATTTGTCATGGATGTTCCCTGGATGAAGGATTAAACATGTCCATTTGTCATGGATGATCCCTGAATGAAGGATTAAACAAAAGACCAGTTGGTGTTAATGGGCAGAAAACCACAAATTTAATTAATGCACTCAAATAGTATAATTAATCTCATGAAAATATTGTTACGTTTGAGGTGTTGGGAAATATATATAGCCCTAAATAAATAGAAAAAAAGCATGGCATACGTTCAAACGAACAGGCAAGTAGATGGACTGACAGTATTTGACTATACCCGTGAAATCTATTAAATATCTATTAATATACTACAAGGAAATATTTCATCATCTTAATATATTTGCACTGACAATAGCATTATCATATGACCCCTATACACGATTTACTTAGTATATTTGCACTGATACTAGCGTTAGTATAATTTAATCCCTGCACAGTTTTAGTAAAAATGTTTTTTTACTTAAATTGAAAGTGTCCTCAATTGGTTGGCAAGTCTCGAGAAAAACTGTATTTACTTGGAAAGTGTTATTTACGATAGCAGGCATTACTTTACAGTGGTCACATTTTTAAATTGATTTTTTCCTGATTTCCTTTCGAAATTAAAAATAGTCCATTATTCAATAGTATTGCTTGACTTATTTATTCAAAAGATTATAAAAATGTATATCTACCTTCGTGAACATGCTTCTATACTCTACATAATACTCCATCACCAGACTAACATCAATCACCAGACAATTGCTCAACGTGAATTTTAATTGAACTTAATTCATTAAATAATAATTCATTTAATAAGTGAAATCATTATAATACTTTGGTATAAAATGTGTCCACACAAAGCTCATATATTTTGTCATCCCTTTAATTTGTAAAACTATTTCCAAGCTCATTGCAAGATCATTCCAAAATGACTGGAAAGTTCAACATACAAAAATGCAAGCCTTACCCCTTGCACTACTGTGAACGTTTTACCAATATTGACCTAAATTGTTTAAATGTTAGATAGTTTAAGTATAGATAGCTTGTGGTTTGAAAAACATGTCATTACTCTATAAGATTCTGAGGTTTATCTGGGAACAATCAAGTAGTACAAGGAAGACAAAAATATTGCTGAAATTAGAAAGAAAAAACTACAAGAATTTGAATGTAACAAAAATTCCTTTTTACAGAGTGCCTTTATTACAAATTGCACAATTGCACAGTGCCATAAAGCTAAATAGTAAATAACATTGCTATAATAAAACACACTGTATAATGAATACATTGCAATATGCCTCCATAACTCTTAGCTTCTATTTTAATTATCATAACTGTCAAGACTCTCCAAGTATTGCATTTGATCATAATGGTTACTGTGAACTTGTATTTGTACATTAATTTGAATTGAAAACTATATTCAAAACAGAAAATTCATTAAACAAAATAAATATGATACACTTGAAAATTATTATCATAATAAAAAAGACTGTATTATAAATTGAGAATAAAGTGTGGTCAGTTTAAATATTCATGAGCATGCTGGCCCAGGTTGGTTTTGGATAAAATATTCTATAAGGTTTAAATATAAGTCCTGTGTTCAAATCCTGGGATCTCCAGAGGTTTTCTTTTTTATTCTGGCTATTAAAAAATAGATAACTTCGGTAGTGGTACCCCTTGACGTTTTTTCCCAATTTGTCCTAAAATGGAAACTTTTCAAATTCCTCATAATTGTTGGAGAGACGCAATAAATTACCGTGATCTCATTTATCTTAATTTGAGTCGTCTATACTTTCCAATTTAGTTTTTTTAATATGGGTGAAATAATGAAATTAAAAACTTGCCAAAGAAGGCTATAATTTGGTGGCAATCTTCTACAAATCCAGGGCTACCTTCTGTAAAATTCAACCCCACAAGCTGACAGAGTTGGTGGCGCAATCCATTGGTCCACTGGTATGTTCAATTGCGGGCCACCTGGGTTCGAATCCCAGCAGCGATGCTTTTTCCTTTTAGTTTGAAATTCAACTCCCAGTATCAACAGTATTGGTGGCGCAAGCCTTTAGTCCACGTACAGGTATGTTCAAATGCGGTCGATCTTGGTTCGAATCCCAGCAGCAACGTTTTCTCTTTCGTTGTATATGGTTGCGCAACCACGATAGTTTATTTCAGTAGTTTAATAATTCAATTCCAAATACCAACAGGATTGATGGCGCAAGCTGTTAGTCAATTGCAGGCAGTTCCAGGCAGGTCCCTCTGCCAGACTGGGTTCGAATCCTACTCTCTGACAATGGCTTGGGGACCGTCATGTCTCTCCACTGAAGATTAGAGTGTGGAGGAAATGTGCGGACGGGGGACGATTAAAGGACGGACCGGGAGGCCAGGGTATTTATTGCGTCTTTCCAACAATTATGAAGCATTTCATCAAAAGGCCAAATACCCCTTGTCGGTTTTTTTCATCTCGAAAAAGGTAGCCCTGGGTCTGTAATATTATTATTATTATTATTATTATTATTATTATAATAATAATAATAATAATAATAATAATAATAATAATAATAATAATAATAATAATAATAATAATAATAATAATAATAATAATAATAATAATAATAATAATAATAATAATAATAATAATAATAATAATAATAATAATAATAATAATAATAATAATAATAATAATAATAATAATAATAATAATAATAATAATAATAATAATAATAATAATAATAATAATAATAATAATAATAATAATAATAATAATAATAATAATAATAATAATAATAATAATAATGGAGGCATTTTAAAGCGCTCTTACACAAGGTATCACAGCGCTGTACATTATTACCCCTGCTCATCAGGCGCATAAATCATTCCTGAACCCATCTCAGCTCCCTAGGGAGTATACAGCTCAATTGCTGCCATTTCGGCGCATATGGGCTAATCAAACACAACAACCAACTCTGCCCTCACAGGTACCCATTTACTCCTGGGTGGAGAAAAGCAATTATGGTAAAGTGTCTTGCTCAAGGACACAAGCACCATGGTCGCGGTCGGGATTCGAACCTACATTCTGACGACTCAGCCACCAGAACACAAATCCGATGCACTAAACCGCTCGACCATGCCACCGAGTTATGGCTTTCTTGGGCAAGTTTTTAATTTTGATTTTCTAAACAGTTGGAAAGATAGACAACTCATATTAAGAATAATTAGATCCAGGTTATTTATTGCGTCTCTCCGACAATTTTGAGGCATTTGCAAACATTTCCATTTTTAGGCCAAATTTTGAAAAAAACGTCTCCAGTGACCATGAAGAGGGGTAAAAGGGTACATTCGGATGGAATTGCTTTACCAGATGGCACACAATTGAGGGCGTTGGGTGAAGAAGAAAGTTATAAGTATCTTGGAGTGCTTGAAGCAGATCATGTACTGCACGAGGAATCGAAAGAGAGACTTAAGAAAGAGTATATAAGACGAGTGAAGAAGTGTTTGAAGTCCAAGCTGGAATATGATAAAGGCGATCAACACTTGGGCTGTGTCACTAATGAGATACAGTGCGGGAATTGTCGAGTGGACTAAGGCAGATCTAGATGTTGCTGACAGGAAAACGAGGAAAGTGATGACGATGTACGGTATGTTACATCCACGGTCGAATGTCAGCAGACTCTATCTACCGGGGTCAGATGCGGAAGAGGGTTACTTAGTGTATCAGACAGCATTAACATCGAGAGAAGGACCTTGCAGTGTCATGTAAGAAGTACTCGGGAAAAGTTGTTGAAGGTTGCGCAGAAATACATGAAGGCAGACGAATTAGGTCCAAAGGAGTATAAGAATCAAAGAACAGAAGAAAGAACACCCGAGATTGGCAGGAAAAACCACTTCACGGCCGATTCCTGAGATGTACTGAAGAAGTGGCAAGTAGCAAGACTTGGGAATGGTTGAGGAGAGGAGAACTAAAGAAAGAAACTGAGGGTCTGATTACTGCAGCGGAAGACCAGTCTCTGCCGACGAATGTGATGAAGGCAAGGATCGAGAAATCAGATGTCTCTTCTATGTGCAGAATGTGCAATGCGGCGGAAGAGACTGTATTTCACATTGTCAGCAAATGCAGAGTGCATGCTCAGACAGAGTACAAAGGCAGACACGACAAGTTGGCCAAGGTGATTCATTGGGATTTGTGTAAGAAGTACGGTATCAAGGTGCAATCGAAGTGGTACGACCATGTGCCGGAAAAGGTAGAAGAAACGGACCATGTCAAGATTCTCTGGGACTTCAACATCCAGACAGATCATGTTATAGAACATAGACGGCCGGATGTTGTTGTCTTGGATAAGCATGAGAAGATGTGTCATCTTATCGATATAGCTGTGCCGGGTGATCGTAGAGTAGCTTCGAAGGAGAAAGAGAAGGTACAGAAATATCAGGATTTAGCGAGAGAACTCCGCAAGCTGTGGCAAGTCAAGGTGAAGGTTATTCCTGTGGTAGTAGGAGCACTGGGTACAATTCCGAAGGCGTTGGAGAAACATCTCAAGGAGATAGGAACATCTGTTAGAGTAGAATTACTACAGAAGGCGGCACTCTTAGGGACAGCAAGGATTCTGCGAAAGACACTCGAGATCTAAGGCTACGGGACGTAGCTTGACTCGAGGTGTAACCGGCAGAAAGGAAAACAAGATCTTTCTTTTCATGTTGTGCTAATGCGAAATAATAATAATAATAATAATAATACGCGCATTTATAAAGCGCATTTTTCCGAGGGTTGCAATGCGCTATGTACAAGAACAATTCCAGAGAAAGCAAAAAGGAGACAATGAAATGAAAAAGCAGGTGGTAAGTGTCCTTAAGATAAAAACAGATATGATTTGAGTTTACATTTGAATTGGTGAACAGAGTTACAAGTACGAATGTTGAGAGGTAGTGAATTCCAGCATCTGGGTCCAGCTACAGAGAAAGCCTTGTCACCTGCGTGTTTGTATGTACGAGGTATTTTTAAGTTCTGCTCCGAGCGGAGGCCGCTTCGGTCAGGTGTGCTGAGATCTAGTGAGTCTGAAATGTATTTTGGATATATGTTCGAAAGTGCTTTGTACATATTCATTGCGGTCTTGAAGATAATGCGTTTTTGAACAGGTAACCAGTGTAATTGTTGAAGAAGCGGTGATGCATGAGAATGTTTGGGTTTTATGTGTATGGTACGAGCGGCATTGTTTTGAAGCTTTTGAAGGCGAGTGATGTCAGATTGTTTCATCCCATTGACAAGAGAATTACAGTAGTCTAGCCGTGAGAGGACTAGAGATCTTACAGTAGTCTAGCCGTGAGAGGACTAGAGATCTTACAGCAGCGTGACATTTGTCTGTGTCAATGTATTTGCGAATCTTGGATATGTTCCGTAGGTGATAATTGATTGATTTGAATGCATTGTTGACATGGGGTGTCATTGACATAGTGCTATCAAACGTAACACCTAGATTTCTCACTGTTGGGGATGGATTAATTGTGGTGTTATGGACGGAAAGGGTCAAGTGGTTTAAACGTTTCTGATGATGAGAGGAAGATGCAATGAAAAATTCTGTTTTATCGTGATTGAGTTGAAGTTTGTTCATAGTCATCCATGAATGGATGTCAGTGATGCAGTTTGACAACCTGAACAAGGCGCATGCTGCATCATTGGGAACGGCAGGGTCGAACTCCAAGTAAACCTGAATGTCGTCAGCGTACATATGATATCTGACGTCGTGTTGGCGCAGGATATCACAGATTGGGCTGAGGTACATGGTAAATGCTTGAGGGCCAATGAGTGATCCTTGGGGGACGCCGTAAAGAAGGATACTCTCGTCAGAGTCTGCCCCAGCAACATGTACATAATTAAGTACGTCTGTTCTGGAAGTAAGATCCAAACCATTTGAGTGCCATTCCGGAAATGTCGAACTTATGTTGGAATCGACGCAGCATGATCGCGTGGTCAAGTGTGTCAAACGCAGCAGATAAATCTAAGAGAACCAGGAACACAGCTTTATTAGAGTTCAGTTAGTTTAATATGTGGTTCTGTACGCACAGAAGTGCTGTCTCTGTACTATGGTCAGACTTGTAGGCAGATTGTAGGGGGTCAGCGAGGTGGTGGTGGCTGATGTGGTCTTTCAACTGTTCACAGGCGACCTTTTCAATGACCTTGGCAAGGTAACGAAGGTTAGATACAGGGCGATAGTTTTTTAGTTCGTCTTTGTGTAAAGAAGGCTTCTTTAAAATTGGCGTGATAACACCAACCCGCAGTGACTCAGGGAAATGACCAGATGACAATGAAGCATTGACGATCTCCGTCAGTATCAGGATGAAAATATCGAGGTGGTGTTTAAGCAGCCAGGTCGGAAGGGGGTCAAGTTGACACGATTTTGTGGCTGACGAATGTATGACCTTCAGCAGGTCAGCTTCAGGGATGGGACGAAATTCAGAAAGGTCACCGTCCTGTTGTTGTCGCGATAAGTTGTTGGGTGTGGTTATATTGTCGTGGAAGCTGTCAATATTGGCCCGAATGTTATTGACTTTGTCTGTGAAGAAATGGCTAAAGTTGTTGGCGAGGGATGATGCTGAATCAGGAATTGAAGGTATGAGCCTAGGTGCCAATGTCAGTTCGTTGACGACTCTGAAGGCATCCTTGAGGTTGCAGTTCGCAAGGGCACTTGCAGTTCGTCAAGAATTCGATCATATGCTACAGCTTGGCATCATCCGCCCATCGAGTAGCAATTGGTCATCACCATTGCACATGGTCCCCAAAAAGACACCCGGGGATTGGAGGCCATGTGGGGACTACAGGGCATTGAATAACATCACTGTACCTGACCGCTATCCAATTCCCCATATCCAAGATTTTACGGCATCACTCCATGGAAAGCAGATCTTCTCCAAAAGTGATCTAGTTCGTGATTTTTGCTAGGCCTACATTGACGATCTGCTCATTGCCAGTACCACTCCTGCAGAGCATGACAAGCATTTGCGCCTTCTCTTCAGACGTTTGTCGGACTATGGCATCGTCGTCAACCCCGGGAAATGTCAGTTGGGTGTTGATTCACTCGATTTCTTGGGTCATCGCGTTGACTCCAATGGCATCCGCCCCTTAGAGGAGAAAGTCACGGTCATCCGCGATTTTCCACGACCACCAACTCTGACCATACTACGTGAATTCCTCGGTCTCGTCAACTTCTACCGCCGTTTTATTCCCCGTTGTTCGCAGGTCCTTCAACCGCTCACCGATCTGCTAACTAACGCAAAAAACAAAACTCTCCCTTGGAATAACACTGCTACAGCTTCATTTCACGCTATCAAAGCGGCTCTCGCTAATGCCACTCTCCTCGCTCATCCAAAGCCCGACGCGCCTCTGTGCGTCATGACAGATGCTTCGGATGTCGCCGTGGGAGCTATTCTTCAACAACGAGTTGCCAATGCATGGCAACCACTCGCATTCTTCTCCAAGAGACATCAACCAGCAGAGACACGTTACAGCACATTTGATCGTGAACTTTTAGCCATATACCTCGCCATCCGCCATTTTCGTCACTCACTCGAGGGTCGTCATTTTCATGTGCTAACGGACCACAAACCGCTCACATACGCTCTCGGCACCACAACGGACCGTCACTCCCCTCGCCAAATTCGCCACCTCGATTTTGTTTCGCAGTTTACCTGCGATATCAGACACGTTAAAGGTGGAGATAACCCCGCAGCGGACGCCCTATCTCGTGTTGAACTTAACACCCTGCGCACGGATCATTCTTCCCTCATCGATTTCAGCAAAATGGCGGAATTACAGAAAGCCAGTGAGGAACTTACGCAAAATTAACTGCGCACATCATCATCCTCGCTCAATTTCAGGGAAGTTCCTCTCCCGTCATGTGACACAACATTAATTTGTGACGTTTCTACTGGAAACCCACGTCCGTTCGTTCCAGTTGAGTTACGCCGCGCGGTATTTGACGGGCTGCATTCCCTGTCACACCCTGGAGTTCGTGCTACGCAACGCCTCCTCACGGATCGCTATGTTTGGCCAGATATTAATCGTGAGGTAAGACAATGGGCGAAATTGTGCATACCATGTCAGCGATCAAAGGTCCACCGCCATACCTTTGCACCCCTTTCTCAGTTCTCTACCCCGGAGGCCCGATTTTCACACGTTCACATTGATCTTGTTGGCCCATTACCACCATCTAATGGACATACATACATGCTGACCTGCATCGATCGTTTCACACGTTGGCCAGAAGCCATTCCCCTGCCTGACATCACAGCCGAAACGGTTGCTCGTGCGTTTGTAACGCGATGGGTTGCCACATTCGGCGTTCCATCGAATATCACCACCGATCGTGGAGCCCAGTTTGAATCCGCGCTTTTCCGCGTCCTGGCTAACCTACTCGGTACGCAGCACATTCGTACCACTGCTTATACCACTCCATCGCCAACGGCCTGGTGGAACGTTTCCACAGACAACTCAAAGCATCCCTTAAAGCACAAGTTGACGCATCCAACTGGACAGAGACTTTACCGCTCGTTCTGCTTGGAATTCGCACCGCAGTCAAGTCAGATTTTGGTCACAGTGTCGCTGAGCGTGTGTATGGTACCACTCTTCGTTTGCCAGGAGAAGTTTTTGACACGACCTCCGATATTTCTACTTTGGACCCAGCTGCCTATGTTCATCGTCTACAGCGCGCAATGCAATGTCTCCGACCGCCTACGAGTCGTTCTCAACAACGAACTTACATTCATGTTCCTTGTGATTTGCAAACATGCACCCATGTTTTTGTCCGCCGTGACGCGGTACGGAAACCCCTTCAACCACCCTATGATGGCCCTTTCAAAGTACTCAGTCGCTCAGCCAAGCATTTTGTACTTGAACTGACCAACCGCAAGGACACAATTAGCATCGATCGCCTCAAATGTGCCCATTTGGATGTTGCTATGGACACACATCCTGTTCCCCTAACACCCGAACAGCCTGCCCAGCAGTTAAACCCCTGCCCGCGTAACTACTGAACAGATTTCCCCCATCATCGGACAGTCCACCCATTCGTACGTCCCGTTCAGGCCGCACTGTTCATTGGCCCAAACGCTATATCACACTCGTTCGTTCTTAATTTATTATCATTCTTATTATTTTTTTATCAGCCACTCACTGGAAGGGGGCTCCTGTAGTGTTTTCTTCCATGTAAACATAGAAACATTTGTAATTCTAATCCATTGTATACTTTCCCATACAGTATTCTCAGTGTTTGTTGTACTAATTGACCCTGTATTGCCAAGCTTCATAATTGACAACCACTTCAAGGTCCACTTTTATTGCTTTGACCTACCTTCACCACATGTCATCACCTCATTTTAAGCTTTGCTCTCAGACTTCTTGTCTATAGTTTTATTACTTTGGGGGATAGTCAGTCCTACAAGTATTCTTACCATAATGTCAAGTTAGACCGCTCTGTTTAAAAACACACAGCAAACAACAACTGCACAAACGCTCTCTCCTTATTTTTACCATGTAAAAGTTTATAATTACTGTTGATCTCCAGTCAGAATAAAAGTTTATCTCCGAACACAAAAAATGGTGTGACTTGTTTTTCTTCATTGAAACACACCAAAACAGCATCATGCGTTGCTCGCAAGATGGTGTCTTGCAGCTCTTTTGGAACCACAAGCTGCAAGTATGATTGAGTTTTGTCCGTAGTTACCCATCTCTTGTAGAGAACACCGTTTCGGACGATAAGTTGTTGCCATAACAACCAGAGTTTTCGGGTTGCTGGACTTTGACTGGCGGCCAAGTCTCTTCCTGGCCGCTGGGGGGATTTATCTAACCAATCCAATATTACGCCAATATCTGGATCAGTTCTCTGCATTTTGGCGATTTCCTCAGAGGAGTAACCGTTCACCCAAGGTGCGTCTTGTTGCTGACCAGCATTTGAACCGGCATCGTCGTGCATGGAGATTTACGTTGAACAAGTCACTATCTTGGATTTTGGGCTCCGGAGTGAAGTAGAATAGTTCTGTAAGTTGCGGCCCGGTAATAAAACCGGCTAAGGCGCCCTTGTCGGGGGCGCAGGGCGTGTTACAGTTCATGTCACTTCTCTCTGGTTCATTCTGTGTATCACCGTTATTGCTAGTGTCGGAGTTTTCTGCTGACTTTGCCATCCCATCTGGTTGTGATATCCCTGGCGAGGCGTTGGACAATACGGCTTATATGGGAGTTTCTCCAGCTGTGTTTGCAAAACGGCCGACGGGAGTCGATACCCACATGTCATTGATAACTGTACTGCACGAGCGCCAAATACAGTTGCCGAGTTTGCAAATAACACCAAAGAGGAGTGTTACCACTGTTGCCATCAGTATGAGAACTGTCGCGAAGGGGATAGGCTGAACTTTTTCTAGTACATCAGATGAAAGTTCGGGACCTGGGACGTAACAAGTCAAAACATCCTGGGAGTCTTCACTGCATGAAGATTTGACAATATCGGGAGTGTTCTGAGGGGATTCTACCTTGTCTGCAGAGGTAGCATGAATTCGTCTGGTCGATAGGGGGATTACGTCGTCGACTTTGTTGAAATCGGACCACAGTTCACTCTTAGTGACACACTTGTCACAACCACCACAAGGTAGTTCAGTACAGTGAGGATGGTTCTACCGTCGTAGCACGGGCACTCGTCAGGATCACACGGCACCCTAGAGAGGGCATCTGCATTGCCATGTTTCTTTCCTGCACGGCGTTCAATCTTAAAGCCAAACTGGGCCATAATCTCTAGCCATCGAGCCATTTGATCAACTGGATCTTTGAATGTCATTATCCATCTCAAAGCACTGTGGTCTGTGCGAATCAGAAACTGCTTGCCAAGCAAGCAGTGCCTAAAATACTGTACAAACGTAACAATAGCGAGTAGTTCACGTCGCGTCGTACAGTGTCGCCGTTGAGGTTTGGTCATCGACCGGCTAGCATACGCTATCGGTCGCTCTTCTTCTTTCTGTGTTCGTTCGCACCACTGAATTTGTGACAGGGTGGCGCCGATACCGGTATCCGATGCATCAGTATCGATAATGAAAAGTCCGTCGTTATCGGGGTACGACATAAGTTCATCACCTGTCAGTGCGGCTTTCAATGTTTCGAACGCGGTTTGATAGTCAGGGGTCCACTTAAATATCTGTCCGGCCTCTAACAGACGATTTAAGGGACTGGCTATCGTCGAGAACTTCGCAATAAATCGACGATAGTAAGAACAGAGTCCAAGAAACGAGCGTACATCAGTGATATTCTTAGGTGTGGGCCAGTCTTGAACTGCAACAACCTTGCTGGGATCTGGTTTAACACCATCCTGGGTTATGGTGTGACCCAGAAAAAGAACTTCATCACGGAAGAGCTCACACTTGCTTGGTTTTAGTTTCAACCCGGCGTTTCCGAGCCGTTTCAAAACTTCTTCAAGACGCTGTATGTGTTCTTGAAATTTTGAGGATATGACGATGACGTCATCAAGATATATCAGCAAGGTTTTACACTGTAACCCTTTAAGCACAAGTTCCATGCAACGCTCGAACGTGCTCGGTGCGTTACAAAGTTCAAATGGCATAGTGATGTATTCGTATAGGCCACTACGGGTCACAAACGCGGTTTTAGGACGGTCTTCCTCTTTCATCTTAATCTGCCAGTAGCCTGACTGCAGATCAAGTGTGCTGAAAATCTTGGCTCCACTGAGGCAATCTAGACAGTCATCAATCCGTGGTAACGGGTGTGCATCACGGCGCGTTACGTTATTTAACTTTCGGTAGTCGATACATGGGCGTGTCGTGCCGTCTTTTTTTCGCACAAAAACCATTGGTGAAGCCCAGGGGGATGTTTATTCTTGTAGCACCCCTGCCTTCAGTTGGCTTTCCAGTATTTTCTCTTCCTCGCCCTGAAATGCTTTTGGGGGGCGTCTGGGCGGCTGACGTATGGGGCGAGTGTCACCAGTGTCAATAGCGTGCTCCACTATTGCTGTTCGGCCCAAGTCCTCAGCGGACTTTGAGAAAGTGTTCACATGCCTTGTCAAAAGTTCCACCAATGATTTTTGTTGATGAGAGGAGAGATTTTTACAACTCCTCTCATAGAGTTTGCCGAGGTTCTCGGACCATTTTTCGGGGGCATCACGGGGGTTTGGGGCGTTGGGTGCGACTGAGGATGAAGGTTTGCACGCATGCACTCTACATACGCGCATCGCTCGATAGAGATGGTCTGTTTCGCGGTTCTCTTGTTCGTCTATGAGTTCAACTGCGTCAATCTCGTGCAGGTGTCCAATGACTGTACCTGCCCGGAGTTCAATGTTCTCTGGTGATGTGTTCATGATCCGGACAGGTATACCGATATCTTGCCGTCTGGGGTCAACTAGGGAGCTGCCGACCACGATATTTTGATCAATGTTCTTATTTACTGCTGCTTCTACCACAGCAAAGTTCGAGCTGAGTTTATGAGTGTCGGCTACGCCTTCTGCAATCCATTCACTGCAGGCTGGTACGGTGGTGTTTTCTTTCAATGAAATTGTCATTACACATGGAGGTGAACCTTTGACCGTTCACTGAGCCCAAGTGCCAGCAATACATATGCCGCGCCGTGCCTCAAGCATGCAGTCAAAGAAATACAAAAAGTCATAGCCGAGGATTCCTTCGTCCTTAATGGGGGCAACAAACGCGTCCCACTGGAATTGTTGTTCGCCAATACTAATGTCCATGGTGGCAATACCATCGACTTCAATAAGTTCATTGTTCGCAGTTTCCAGTTTTACACATTCATGCGGGGACTTAAGTTGAGGGCGTTTTTCGGCGGGTATCATGCTGAAAAGCGCCGAGGAAATAATGGTCACTGCCGCCCCTAGCCCTGTGTCTACTAAAAGTTCGGTAATTAAACCGTAAGTTTGTACTTGTAAAAATGCAGACATGGCTGTAAATGGCTGCCTGCCCATTCGGATAATGGATTGTTCACACGAGGGTTGGACCGATGCCAGGCCGGACTGCATGGTCCCTTCTAGTTTTCCGCTTGTGGGGGGTTGGTTGCGGTCGGCTCTTTCTTCGCCGCATGTTGGGGGCAACTGTTGGCAAAGTGGCCGAGTTCGCCACAGTTATAGCAGGTCACATTGGTCGCTATGACTGTGCACCATTCTTATTTTTGGAATCAGGGGCTTTGTTTCTGCTGGTTGAACGATTGTCTTTAATTAATCGAAGTATTCCGGTTAGTCGGCGGTCGATATTTTCTGTGAACTGAGACATTTGTTTTTGAGTAACGTAGTCGGTCTCTGTTACTGGGGCTTTGGAGGATGGGGCTTGGTTTGCGGCTTGGACGGCATGGACACGGAGGGAATTTTTAGCCGGGTTTACGCTTTCCTGCAAACTCATGAAATTTTCCACGGCCGTCCTCGCCTCCTCTAATGTCTTTGGGTTTGTCATTCCAATGGACACTACAGTTTGTTGGTCAGGGAGCCCCTTGAGAAAGTGATGGATGGCGATACTTTCTCGTGTGCCAGCATCTGCTGTAGGTAAGGATACCCTCGCATCATGAGGCGGCGTATGTCTGCAACATACTCGGTCGGGCTGTCTTTGGGCAGGAATTTCTTGCTTTCGAGCATAGCAAACCAAGTGTTCTGGGGGAGGCGTTCGGCAAACCGGCATTCCAGAGCGGCGACTAGTTTGTCGAAGTCCTCAACGGTGGATGGATCAAGTTGTTCGAAGACAAATTCAGCAGCTTTCCCTTTGAGGCTGCTGACGAGGCGAAACTTCTTTTCCCCTGCAGACCATCCACAGACCTCTGCTAGGCTCATGAACGGCCGGATGAATCCTTCCCATGCCATTGTACCGTTGAATTCACCTTGCCTAGGCAAGGGAACATCAAACATTTTCTTGGATGTGGGCACGGGTGCTGGTGACACTGGTTTGTCTAAAAGTTCATGGGGGTCTGGGTGTACGGGGGAGTCATCAGTGAGCGCTGGTGATTTGTCGGATTGAAACGAGGGTGTCACGGGCAGAGAGGGCGCACTCGACTTAGTCAGTGCTGCTGCCCTTTGCTCGGCCTCCACTGCACGTTTCTCTGCCTGCTTTAGCACTTCTCTGAGGGTCTCCAGCTGGGTCTCGTCACTGCCTAGCGACACAGACGCAAATGACGTTTCTAGGTCGCCGGCTTCTGCTGAGGCACGAAGCCTACGGGATTTACGAAACTTTTTAGGCATGTTGTTTTTTGGGGTACACTATACTGGAAATGGAGACTGGAAGGTCATAGACTACTGTTCATTGATACGTGCAGTGAACGCGTTGGTGCTTAAGCTAACAGACTGGCTAACATTGGCATTATAGTCGTGCCGGGGTTTACATTTAACTATAAGTGTTCATATAAGTGTTCATAAAAGTTCTCATATTGATAGAGTGTTAAAGTTTGTATCCCACCACCGCTAGCCACCAGTGTTGCATTCCCCACTATTGTGGGTCAACAAAATAATAGGACGGACACAAACTTTGTTGTGACAATATCAGTTAGGGTTGATTTATTATCTTCTCTGCATTCAACAACAATAAAAGGTATTCACATAAAAGAGTGTTAGTGTAGTTCAATAATTAGACTTAATAGTTAGACATAATACGAGTTCCGAATGGTGTGTACCAGTAATACCAACTACAAAGGGATCGGATACAGCCAGGACCATCATTCGTTCATGCGGCTTGTCACTCGGTATACGGTACGGGCACTGCTACACCAAGAGACGGACGGCTGGTCGGTCTCAATGACGGGGACCACCAGGGTTTGAATACACGGGGTGTCTGGACGGGGCCAGAGTGTGTATTAGACCGCATTAGCTTGGCGAACCAATGGTCATATCGACGCTCTGCACCATTGGTTCAACGAACGAGGCTCTGGACTGTAATAGTTCGGTACATCGCACTGTCATAGATCGGATCGAGTCGCACAGATATCATTCGTAATCGCACTTCCGCCGAGATGAGGAAATCTCTGGGCTTATATCTGGGGCCTATGATTGAATAAAACATTAGCCTAGTTTAGCGTCTTAGCCAATGAGAAGCTTGCCTTCCGCGTCTAAGGGTAGAAACGTGTGCAAAATCAGGGTATACAACAGGTCCTTGTTCCATATAAGGTAAGGTATTTGACGAAAGTGAAGTGATCGACAACTTAGAAAGGAGGGCGTGTTCAAGGGGAAAATGCTTACCGGGCATGTTAAGCTATTTGCTTGGATGCTAAGTTATTACTGCATGAGGGGAACAGCGGCTGTGCTTGGGTAGGGAGCACTACACGCGGGCCACGGCTAATGACTGAGCGGGTCAGTCACGGTGACTGTTTGGCCGTGGTTCACCCACGAACCGTATTCGGTGTGGAAGGGGTGGACTCCGAGGAAAGTATTCGGAAAATAGACTAAGTCCAAAGGCCGGCTCCAAGCCACGTGGCGGGAGAGTGTGGCACGCACACAAGGCTCTCGCTGGTGTTGCATTATGCATTGCGTTGGCTATGCATGAGCAAAAGTAGCATCCTTGTATGGATTGCATGTTCATAGCGGGCAATCAAGGGTCTGAGGAAACAATCCCTGGGAATTAGACTGCTTGAAATTGCATCGTAAGCAAAATATTAGAAGTGGAAGACGTGATATAGAGGGTGCTAATATTTATCAAATCAAAGGGTAAGATTCGTAACACTAAGGCTAAGATTCGTAACAATACGATGTTCTTTGTTTTCGTATGTTTGAATCGTTGCACACATTTAATGGAAGGGCATTAACTTGATTCGTTACATCCTTTGCATTTATCCACATACAAATTGTCTCAAACGTCTAGGGGACAAAAATGAAATTTGTGTGTACAATGATTACAGTTCATGCGTTTTAAGTTTATTTCAATTTCGTAAATACTAAACAAAGAACTCAGTGTCCCAATAATTATCAATATACATGTAGCCGAAACCCCGTTTTCGTTTTCATCGAACACTTCGTTGCAATTTTGTACAATTGTAGTAATATCTGTACAGATAATATTGTAATGTCAATTTCGAACAATAACAAACACCTCATCAGTCTCCTGCCACCTACTAGTGTTCCAAGTCCCACTCACAGTCTCATCTACCCACCCGTCCTGTCGATCTGGTCTTGCCTAAAATTACGTTTGGACAAGTTGGCACTACTTGGACGCCTATATTTCAATATATCATAACTTTCTTAACACTAAACAAAGAACTTCGGACATACATCCGAAACCCGGCCATGTCAGCGTTTTCATCAAAAGCTTAACCTCTGGTTTTGTATAAGTGACGTTTGCACACAATAATAAGGTGATAATTGACACATTGAAAGCAAGATTTGATTAGCTGGCAGGGGGTTTACCGCAAAAGGCGGCGTGATTAGCTGGCGGTCAGCTTTAAAGGTCCTAGGAAATAGAAATTTTTAACAGTGAAAACAATAAAGTATACCTATTGGAACATATATTTGTCATTTGTCTATTTTATCCCCACCCCTTTGCACCATTAAAAAAATAAATTCTGAAATTAGGGGGGCGCCACGCTCCTCCCCTACCTCCTCATTATCATATTATAATCCGCAAATCCGTGACGTAGACCTAGGAAGGTCCAGCACTGCCTGCGATGAAGTTTCAGTCAAGTCGTACTCAAAACCACTGAAGCTGATGTGTCATATTAGATCTTCTTTTCAGCTAAATTTAGTAGATATCCCACATTTTTGGGAAATGCCTTGTAGGTGTGTTGTTGCTGGGTGTAGCAACACCACAAAGGAAGGTGTCAGCCTTCACCGATTTCCACCAGACCCTAAATACAGGCGAATTTGGACGGCGAGTGTGAAGCTGACCAGGGCGAAATGGTCAGGACCAACGGAGCACTCTATGATATGTAGCGCTCACTTTGAGCCAACATACTTTGACCGGGGCTCCAGAGCCAGTTTGGCATGAGATTTAAAGCCATGCTGCGCCCTGATGCAGTACCAACAATATTTCCTTAAGTCAGAAGGCCAAGAAACGTCCAGAAAAGAAAAGAGTAGCTTTCTTGAAGCGAGAAAGTCTCAGGGTAAGTTGCTTTGTTTTCCGTGTAACTTACATGTGTATGTGCACCCACAAGCAATAGGCTTATTACTAACGTTAGAGGTCGATTGTCACACTTCGCACACCACATTAACGCTAAAAATGTCGTTTCATTGTGAAGTCACTGAAGATGTCATTGTACAATTCTTTGACAATGTTAATTATGTGTGTGATTTTTGGATCTTGTTTCAAAATCATCGAGTGCAGAATTATGTTTTGAAACGGTCATAACGACGGCTTACACAATTCACCAATGACTCCTGGCCATGTGTATCCATGCCATTGATTCGACGGGGCCTTGCGCTTCGTTTTACGGTAGAGCCTACAGTACAGATTTATCGGTGCTATACGGTCATGTTTACTATGCAACTTGCAAGTCGTGTGCACATACACTGTACATGTGTACGTTGCGCACAGTTTATGACCCTTTTTTATAATCCCACGGTTTAACCATGGAGCAACTAAACACAATGGCAACATTGGTGCCTAACATTGGAGCTTAGTTTATTCATGGTTTATTGCTCCTAGGTCTACGTCACGAACAGCGCCACCGCGCGTTGGGCAGCATTTGAAATTAGATGAGGCAATTTTTGTAAAAATCAAATTAAAAATAATTAGCCCAATCCAGACATAAATTAAACGTAAAATCGTTTTTTATTCATATCAATTGATAAAATAACAAAAGAAAATAAATAAGCACAATTTGACTCTTCCTAGGACCTTTAACCTATGGCAGGGGCAGGGCTACCACTGGAGAGGTACGGTGGTGGGCTTATCTGCCATGGAACTCCTCACACCGCGTGATCTTGCACGACAAGTCACGTGACGGGACAATCCTACTCTCTAAACAAATACAGTAAAGCTAACTTAGGCCTAATTGTTGTAAAATATTTATCAAACTTCGTACAGAAGAATGCATATTTAATGTAATATTTACGTTGTTAAAGTTTCACTTGGGTGTACATGCAAATAGTATGGTGTTCTATAATGGACACCTACGCGGCTCCTTTTTTTTTTCTACGCGGCGCCTTTTTTTTTCACGCGGCGACTTTTTTTGGGGGGCGGGGCGACTTTTTGTTTTTGGGCGGCGACTTTTTTTTTACGCGGAGACTTTTTTTTCTACGCGGCGACTTTTTGTTTTTGGGCGGCGACTTTTTTTTTTACGCGGCGACTTCCGGGTTGTTGAGTGTTTAGGGATTCCTGTACAGGTTACTCACGCGCATGCGCTGATAATAGTGGCTACATCCGCATTTGTACTCGACTGCATGGCAGCAAGATGGAATACACCATTTTGAATCCATTGGTTCCCGACCAGAGAGACAATATCCTTATTATAAAATGCCTTGTGCGTCATTCATGACATCAATGCATTCTGTATTCTTGCATAGTACAACTTTGTTGATTTACGGCCTGAAACGCAATTTGAAACTAAATGCGGAAGTAGATCAGTTAAGCGCATGCGCGTGACGTGAGTAACCTGTTAAAGTCGCTACGTAAAAAAAAGTTGCTGCGCAAAAAAAAAGTCGCCGCCTAAAAACAAAAAGTCGCCCGCGTAAAAAACAAAAGTCGCTGCCAAACAAAAAGGGCGCCGCGTAGAAAAAAAGGCGCCGCGTAGGTGTCCATTATACACTCACTGGCCATAAGTATTGCAACATCCCCAAAGTTCAGTTTGGAGAACTGTGTTACAATAATTTATTTAATTTTATTTACACTACTTAAGACTTCTTGAAAGTGCCTGTGTTTTGAAGTCAATGTTCTTTTTTACTGTTCTTGCTCGGAAATTATGTAATACACGATCGATGAAATCGGATTAAATGATCATCTCACCTGTTACTTGTAAAGTGCTATTTTGAGCATGTTGCAATACTTTTGGCCAGTGAATGTAGAACACCATAAAATAGGCCTAGTCGCCGAAAAAAAAAATCACGATGAAATTTCCGAATAATGGATCAGATTTTGTACATGAATGTACTTTTTGTAACAATATTTTTCGTACAGGGAAATCCTATAGTGGGGCGTAACGGCGATGGGGCCTAAAGGCGATGGGGCGTTATGGTGCCGGTGATGGGGCGTAATGGCGATGGGGCGTAATGGCGATGGGGCGTCATGGCGATAGGGCGCCAGTGGCGATGGGGCGCCAGTGGCAATGGGGCGTCATGGTGAGGGGCGACATGGCGATGGCGTTTAACGACTGGATACCCTGACTAAATCAGTCTCAATAGCGCCTAATAATTCATTAAAATAGTTATGTCCCCGTACATCCTGCCTTTATAATAATGTTTTATTTGCTGTCTTATATTATTAAACCTAGTAATAGTGTGAGACGCGTCAAAAAATTGCGGGGGCGAGTTTGTCGGGGTGGGCGGAGGGGGAGGGGGTGGCGACTTTGTGAGGGGTGAGTTTGTAAGGAGCGAGATTGTAGGAGGCGAGTTTGCCAGGGGCGAGTTGACTGGCATGCACTGAAACATGTATTAAAGCTATATCAGCAGAGCTAGCTGCGGCATAGCCAGCCGGGACCAGCCTGTTAACTGCACAAAATGGCGGCGCCCTCCGAAACTTCTACTAATGATTCATTACATTTCGCACCCCTTTCGAAGGATGTTCAGAAGTTTCTCAGAATGCATCCTTCATTGAATTATATCGGAACAGGAAAGGTAAAGTATGATAGGGCCAGTGATCGAGATACTAACAAACAGTTAACGTTAACTTAGTTTGGATATGCCTTGTTAGTTTAGGCCTATAGTGCGTGCAGATTTGTCCCTGTTCCCAGTCACTAACGCCCGGTACTGATAATGATATTGATAACTGTTATTTAGTGTTAACGTTAGATGATTGAAACCATGACTCCAGTCTTCAGTGGACTCTAACCATAACGTAATGTACATGTACGTTAGTCGAATGTCTTCAAACCTCCTTGGCTCAGTTCTAAGCCTTATCGGAATTGTGCGCGCAATGAATTATGCATTATGCCTTATGCCATATATGGGAGTTGGGTTTTGGAAAAAAATTGTAAACAAACGCACACGTTTGTGCACAAAGTCAACTCAATGGAGGAGAAAGGTGGTCAGTCAGAAAATTGACGTTTTTTACGTATTATAGCAAAATTATGGAAACGTTTTTTAAGAAATCAGTTAAATTATAAACAACATTTTTATAATTAAGAAAAGAATTAATTTTTTCCCGGAAAACTATGCAAATGGAGGAATTCTCAGCTGATTTCTGATCCCTGGGGTGCGACGACCATATTTTAGTCTTTTAAGCATTTTTTCTTCTCATAAAAAGTAAAAAAAGGGGTAAATTGCAGATAATTTCATCGTATTTAAAAAAATAAATAAAGCACTATGGTTAAACCGTTATCAAATCCACAATAATGATGATTATAAATTGGGGGTGTCGGTCGAGCGTAAAATTAAAAACATTAAAAAAAACATTAAATAAATAAATAAATAAATACAAAATTGCTGCCACCCAAAAAAACAAACCATTAAAAAAATAATTAAAATCAAACAAAGTGCCAGTTGAGACAAGACCTACATGTATTATCTTATCAAGAAACTATTACAGTATATTATTATATTAGTTTGGGACGTCTGATTACTGCATCACGTTCCCCAATTGTAGATTGGGGACACGGATTGCTTTTCAGTTGGGGGGGGGGGGGCAGGGGATATGGGTTTTTTCCCGTTTCTTTTTCTTTTCTTTTTTTGGGGCACTATCGGGATTTTTTGTGGGGGGGGCACCTGGTGGGCACTGGAAATATGTGGGGGGGGGGCACATGCCCCTCCAGGCCCCACCGTGACTATGCCGCTGGGTACGACGACCATATTTTTGTCTTTTAAGCATTTGGGCAATTCTATGAAAACATGGACATGGCCTTAAAAATTGAAATGACATATACATTGTAACTCATTTCAAACATTATCTCAAATTGTTGTACGTACCCCAGGTGTATGAAACAGACATTCATTTGTCAAATTCATCTCCCGTCTTTAAAAAATGATCATAAGTACCGTCATGATGCTCTCACCACAAATATTGTGCTTAAATAGTGCCAATTTAACAACTAATCCTTTGCTTCATTAGGGTTTCGGCTTGGTCGCCGAAACCCTATTGTTTGCGTTCGATTATTTTTCTTCTTGTTTCCGCCAAAACCCCATAGGTTTAACACATGAAAGTTGTCGATGGATGATGTCATACTGAGCATCGTCATATCAATACAAAACATGCACCATATGAAAGCCCGTAATGTGAATTAGTGTCTAAAACAAAGTACATCATCATAACGTCGGTAAATATCAAGGTATTCACATTTTAGTGTGACGCTGCGGGGAGTGAGACGTCTCGACCTTTGTGACGACTCAACACGAACAACTAGGATCCACGACAGCATTCGAGCCTTGTGACAACTCGACCTACGCAAAACTCGACCAGGCCTTTTCACATAAATACAAAACATGTATGATATGAAAGCCCGTAATGTTACTTAGTTTCTAAAAACAAATGACGTCATTATTACATCAATAAATATCATTTTATTCACAGTTTAGTGTGATGCTGGGGGTGAAAACATGTTGAGCCTTGTGACAACTCGACATGGACAACTCGAGCTGCGCCACAACATGTAACGCGAGCCTTGTGACAACTCGACTCACGAGTCATCACTTCGCATGTTCGCATAAAATACAAAATATACACCATATGAAAGCTCGTAATGTGACTCAGTTTCTAAAACCAATGACGTCATTAATATGTCTGTAATTTTTTGTATGAACATTTCAGTGTAATCTTCGGGACATTATAACATTAGTTTGGCAATAATATTTTATTTTATTAACATGCACCATATTGTTACATGTACATGTAAGCGTAATTTAGTGCTTGTGAAATAGGAAATATCAGTTTAACCACTAATAGTACCAGATACAAATTATAACAGATAGCATGCTGGAAAGTTAGTACTTGTGAAAGTGTATTTATAGACCTGTCATGCTTGTTGTAAAAATAAAAATCATAGTGAAATGGTATGATTTACTGGATTGTGAAAGTAAGCTTGGGCGATATCGATTTTTTTCATCTGCGATATTTCGGCAAACATATATCGCGATTTTCGATAGTATCGCGATTATTTTTTTCATTCATGCATGATTGCTTTAGAACCGATAACCACAGGTATGTACCCCTAAGCATCACAATCAATCGCAAATTTGTTTGCATTATGTATGTACATGTGCTTCTGAAGTAGTTCACTATATTGTTTCTCATTTCCAGAAGCTGAAGAGACTGTCATAATTTTGTTTCCATGGAATTTCTGACTTGACTCACAAAAGCAATTTTTTTTAATCGCGATATATTCGATAAATCGCGATTTGTTGATACATGTATACGAGTGTATCTCGATAACTTAAAAAGGTTTTCGATATAATCGAATCAAAACGGTATCGCGATATACGATATTATCGTGTTATCGCCCAAGCTTATGTGAAAGTGAAAAAATCACTGTAACCACTGATATTACTAGATACAAATATTAACCCTCCTACAATCAGTGCAATTTTTGAAACAACCCATTCAGGCCACTACAAGCCATTAGCTGTTGCCAGTGGCCTCTGACTTATGGTTACCCTTCTGTGCACTGTCACACCACTGACAGGGTAAAGTGGTCTCCCATAGATACATTGTAGGCCATACTAATAATATGTTCAAACATTTACAGTGGCCTTGGGTGGCACACAGTTGATTTTGTAAGATTACTTGGAAAGGACAGTAGGCCTGTACATGTATTGTACTGAATGTTGCTAAAGAACAGAATTTAGTGGTTCGGAGTGGCCTCTAGGGGGGTTAAGGGATGGCCAGATACAAATGTAACACATGTACGTTGAAACAATGTTACTTTAATGTAACACTGTAACAAATTACTTTAACGTTACATGCAAGCATCAGTTAGTGCTTGTGAAAATATCAGTTTCACCACTGATATTACTACATGTAGATACAAATATTAAGGATGGCCAGACGTGAACACATAAACATTTGCCCGTAACGTTACATGTACTTTAACATTACATACAAGCGTAAGTTGCTTGTGAAAGTGGAAATATCAGTTTAACCACAGATATTACTACATGTATAGATACATGTTATTAACCCAGATAGCACATGAACGGCGTGAGGTGTTGGGGGCGAAGATTTTTGGTGAGAACGCATAACTTTGTACACGGGGCGAAGAGGTGTATGCGGGAGAAATTCAACTGACGCATTACATTTAACGTTACATGCAAATGTTATTAAGACGTTATTTTGCTGATTGATATTACAATGTACATTGATCATCATTACGTAAGTAAATATCATTATATTCATGCTTTAGTGTGATGCTGAGGGGGGAGTTAAAACATCTCGAGCCTTGTGACAACACGACCTAATATCACTGTAACCACTGATATTACTAGATACAAATATTAAGGGATGGCCAGATAGCACATGTACAATGTACGTTGAAACAACGTTGCATTAACATTTGCCTTTAATGTTACTTTAACGTTACACCGTAACATTACTTTAACGTTACATGCAAGCATCAGTTTGTGCTTGTGAAAATGAAAATATCAGTTTCACCACTGATATTACTTGATACAAATATTAAGGATGGCCAGATGGCACATGAACGTTGAAACAACGTTGTATTAACATTTGCCCATAATGTTACTTTAACGTTACATGTAGGGCTGTGCGTTTTCGGATATTTTTGGAACCTGATACCTGAAATCAGGAAAGTTTGGATACCCGGATACCCGTTTTCATTCTTGTTGAAAACATGCCTCCTTTGGTGTACAAATACGTGTAAACGTTAACAAAATTGACCTTTATAATACAGAGGATACCATATTTAATTCGATCTTTATTAAAGTATAACATCTTGGTGACAAAATATTGTATTTACGGAAAGTTATTTCTGAAATAAAACTGTAAAAATTGCTACAAAAGTGTCTTTAACAACCCAATTTACAAAAGAAAGCCCAATTGATCATACGCGCGCACGCATGGCCGATGCATCACGCAGCTACAGTGGCCTCACAGGTGACTGTGTCAGGGAGTGACTACCATCATCAGAAGACAATAATCACTGGTGCGTGCGTGATCAGAACGCATGCATATAGCAAGTTGACTTTAATGTTCATGTCACAAAACACGTGTTGAATAATGTCATTGGTCAAAGGCGATGTGGGCGGAACTAACCTGTTGTGGGAAAACGATTCATGTGCTTGCGCCTTGCCGTGCCCCTGCCTATATCTCATACGCCATGTTGGCTTTGGATAAGGACATGATTTTGCATACTAAAATAATTGATATTATGAAACTAACAAACTGCAAAAAAAATAACGAATTTAAAATCAGAACTTGAATATTAATATGTTTCTATCACAGTGAACTTTAGTTAAATGTCAATAAACCTGTCAATAAACCTTGTTTCTTGAAACTAGAAAGAATGAATTTTACCAATTTGGGCCCCTTTTTCTCAAAATGGGACCAAACTTGACTATTCCCTGTTGAACGTGGCATCGTGTTGATCGGTCAGTCAAGAAATGAGTCTAAAATTTAGGATGCGCACTCATCAAAAAATAACTTAACAAAACGTATCGGTGTAAGTTTTGTTTACTTTTTAATTAGTATTCAGCCAATTTGTGCCCTCCATCAATGTTTGACGATCCATAATTCGCAGCTCATCATAAGCAACCGCATTTCGTCCCTCATAAACATTCTTTTCAACTGATAGGAGATTAGGTGATTGTAAAAATAAGCTGCCCAATTGAAAGGATCAAACCCGCAACCAAGGTTTCAAATCCGACTGATTATGGATCCTAGTGTTGGTTTCAAAGACAATGACCGACTTAACACCTCCCTTTTTATGTTTTTTTTTAAAACAAATCGGTATCAGTGGGAAAATAAATGTAAATGTTGGTGATATGCTGAGGGATGGTCGGTGGCACATCAAAATAATTACACAACAAAACAAATTTCAACACCACATTTTTTTATTAGGACAACAATTAATGTGGACGTCCCCTATAATAAAATCCCCTCTATTAACATATCATGTCATGGGATATCATGTCGGTGTAAATTTTGTTTACTTTTTAATTAGTATTCAGCCAATTTGTGCTCTCCATCAATGTTTGACGATCCATAATTCGCAGCTCATCATAAGCAACCGCATTTCGTCCCTCATAAACATTCTTTTCAACTGATAGGAGATTAGGTGATTGTAAAAATATGCTGCCCAATTGAAAGGATCAAACCCACAACCAATAATACCTTTCAAATCCGACTGATTATGGATCCTACTGTTGGTTTCAAAGACAATGACCGACTTAACACCTCCCTTTTTATGTCTTTTTTTAAAACAAAATAATTGTCAGCAAATGTAATACACAAGAGAGCTCGGTATCGGTGGGAAAATAAATGTGGGAAAATAAATGTAAATGTTGGTGATATGCTGAGGGATGGTCAGTGGCACATCAAAATAATTACACAACAAAACCAATTTCAACACTACTTTTTTATTACGACAACAATTAATGTGGACGTCCCCGATAATAAAATCTCCTCTATTAACACATCATGTGCACACTCCAGTGCAGACATAAAGCAGCAGTTATTGTCCCACTAATCCAATTACTGTGAACAATAGGCAAACATTCCATCCTGAGCAGCTAGTTTGATACTTGTTTGTAGCATGCCTCAGCCAGGCTATTTGAGTCTTAATGATTGGATACAATGTATTAGTTGGACAAAAGTGTATGGAAAATGTCCATAAAATACTACAAAGGCGTTATCTTGAATAAAATTGCTCCTAAAAGTGTAAACATTACATTAATAATAATAATAATAATAATAATTTAAAAACTTATATTACGCTCTTTACATGGAGATGATCAAAAGCGCATAACAATGACTTGAAACAGAGTTAAAAACAGACATGAAAGAAACACAAGATTTGTGAAAAAGTTTGAGATAAAGTCAGGTCACCGGGCCAGAGCCCAAACCGCAGTATGGGGATACGTCTGTCCCGCCGACAGGGGATTAATAATAATTACTTAAGCCTAATGTACCCCTGCCGACATCGATAATGTCTCGACCTTTTCAGGAGACAGATGCCTCTAACTCTACCTAGGTAATTTATACATGTCTAACTACCTGACACGGCGACCCTAGAAGTAGAAATATAGAGAGAAGGCAATAAAACCAACAATACATTTTAATCTTACAATCACACATTAATTCACACCAAAAATTGCACCCACATATTAATTTACGAATGCTACATTAAAAAGAAAAGTTTTAATCTTACAATTTAAAAGTGGCAAGTCTGTGTTCACTACGTATGTGCCATGGCAATGCATTCCATAGCTTAGGGGCTGCCACGGAAAACGCCCTATCACGAAGTGTAGACAACATTTTACCGCTAGGATATTCCAAAAGGGGTCCATTTTTCCCTGACCTTAAATGATATCTGGATTCTTTCCGAACGGTAAGAAGATCATGTAAGTACCTTGGAGAAAGGCCATGAAGAGTTTTGAATGTTAATAGAATGATTTTAAAATTAATCCTGTGCGAAACAGGCAGCCAGTGTAATTGATGTACATGTAATATTGGTGTTATGTGTTCAAACCTGCGTGTATTTGTAACAAGTCTAGCCGCAGCATTCTGGACCCTTTGTAATTTAGTTATTTGTGTCATTGGCAGGCTGTACATTAAACTATTACAATAGTCCAGACGACTGGTCACAAATGCATGAATTAGTGTTAAAAGAGAGTCTTGCGACAGGAATTTACTGATCCGTTTAATATTGTGAAGATGGAAAAAAGCCACGGAACAAGCCTTAGTAATGTGGGTGTTCATTGTCAGTTGCGAGTCAAACCATGACCCCAAATTTCTAACACAGGTGGTTGGAGAGATTTCAACATCACCTACAGTGATGTTGGCAATGTTTATTTTCTTCAACTGCTGTCTAGTTCCTATGATCAAGAACTCACTCTTAGTATCATTGATCATGAGCCTATCATGCAACATCCACTGCCTGATGTCCCGAATGCAACTTTCCATTGCAGCTACAGCAGCTTGACAAGAGGTACATGTATCATCAGGTCTAAAAGATAGATACAACTGTGTGTCATCAGCATAACAGTGAACATCAGGCAAATGATGCTCAATGATATCGAACAATCTAGAAGCATAAACAATGAATAGAAGTGGTCCTAGGCAAGATCCTTGAGGAACACCACAGTTGAGGTCAAACCTTTCTGACAGGGTACCTTGGATGGATACACGTTGGATCCTATCTGACAAATAAGATGAAAACCAATCCAGGGCCCTGCCAGAGATTCCAATTTTAGACTGCAGATATGTTTCAATAAAATACCATGGTCGACAGTATCGAAGGCTGCACTAAGGTCTAATAGAACAAGCAAAGTAATATGCTGGGAATTCATCTTCAACAGCACATCATTTTTAACCTTTAAAAGAGCCGTCTCCGTACTGTGATGCTTCCAGTAAGACGATTGGAAAACAGGAAACGGGGAATATTTGGACATGTGACAGTAAAGTTGGTCACACACTGCTCTCTCAGTTAATTTAGATATGAATTGTAAATTACTGACAGGTCGATAGTTTTCTAGAATCAAGTCGAGGTTATCCTTCTTTAACAAAGGACAGATCAGAGCTTCTTTCCAGTTCTCAGGAAACATAACCAGATTCTAAAGATGAATTTATAATTTTGGTGAATACCGGAAGCAAGACATCAAGACAATCACTCACCAGCTTGGTAGGCATTGGATCCAGGGCACATGATTTCTTTGCAGATTTCACAACAAGCTGCTTTACCTGCCTGTGGTATAAATTGGTCAAACAAGATGTTACTGGACAAGGCTTCTGGTATAGAGTGGAATGTTCCATCAACTGTGGTTGGTACAATAAAGTCATCAAGTCTAGCATGAATATTGGATATTTTTTCCACAAAGAAGCTACCCATGTCATTTGCAAAAGTCAATTTATCAGTAAAGGGGAAAGGGGACATCATCAATTTGCCGAAGCAACTTTTTTGATTCTCTAAATAGTTTTCCCTGATCAGAACTGTTACTATCAGTAAAGTCTTTATAAAAATCGTTACGAGCTTTGTTCAGAAGAGAAGTGACCTTATTTCTAAGAAACTTATAATCTAAAAGATCACAGACCTTGTCAGTTAGCCGCCATTTCCTTTCTGCCCGTCTCCTCACCCTTATTGCAGACTTGATTTCTTGATCAAACCAGGGCAGACGGGGCCTAACAGTGACCGTCTTGGACTTCAGTGGGGCATGTGTGTCAAAGGTGGCAGCTAGTGTGGTTTTGTAACACTTCACAAGCTCTTCAAGACCCTGAGGAGCATCCATACACAACCTGGAAGATTCCAGGTCACTTTTCAAGGAGTCAATATTGATAGATTTAACATCCCTATACAACCTGTTTAACGGGAAGAGAAGGTTTATTTTGTTTCAAGTTGCAAAGAACAGACAAGTGATCAGAGAAAAGATGGTGTGGAGTTGGAGGATTGTCCAAGACTATCTCTGATTGCCGGGTAATTATAAGATCCAGTATGTGACCCATCTGATGCGTAGGCTTGTTAACATGTTGCTGAAGACCCATAGATTCAAGAAGCACTAAAAAACGATTAGTGTTTGGATCATCAGAAATGTCAATATGGATGTTAAAATCTCTAGTTATTAGAAGTGGCAAAGTCCGTGATAAACCGATTTACTGTAAAAGGGTGATTACTGAGTATGGTGGCCTATAAATGATCACCAGTTGTAGTTTATAGGAATTAATCCCCACAGAGCATTCTGAATACTCAAAGGAGTCTACTTCACCCCCAGCAATCTTCTTGACATGCAGATGATCTCTGAAAAGTAAAGCAGTACCTCCACCAACCCGATTTTTCCGAGGTTGATCAAGTAATCTAAAACAAGGTAGAGTGGCTTCAACCTTGTGGGCAACATCCATATCTGTAAACCAAGTCTCTGTAAGAGCAAAGAGATCTGCTTTGCAATTAATAGCATGCAACAAAATCAGCTGTTTTGTTTTTTAGAGATCTTGTGTTCAAGCAACAAAGTTTAAGGGGATTATCAGAAGTATTCATGGGATATAACACAACAGGTTTAAGAACAGAGACACGGTTTTCAAGAACTGGGAAATGATGAACATAATCCAATCGTTGGCCTAAATCAACAGAGATTTTATGTATGTTGTTACGACAACCTGCTCTCCTTCCCCTGAACCGAAAAATTCCATTTGCTTTTAAAATCTGAAATAATTCAGTCTGAATAGTGCAATGAAAAATCTTTCGAATTCTAAACAGCTGACTGCGGGAGTATGTTTTTGTTTTATTTGAAAGACTGACATGCGACCCATCATTGTCGGTGTACCCTGTGCTATTGGGACCTGGGTTAACCGAAATATCCATAAATATCGTTATATTCTGCGGAGGGTCATGACCGGTTATGACTAGACTAGTTTGCCCATGTTTGGACCATTTAACTAGTGGCACCTTAGAGGAATTGAATCCTGTACGGCACAGCCTCCATACCACATGACAAGGCAAAACTGATTTGACTACAAAGTGAGACTGGAATGTATAAAGATGTGAAGTTACATAATACTCAAAAGATGCACCATTTCTGATAGTCTCGGCGTCAACAAAGAATTGAACTAGGTGTGACTTGTGTTGAACACAAACAAGATGCCAAAACACTAAGATTAAAAGTCGAGCACAGGCACGAATGATGGCAGCCATGTTAAATACACATAGCAAAACAGTACACTTGAACAAAGATAAGTCTACAAATTCTAGCTATTAACTACCAAACAGTAAAGAAAAACCACCACAATGAAAGCACAAATATCTTACCAGAGACACAAATCAAGAGTCGATGGCTGAAACACACAGTAGTAAATTTTAAAAAATAAACTACGGCAGAGAAAAATTAACAGTGGCAGCTATTGTACAGCGCCCTCACACCTTATTGTTCAATAGTCAAAGATTTCTGTTCACACCGCTGAAATGGTAAGTCCCAATTTTAAAAAGTCGTTTACGGGTACTCGGAACCGAAAAACGGAACCGGGTAATGACAGTTTCGGTCGGGTATCCGGATATCCGGATACCCGGCACAGCCCTAGTTACATGCAAACGTTAATTCAATGTAAATTTGCTAATTGATATTTCGTTCAAGGAATGTGAACACATGAACAAAGTGCCCGTAATGTTACTTTAGTATTACATGCAAGTGGAGGTTAGTGCTTGTGAGTGGAAATATCAGTTTAACCACTGATATTACTAGATGTTGTAGCACATGAACGGGGTGGTGTTGGGGCTGAAGATTTTTGGTGAGAACGCATAATTTTGTACATGTTGCGAAGAGGTGTATGCGGGAGAAATTCAACCGACGCATTACATTTAACGTTACATGCAAACGTTATTTCAACGTTATTCTGCTGATTGATATTACATTCATCATCATTAAATATCTTTTTATTCACGCTTTAGTTTGATGCTGCGGGGGGGGGGGGGGGGGGTTAAGACATCTCGACCCTTGTGACAACTCGACCCACGACACAACTTGACCCTTGTGACAGCTTGACCTGCACAAAACTCAAATATTAACCTTATCAGGCCTGGGGGGCACAATGTGCCCCCTATGACATCTTTTATAATATCTCCAGAACATTCTGTCCGATCACGCTGACTTTTCCTAACTATTCTTTGGGACCCCCTCACGCAAAAATCAATGATAATGGGTGTTCATGGTTGCCATGGCAACCGTTTAGTTTGTTAAAAGTACTAGATTTTTGATACTGTTAAACATTCAATATTGGATTTTGGGTTTGTTGTTAACTTTTAAACTCAACTGGACAATATTGAGTCATGTGACCACTTCCAATGCATTCTGGGAATCCAATATGACCGCCATTACATTTAAACGAATTAGCTTACATGTATATTTTGTCCCAGAAACCTGATTTTTACATTAAACAAATTTTTGTTTGCTCATTGTATAAATGTATGTTATCAGTAGTACCATGGATGTTATTGAATCTGCCTTTATTGTACTTTTGGTTAAAAAAAACAATTTTGCGTCAAAATATTTAAAAATCATGTTTTTGGAACAAATTGACCCAAAATATTGCTTATAGTGGTATTTTAAATGTTGTCACATTGTTGCCTGTACTGAAGACAACATTTGTGCAAAATTTCATGGCCAACGGACAAAAAGGTTTGCGAAAAATACTATTTTTGATCAAAAATGAGGAAAAAATTACCTAAAAATGGATATAGCGCCACCTAACCGTGACTTATGAAAGTTGTCATAGCCTCATTCGATAGATTGTGTCAAACCGAACATGCCTACATGTGTACGAAGTTTCATGAAAATTGGCTGTTGAATACAGAAAATACAGAGGGGGCACAGTGAGGCCACCCCCCCCCCCCCCAGGTTTGAGAGGGAAAAAATACTAGCCCAGGCTAGATAGGGTTAACCCTAACCATCCTCAATCCTCCAAAATCCTCCTTGCAGTTTTGGAGGATTGAGGATGAATGGTGATTGAAGCATGAGGATTTTGGAGGATTGAGGATGAATGGTTTTTGGAGGACTTTGGAGGACTGCACAGTGGTTTAAGACCCAGACATCGGGTCCGATTTTTTTTTTCTGAGATAAATTAAAATAATTGTTTACTTGATTATGAAGATCCAGTTTTAAGAACCAAAATTGCTTTTTTGAAATTTATTACCCTGTTTTTAAGAAATTTTAGTTAGCTTGTATAGAATGACATGAGTTAAACAGACAAAAAACACACATCCTAATATTTTAAAAAGCATCTGCTAAGGCATATATTTCAAATGGTTTGAGAAAAAAATACTGCTTGTTAATTTTGCTTATTAAATAGTCTTTCGAACTGTAAAAGTATAATGCGGACTGATAATTGTATGATAGCTGCAATTATGCTTTGAAATCTTTAACTAAAATGGCCCAAAAATGTTATTATTTTACAAATTTAGGGTCACACATTTTCAAAATAAGCCAGAAAAGGCCTGGATGGAATGCCATAACTTTGTTATATATTGATAGAGTAACTCTCCGTTGTGACTAGAAATTTACGGCAAATTAGCGCAAATGAAATTTTACACCCCAAAATACGATTTTTCAGGACGCTGTTTTCAACAAAAAACGTTGTTTTACGCGACGGGTTTACGCGAAATGTAATTCATCGTAGCGAGAGGGCGCACTACAATTTTCAATTGAATTGCGCCATCTCTTGAAAGTGAACTTATTTTTATACAAAATTATTGGCAAAATTTCATGAATGAAGTTTCTGCTGACGTTAAAATACATTTCCTTAGTCCAGAAGAGGTATGTGCAAATTCTTGGTAATTTTTATAAATGTTTTGACCGTTTTTTGTACTGAAGTGTACTGATGTCTGGGTCATGTAGGGTTTTAAACCACTGTGGACTGGTGTGGTAGGAGTTGCTGGAATGTGGTACTATTTAATTTTCATTTTTCTCACTCGACAAGGTACATGTAAGTACTGGTACTCCATCTGTTTCACAGTGCTGTACATGTACTGTACATGCAGCCAGTAGTACTAATGCACAGTGGTAGTCTGTCTATGTACACTAGGTCACACATGTGTGACCTACATGTAGTATACCAGTACACCAGTACACCAGTACACAGTATACCAGTACACAGACAGACCTTACACTGTGTACCATTGTTTCAAGGACAAGTCTCCCATTGTTTATACATGTAGTTATTACTGGTCATAAACAAGGTACTCCCCTTACTGCACTGTGTCCTGACCTAAGCTCATATTTCACATTGGGTAGTTGTAATTGTAAACCCAGCACTGTTATTATGTTTGCAGGATTTTGGAGGATTGAGGAGGTGAGTACCACTCATTTTGAACATACATGTAGTGCAAAATTTTGGAGGATTTTGGAAGATTGAGGATGAATGCATTTTTTGGGGTAGGGCAATCAAATGATTTTGAAGGATTGAGGATGGTACCCAGCAACTAGGGTCTAGTGCGTTAGGGTTAAGGGATGTAGATGACTGCACACATTTTTCCTGAAAATCTCTGATTTTATTGTTATACATGTATGCTGTAAAACTGAGCTCATGTTTAAATACGTATTCCACTTTGCACAGACAGTATGGTACATGTATGAAGTTTACTGGAAAGTTGGTGCTTGTGAAAGTGTAAGTCAGTGGTTCTTGTAACGATACAAATCAGTGATTTTTGGAGAGAACGCATATATATACATGTACTTTGTACAGGGGCGAAGACGTGTATGCGAGAAATTAAACCGACGCATTACATAAAATGTGTATACAAACTGTATATATGTAACATTACATGCAAATGTTAATTCATCGTTACATGCAATAACTGCCTAATTCCCAAATCACCTCCAGATCATTTCAAATTATGTTTTCCCTAATTCTAGGTACAGACTTCTGTCCTCGCTATCCACATTTATTACTAATATTCTTATTATTATTAATATTGTTCTTATTCATACTATTACATGTACATATTTCACGGCAGCACAGCATATCAATATACATGTAGCCGAAACCCCTGTGTTTGTTTTCATCGAACACTTCCTTGCAATTTTGTACGAGTATAGATACACAAAATAAACTGCAATCAATACTGTCACCTCAAGTATTTATTTATTAAATAAATCAGATACTCATACATGTACATGTCACACATCTCAATAACAACATTCATCATATTCTTAGTATCTACATCAATGGGTGACGTTGAAACAGTAGGCGGCAGCAGACTTAGACTTTTTTCATTGCTCATTTACTTCTGAGCATAGTGCCCATTACATTTCGAACAATAACAAACACCTCATCAGTCTCCTGCCACCTACCGTCCAAAAAAGTCCCACTCACAGTCTTATCTACCCACTAGTCCTGTCGATCGGGTCTTGCCTAAAATTACGTTTGGACGAGTTATTACGACTTCGACGCCGAAGGAACACACAATGCAAAACTTGTATACAATGACTACAATTAATACGTTTTCAGTTTATTTCAATATACATGTACATGTATCATAACTTTCTTAACACTAAATAAAGAACTTGGGACATCAGTGCCCAATATTATCAATACATCAGAAACCCATGTCAGTGTTTTCATCAAAAGCTTAACCTCTAGCTTTCAAATTAGTATTTAATGGAATTACTGATTTTTCAATTGTCTGTTATATAACCTTTCATATCAAGGTAACTTTATTTATTACTCTGGCTCATAAAAGGTAGCGGAAAATCTGAAAGTTAGTGTTACCATTTTCCTTCCTCCATGGTGTTACAGACTATGATATCTGGCAATTAGTTTTCTCCTATGTGTGGCAAATAAAATAGAAACTACGAAAACTAACATGCTTAGGAAAAACAAGATACCAAAAACTTTAACGAAAGTTACCGCGTAACGAAAGTTACTGTGCCCAATGTTAGCCTACATGTATATGTCTATTGCATTATGATAACTTTATGAATATCAGCATAAAACAACAGAGGGCAGTGTTATACACATAAGCAGAGGAATTTACCCTCAATGCAACCTGTTTCCTGCAAGTGCACGTTTTCTTCATTAACACATGTTTTACACGTCACTATTTTATCTTTGGACTTCTGAAAGCTAATATTTTTTCATCAATTTCTCTCCTGCGGTGAGTTGGAAATTTCATATACATGTACTTTATCTTGCATTTTATGGACTGCCGTGTTCACTGATCGACAACTTCACAGCAGTCTGTTGTTGTTTATGCACGTGCACACCAAAAATGTGGGCCGCGCTAGCATTTCAAATTGACGCATGTGTAGTGGTTTCCCCCTGTTTTCGGGAGATTATACATGTAAGTTCCCAAGACTGTTTGATAGCGGTTTGTGTAGCGCCATTGGATCGTGTATCAAAAACATACAAACACAGTTTTGAACCAAGACTACTGGAAATGGCCCAATTCACAAGATCAAATATTCTACATGAGACAGTAAATTATAAAGAAATTGCACAAACCAGTTGTAGCTAATAACCGTGGCCATTTCAAATTTCCAGGGAATTTTTGATCTGTTACGTAAGTCTAATTACATGAGTTTCAACTGCCGATACATAACACATGTGCACAGGTATATTATGTACTAAAATGCATATAAATAGCAAAGTCTACTTTACTTTTAAAATTAATTTTCCAATTTAGTTCACATAAACTGATGCTTACCAGTTTGTATTTAAGGCATCAAATGAACAAAACAAAATATGCCAAATGTTAAACAGGCATTACAAATGCATTTGATAGTAAAAGTTAATCTTTGTTTCACTGAATCTGTAAAAAAAGCATTTTATTCAATTTTGACAATGAGTGGACAAACGGTAACAAAAGTTACCGTAATGAAAGATACCACCATCTTAGGGTACATGTATGTAGCCAAAATTGTAAATGAGATTTCCTTTATTACCCTACTAATAAATAGTTTAGTTACCAGCAAATAATGGTATATGACATAAAACACAATAAAGGGGGCCACTTTGATTCCGTCACGTTAGCAGTTTTTCCAATGGTTGTTATTTATTTTTAAGTGCCTGAAACCGACCAAAAAGTGTTTCAACATGTGAATGGACATGCAGGCTTATACTAGAACTAATTTGAGTTGATTTATTTTATTTTTAAATTTATTTATTTATTTTTTTACCCTCAAATTTCCATAAAAATTGGACGGAAAAAGTTACCTCACTTTTCCGTCCATTTGTTGATGGAAATTTTAGGGTAATTAAACAAATAATAGTAATAATCAACTCAAATTATCTTTAGGATAAGCATGCATGTCTATTCAAATGTTGAAATTCTTTTTGGGTGGTTTCAGATATTGAAAAAAAAATTACAACCATTAGAAAAACTGCTAACGTGACGGTAGGAAAGTGGTCCCCTTTATTGTGTTTTATGTCATATATTACTTTTATCAATGCATGTCCAGTAATAATAATAATAATAATAATAAGACGATTCTTATACATGTATAGCGCAGATCACCGTGATGTCCCTATGCGCTTGAGAAAAAGAGAAAGAAAGACAAGAAAGGAGAAAACTAGTTTGCAATTCAAGTCTTCTCCACACAGTCAAAAGTTCACAAAGGACACTGAAAAAATGAGAGAATGAAAGAAGCTGAGAAGGCAGAAAATTAAATTAAATTAATTTAACTGTAATAACATGATCAGTAGTTTCAGCCAGTTTAACATTTGGTGGTAAAGGGCTGTACCATGAAGACACTGATAAGTTAACAATATAATCTTAAAATCAATACGAGACCTAATTGGAAGCCAGTGTAAATTCTGCAGTATAGGGGTGATGTGATCATGAGTGCGAGAACGAGTGACAAGCCTAGCTGCAGTGTTTTGAATCCATTGTAATTTAATAATTTGAAGGTCAGGTAAACCGTACAATAAACTGTTACAAGAATCAATACGGCACATACATGTAACTAAAGAATGTTACCAATTTTATGAAGGGCAAATGAAGCAGCATGACAGACATTATTAATATGATTATTCATGGAAAGGTGAGCATCAAAGGTTACTCCAAGGTTGCGAGCTCTAGGAACTGAACAAATGGAGATTTTATCCAAGGCAATATTTCTAATTGGAGAGCAAGATCTATGGCGACTGGTGACATGAATAATCTCAGTTTTACTATCATTGAGTTTCAGACCATTTTTTGTTGACCAAACTTTGATGTCTTTCAAGCAATTTTGTACATTTAGAATGCTAGAAGATTTTTCATTTTGCTTGAAGGTGATGTATATTTGAGTGTCATCAGCATACATCATGCAGCCGATTCCATGATGGTTAATGACATCTTCCAATGGAGAAGAATATAAGGTGAATATGAGGGGTCCGACAACTGACCCTTGTGGAACACCTTGACCTGGAAAATGCAATGAAGATTCATTTTTGCGGATCACCACAGATTGAGATCTGTTTATGAGGTAGGACTTGACCCAGTTCAACACACTGCCACAAATTCCGAATCTCTCCTGAAGGCGGTGAATGAGGGTATTATGACTGATGGTGTCGAAAGCAGCCGAATAGTCCAAGAGTACCAAGATGGCCTCCTGTCCTTTGTCGAGGGCCAGAAGTAGATCATTATAAACCCGTAGCAAGGCTGTCTCGCAACTATGATTTTTCCTGTAAGCTGATTGAGTAGCCGTATTGGACAAATGATCCTGAATTTGTAGAACAGCCAGTCGTTCTATTGTCTTTCCTAAAAACTTTATATAAGCAATTGGTCGATAGTTTTTAAGCTCCTCAGGGTCAAGTTTGGGGTTTTTCAAGAGCGGAGAAATGTGAGCATGTTTGAGTGGGTCTGGGAAGTAGCCTGTCTCCAATGACATGTTAACGATGCGGGTCAGTATTGGAGCCAGTTCATTGATGCACAGCTTTATCAAGGAGGTAGGAACAGGATAGAGACTGCACGTTGTTGACTTCGATTTTGCAGTAAGTGTCATCAGCTGTTCTTCTCGAACTGGTAAGAAACAGTCGAATATTTCCGCTGTAGTACGTACATGTACATGTATAGCTATTCCAGGAATGTCACGATGGGGGATTTCTTTCAGATCTCTGACTATGCTTTCAATTTTGTCAGAGAAATATTTTAGAAAGCGTTCGGTGAGCTGCATGATGTTGTCTTTATCTGAAGGAAGAACCTTAGTTGTTGTTGGAGTGCAGAGCCGATCAATTCTCTGGAAAAACTGCTGTGAGTCGCAGTTTTGCAGAGCGACTGTATTTTCGACACAGCTCTGAAGATTTGGCGATCAATTACCAAATTAGAAGATCGCCACCGACGTTCTAGTCGCCTAAGATTTTGTTTGACAATACGCAAGTCCCTGCAGTACCAAGGTGCGTGTGGTCGACAAGTTATCGATCTCTTTATAACTGGGGAGTGTTTGTCCAATAGACCAGTAAGGACAGATTCATAATGAGTGACAAGTTGATTTAGATCAGAACAAGCTAGGGAATTGAGATCAGACTCCATAATGTCATTGCGAAAGACTTCAATGTCTATTTCATGAAGTTTGCGAAATTGGATTTCCATTTTGACAGCATCTGGTTTGCCTATGCCAAGGGAGCATTTCAATGCAGCGTGATCTGATGACAGGTAGTGCGTTGCAGAAACATCAAAAACAAATTCATCAGGTACACGCGTAAAAATAAGATCCAGCGTGTGACCTTGTTGATGAGTGGGGAAGTTTATATGTTGCTTCAGATTTAATGCATTGACAAAATCAAGAAATTTCTGGGCCTCACGATTACTTTCATCGTTAACATGAAAGTTAAAGTCACCTGCAATGAGAAGGTAATTCTGTTCAGTCAATAACTTCTCAATGAACGAAGCGAATTCACGAAGGAATATAGGACCAGTCAATCGACGATCTTTTGTTATCTGGGGTCTATAGACGATAACCAAGCGAAGCGATTTTTGCTTCCGAGCTGAAATTAGGAGGTTAACATACTCAAATGACTCAAGCATTCCAAACTCCTTGAGTCTGGAATGTCAACAAATGTCAAAGCTCTTGCGAATACAGATTCCGATGCCACCGCTTGATCTGTCCCTCCGAGGAACATGGAGAAATTGGTGCGAAGGCAAAGTAGCATTTAAATCTGCAAGTGATCGATTGTCTCGTTCATCTCCTCTCAGCCAGGTCTCAGTCAGAGCAAGAATGTCGAGACGATTGGAAATAATAAGGTCAGAAATCATGTGAATTTTATTTCTCATAGATCTAGCATTCCACAATGCAAAGTTGGAAAACATAGATCTTTGGCAATGTTCATGTGAGAGAGTGACAGGAGTTTTATTAAGGTTGTGTTTTCTCTTTCCGTTTCTTTTTCCACCTCTTTTCCCTCGTCGAGTTGGACGTTTGGCGGTAATTCCAAGAGATCTTATGGTGGCCCATACAGTGGACTCAATTCTCGCATGACACTTGAGATTGATTAGTGTTGCCTGTTCATATTTTATTATAGACTGTTGTTGCCTGGTTCCCTGCAGCTGCTGTAGATACAAGGTGAGGTTCTTGTCATTAGAGGCGCTAGCCCCATGACGCCCTGGACCAGGGTTAGGATGTACATCACCAGATCGAATTAGAGGTACCTGGAGTGTACAAATGGTATTGCTGTAGTAGGAAATTCTCTTGCCAATGTATTGTGAGTGGACAATGCGTCTGCTTAAAGAGGATTTAATCCATTGAGTGTTTCCTGGAAAACCTCCATTGTAGAATTGAGCAAATCCCAATAGAAGCACACAGTACAATGTAAGCCATTGTGATGTCCTCATTGTCAAGTAGCCGGGTCATTAAAGGCTGACTCAACAATTCAGGACATGTAGATGGTGGGGTAGTAATGGCTACTACTAGCTCTGGTTGATGTTGATCAAAATCGCCGACCGATTAAATCACAGTTAAATATGTAGTGAAATATGACGAAGAACAATTGTCCAGTGGCACCAGTGCTACATGTACATTTGTACATTACAGTTCAACTGTACAAGAGAATTAATGTAGAGAACAAATATCAGAGAGAGGTGTGTGGGCAGCTGTCCAACTGTCCAGCGCTCAACAGCGAGCCAGTATGAGGAGACATTTGAATCAAGACCTCCAAAAAATTATGCATGTCCTTTTCATGTAACAAAAGTTACCAAAGTTTAAACTGTTGCCACCTAAAAAAAAAAAAACTTTCCATGTTGTATTCACATACACGATTTGGGCGTAGCAAATACGATTTTGAGCCGTGAATACGACTCTACGATAATACTTCATTGAAATACGCTAAACAAGCCGCCCCAGTATAATTGTATGTAGTTACAATACAAACAAACAATGAATGAACTATTAAGTGGAAATAAAAATGATGAAAAAATGAAAAAAACAAAACAACAACCTTTTAACCAGTTCGCACCGGGAATAAAACAGTTTTTCCGAACCCCAGTGGCGGGTTTATTTTTACCGCACAAACACGACCAATGGTGCTCACCAGAGCGTGACCGGGGAGACCGCGTCTTCCACTGTATGCTTATGGCTCGTTGCCACGTCGACCGGGAATCTATACAAATATTCCCGAGAATCCTGTGGCGTGTTTCCTCTTGGTAGAGGCAGATTTTATGTATTTCATTGTTTCTCCCAGAAAAAAAACCCACAGATGGCTGAGAGTCATTGATATCCTAAAGGGGACCATTCCACATATCTTAGAAGGGGTGTCAGTTCCCAGAGCTGTGTAGTTTTTTTTTTTCTGGGCTGGAAAAGAAATTACTGCCATATATCTGTGCACAAAATCAACCATCCATTGTGTAAACATAAAGACCCCCCCCAAATCTAACCCACTGATAAGTGGAACCATCTGTTGACCATCAGACTGTGTTGTTTGATGTCTTGCGACAGCCAGTGCTAGGCATAACCCCCAACCCCCCAGACAGAGTGTCTGGGTTGGGTCATGGTTGGGTTACATGCCGGAGAGATAAACCAGACGGTTGTTTACTGTTTGCAAGATTATACAGGAGATAGATACACTACACAGCCGTTGTGTGTCATCTGGGTTTGTAAATAATACCAAACAATAGCTGGGCATGTGGAAGTCATTTAGATGTAAAAAGTCAATGGGGAATGCAGAGAACAATTTTTAATATAATTACAACCTCCGAAACGGGAGCCCTACTGTTTTTTACAGTAGGTAAATTAGGGTGCCACTGAAAAGAGGAGGGGTTATGCCAACGTCTTGTCATCTGGGGGTTGAAAATAATTCTAGACAATAGCAGGGCATGTGGGGAAGTCATTTGGATGTAAAAAGTCAATGGGGAATGCAGAGAACAATTTTAATATAATTAATTCCCTAGGGGATAGGGTTGCCACTGAAAAGAGGAGAGGTGCAACGTTCGAATAAAGTCGTGGGTACCTCCCTCGTCGGAGGGTTAAATGTAAACCGCAGTCGTAGTAAAAAGCGACGATAGCGGGATTAGCGGCGAATTCACACGATTATGTACGTATCACACACAAGCGCGAGCGCGCTGGATTCGACTGCCTACCTACCACATGTACCCTGTACATCTGTACATTATTTGCAAGATCGTACCCATTGATCTCTATTACATAATGGGGAATAATGAGCATACCCGTGGGGAATGAGGTTGTCTGTGAGGTAGCTTGTGTGTACACGTGTACATGCGCGCATAATTGTGCTCGCGCACGTGCATTACCTTTTAATTTCTCGAAGCTTCTTTGCAAGTGCGACTTCAGTGTCAGGCATGCAGGCACTGCTTACTGCGGAATTCTGCGCTTACGGCGCATAGAATCACACGCTTTTTATGGCGCCGTTAGCGCAGAATTCTGTGGTAAGCAGCACCATGAAATTGGGCCCAGGTAGGTGAGCTAGGGCTAGGCCTAGCTAAGGCTATCAATTTGTTATTTGCCTTCGAGACCCCAAGAAAGAGAACAGTTAGTATTAATAATCAAAATTTCTAACGTGATTGATGCATGGATTACTAATTTGGAAGATCATTATTGTGAGCTTTTTAAGATAATTGTTATAATTTCATAATTTTTTCATTGAGTATTTTCCTCCAATTTTCTCTGCCCCCGGTCCCACTACCGCCAGCGGGGTTCACACCACCGCCAGCGGGGTTCACACCGAGTGCGGCGCTGACATTGCCCAAAATCCGGACAATATGCATTTTTTAGCGTTAGATTTTTGCGATTTTTTTGTTTTTTTTTTCAATAGATGCTACTCTTTTTTTGAATTCAATGTTGGCATCTCTGTATTCATTTGTTGAAACAGACTACATGTATGTTACAGTGTTCAAATAAAAAAAAGTCTGACTGTTGAAACCAATGCATTAAGTTGTGAGACTCTTTTGTGCATGTCAAAGTGCCTACAAATGTAACAAAGTTATTGTGGAATTGCTCATTTGTTTCCTTTTAAAAAAGGGATAAATTGCAGATATGTAATTTCATCATATTTAAACAACAAATTAAGCATTATGGTCAAACCGTGGTCAAACCCACAATAATGATGATTATAAATTAAAAAAATAATTAAAATCAAACAAAGTGCTGGTTGAGACAAGAACTACATTTGTACAATGTACATGTATTATCTTATCAAGAAACTATTATCTTATTTGTTTTGGGACCGTCTGATATTACTGCATCATGTTCCTCAATCGTAGATTGGGGACATGGATCGCCCCCATCAGATCTGAAATGAGACTTGCCTATTTTAATCCCCTCGGGATATTGTATTAATTATAGATTTTGTCAAACGCCAATAAATTGTTGTTCCTATCGCAAATTAGATTGTACAAAAAATAATAATTTAATATCAGGAATGTATAAAAAAGGCAAGTGGCACAAGGCTTAACGTTATTAGGAAAAGAATGTCAAATCCAACCGCCACTTTTAAAGGTTTTGTAGGTTTTCGTGTGACAGCATGAACATCTCTTTGAATTTTTTTTCCTTCTTCTCAATGAAACTTATCTAACCAAAAAATATAAAATAAAATGGAGAATTTAGCTGTTGCAAACTGCTTACCAACCTAAAGGACCTGTAGTGTAAATGCAAAATTAATGTTATTGGCCTTACATGTATGTATGTTTCACACCTACATGTAGCAGGTTCTTTCTCAAAGACAAAGTGAGACAGGAGAAAACAAGGTACATACATAAACATATTGTAAGAGAGGAAGTTAGTCAGGTTTGAAATGAACACAAAAGAAGAAGATACAAATCTTATGGTAATGTGGCCTCAGATCTTGTGGTGGGCACCAGTGGAGTGACTCTTGAAGGAGTTCGACTCCAAGATACGTTCCTGACAGGTAACACATCTAGAAGTGCACCTAAACATTCCATGCTGGATGGGAGAAATGGAACTGTCAGTGGGCGGGACCTCAGCTCGGACAAGGAGGTCCTTCAGGCTAGGAGGGCATCAGCTGGGACAAGGAGGTCTTTCAGGCTAGGAGGGCATCAGCTTGGACAAGGAGGTCACTCAGGCTAGGAGGGCATCAGCTTGGACAAGGAGGTCACTCAGGCTAGGAGGGCATCAGCTTGGACAAGGAGGTCCTTCAGGCTAGGAGGGCATCAGCTTGGACAAGGAGGTCACTCAGGCTAGGAGGGTATCAGATTGGACAAGGAGGTCACTCGGGCTAGGAGGGCATCAGCTTGGACAAGGAGGTCCTCCATGCTAGGAGGGCATCAGCTTGGACAAGGAGATCCTTCAGTCTAGGAGGGCATCAGCATGGACAAGGAGGTCACTCAGGCTAGGAGGGCATCAGCTTGGACAACAAGGTCACCAGCTTGGACAAGGAGGTCCCTCAGGCTGCGAGGGCATCTGAAAGCAATCATAGGCTCCTCAGGAAATGCACGTTGGAGCCGATCTGAGGTGTGGACGATATGGTGGTTAGCACTGGTTATCTGATGTACAGTGTATGGGGAGTATAGAGAGAGATGATAGGTGACAACAAGAGGAATCTTCTTATTGGCACAGTCTCAGGTTGTGGGCTTCTCAGAAAGTACTGATAGCCTAGGCATAGACTCGACTTTCTTGATGGCTTGATGAACGGCCCGTGAACTGTGACCTCTGGACACAAGGTGCTTCTTGAGTACCTGTGAATGCTGCAAAAAGTCAGTCATTAGAGCAAATACGTTGTAGTCTGAGGGCCTTGCTATAGGCTATGCTGGTCTTGTTTCTATCAAAATTGTTTTATTATTTTTTTATTATTTTGCATAAGCACAACATGAAAAGACAACAGAAAAGAAAAAATACTATCCTGCTAACAAATGCTGTGTTAACAGCGTTTGTGCAAATGTTGTCAACACAATTCATATGAATTGTTTATTATCAATATTCATATGAACATACACAGTGCACAGTTATAATCAGCACATTGACACGAAAAGTTGTCCACAGCGATGGTGTTCATGATGTACCTGAGCTGTAAATCTGGAACTCGCGCGCTGTTTGTGGCATGTGGTCTGAACATTTTAAATACGTGTAAGGACACAATACTGACTAACTTTCATGGTGCACAAAATGATCTTGATTTTCTTAAATAATTTGACTATTTTGAACTGTTTTTTATTTTAGATAATAATTATTTGTATGTATGTTTAAGAGACAAATAAAGATAAAATAAAGTGTGAATACGTGTTGTGTTACTTTTAATTCACGTTTACAAACCGATTTTCTTGCCAAAATGGCGTCTAAAAACGGGACATTAATTGAACCAAAGTTTATCAAATCAAACACTTTACATATCCCTTAGGCCATGTTTTTTTAATAACTTGGATTACGGAATCGCCGCTCGAAAAAATCGCGTTTCTGAAAAAATTTAAAAAAATCCCCGCCCGAAAAATCAAATTTTGTAGTAAAAAAAAAAAAAAAAAAAAAATCCACAACACTTACAACAGTGCCACCGATCGCGTACAAAACACCATCGTGTACAAAACAATACTTTTAGATCACATTTTCTTCAAATACAACAAGATCCCTACAATACATGTACAGTAAATGTGTACACGTACCGTGAGCCAGTGAACGGAGAAAAAAATCGCGGCCGATGTATGATGGAAACCAGACCAATGTTATGCATTCACGTACAAAAGTGCGAGTCCGTTTATAGACTATACTATTTGCCCAAGTGCATACATTGGCCATTTAGTAACAACTACATGTACGTGCATCGCGCGACTTGACCTCACGGCCCAAACTCATGCAATCGATTGCTGTGTCAACAAATGGTCTGTGTGTGCGAATTTGTTTAGGGTCGCGGCGTAAAGTTAGGGTCGGTCAGAAACCGGAAACAGAACATTTTGTTAAGCCTAAACACTCGCGACATTCATTCAGTGACTTTCTGCTTTTGTCTACATAAATTGTGTATAATGTACGTGTTTTAGAAGCCGCCTGCGTGCCTTCGGTATTTTTTTTTTTCGCCCCGCCCGATTTCGTGAGCTCGGAATTCCGTAATCCCGATCATTTTCTTTTTTTTTTTTTTTTTTTTTCCCCAATCCCCGCTCATTTTTTGTAGCTTACAAATCCGTAATCCAAGTAATAAAAAACAAACGGCCTTACTTATTTTCCTCACGATGTGCATATAACTTGAGTAACTTAATGAAGAAATAATCTGGCTCCTAAAAAAAAAAAAAAAAAAAAAAGATTTCACGAACCTCAAAAATGATCGCTAAATCTGTGTTCACATTAGTTACACATCGTGTCCGCCAAATCATACGATGTTAAAACGGCCAGATATTTTTTTTTACAAAACTCATCCTTACCAAACCAAGCCCTTTTTTTATTGGGAATAAGCTACATACACGTAATCATGGTGTAAACATTTTTTTGCTTTGACTTTTATTGTTGGGTACTAGACTGAAAAGTGGACACCATGTAACTTACGTTAACTTTCACACGCCAATCGAGAAAATACAACAGGGAGGAAAACCTACTTGGCACATTATCTCTCCAATGCTATTTTCAAGTACAAGGGTGTCCATTCTCATGACTTCCAAGTAAATTACAACTTTCCACCAATATTTTTGTTCAAAACCCCGTGTCCCATTTTTGTCAGCCAGTATTGTGTCCTTTACACATACACAGTACATTTAATTTACATACATTTTGTATTTTGCCACTTACCATTAATTTGCACTTAATTAAAACCGAGTTATTATACTAATTTTTAATAGAACCCACATTATTTAACCCCCCCCCCAAAAGTTTACAAATAACCTTGAAATATAAACAAGAAAGCATCTAATAAAGATTTTGACTTAATACCTTGCCAGAACCGGCAGTAGGTTACAGTTCACACAGAATGTGTCGCCGTCCACTGAAATGTGTATGCGGTGTGAAAATTGCATTATTATGAGCAGTGCGTGAAAAGTTTGCGTATTGCATGATCGTATGTCTCAATTGTGATTTGACTATAAGTACATGTATATATGTATGCTTATTAACATAAAAAGGTATACTTTTAACCAAAGATACGGTACTCTAAAGTCGCTTGTGCCTCTGTATATTTGTCAGTCACTCTACATATCTTTGGCTGATGAAATTACAAGGGTGGTGACTATTTGGTAAAGCATAATACTGGTAGTAGTAGTACTATACTGGTATCCAGTCATAACGCCCTATTGTCAAACTACCCCTGACTATTATGCCCCTGACCCAAAAAAAACCTGACCAAAAAAACACCCATCGCCATAAGTTAAAGGGACAGTATCGTCACGATCAGAAGCAGACTTTCAACAGAGTATGGAATTGGTGTCCTACATGTACAGTTTAAGATGAACTGAAAATAATACCCTGCAAGTCTGCTCAGACATGACGATACTGTCCCTTTAACGCCTCTGATCATAACACCCCATCGCCTAAGTATATTATTGGGATTTATTTGTGTATACAAAAATAATTCTTAGATAATTTCTCAAAAGAGAAGTATCCTACAATATTGGATTTTATGGCAAAGTTGTCTGTTTGAATAAGAGTACATGTACCTCATTATTGTGCTGTAGCAGATAAGAGTTCAAGGATACATTACACCTCAGTATCTAGGATTTCCTATAGTTGCACATGGACATGGACATGAATTATTCATACATTACAAAAACAAATATTGGTCAGGCTCACCCAGTACCTTAAAAAATAAATAAATAAAAAATAATAATAAAAATGGGCATTATATGTATGTACCTCCAATTACGATATAAATAAAATCACAATGAGGACACACTTTGGGCCATTTTGAGAACTTGTAACACAACATCTGCCTGCTGTTAGAGTACAACGTCAGGTAAAACAGGAGTAAAATCATTACTGTAGCATTACTTTGGCATACATTTGGGACTCCAACTGAAGGTATTGAGTAAGGAGTCCCATTGGGGCTAATTGCATCATACATGTAACTTTTGGAATCTCTTTTGGTATTTTAACATTTTAAATGAAAACATTTTGTATTATTACTTGAAGGTGCGATGCGATCTGACTGGTCATGAGATGCCTTGTAATCCGAGTGCAATGAAAAGCTACATTAATGGCAGGAAGTATCAGCGATTACAGGAATACAGTAGCTGTGACTTTGAGAAATACAAGCCTCACATTGTACCCAGCAAAAAAAAACACCAAGAGTAAGACAAATACATACAAGATTAAAACCAGTTTATACTTTTGGTAATGTCTGTAAATGAATACTTTATTTAAGAATGAAAAGTTACAATGTACATAAGTCTTATCTTATTTCATTGTGTCTTTAACAAGAAAATTTTGACAATGCATTTAGATTTTTCAAAGCTGTTTCAACCATCCAGTCGGAACAGGTATTGTTTCTGTCAAAATATGTATTTTGTTTTATTATTTCGCGTTAGCACAACATGAAAAGAAAAAATATCATAATTCTTTGTTTCCACAAAACCCCATTAGCTTAACCTGGAGTCCTGTTCCGAAACCAAAGTCACACTTACATGTACCATTATCACATCAGGACAAAAATTATACGATAAACCATGATATGACTTACTCATTAGATGTAATTACATGATGTAGGTCACAATTCATAATGAATTAGTCATGTGACAGTCGTATGAATATAACTAGGCAATCTTGTTACCACCATATCTCAAGTATACATGTACATCCAATCCTCAATTTGTTTTAAGTTATGCGCTTTTAGATACTGTAGATGTGCATTTTGGCATAACATTTCTTGTGACGTCATCATGACATCATTATGACATCATTATGATGTACATGTAACATATAGTGCATTATTCATAACATGTATGTATATAAGACATTGTCACAAAACTTGGCAGGGTTGTAGTTTTATATCACAAGTTTTGAAGTAGCATTACTCTGACGTCATCAGATGGCAAATTAGACAATTAGGTAAAAAAACACAATTTCTCAGCTATAAACTAATTTTTAAGGTTAAAACCTTCATAAATTGGCTTTAATCAGAGTAAAGATCACAACATCATATTCGTTGGCATGCACAGTATTGTTGCACCAGGATCCATCCGTGAAGTTCATACATGTACATGTATATCTTTTTGCAGACAAAAAAGCAAAAACAGAACAGCTTTGTGTTCATCCAAAGGACAAACACTAAAACACTAATCTCTGGTTCTAAAATGAAATTTACATCTCCGAAGGACAAAAATTCATACTTTGATCAATAATACTTAAACTAAAATAAATTGTAATGTCAAACAAAAGTTAAACTACATAAAGTTTATTAACTGTTGATCACAGTTTTACATAAACCTTACTCAGTGTAAAGTTATTGACTGTCTGAGGTGCTATTTTCCAACTGAATTAATATTACAAATTCCATTTTATAATAAACAAACACAAAGTTCATGCATGCTTTTTCACTAAATATTTGGGTAAAAGACATAACATCAGAAGCTTAAACTTGAACAAGTTGGTTCAGTGTATGTGGATATCAAATAGAGAAAATACTCATTAACCCTCCTAAAGTCCTATGACTACAAGGGTTAAAATCAGTCAAAATGTTGATATACTTGCCAGGGTATATCTAGTACACTTAAAAGTCAAACACTGTCATGCCTCACGTGTGGTAAGTACATTTACATGTCAAAATGAGTTGACCGTTTTTGACTGGTAAAAGCATTGTCTTGTATTGTTCAGGGTGGTCAAAATGACAGTAAAAATGGTCAAAAATGCCCTGTGTACACATTTGGTTCAACAGTCAAAACAGGCAGTTGACTAATTTTGACCTAGAGCTGTAGCTACTGTACTTGCCACTAAAGTTCACCTACATGTATAGTAGGAGGGTTATGTGTAAAGCAGTTTGGGCAACATGACCAATGATATACTCTCCCTTTAAATTTAATACCAAACATTCTGAGGGATATCATTCTTCTTCTTTTGTGTGACACAATAGTAGATTATACTATTTAAATCAAGTTGAGTGAGCCACCTGACAGCTCTATCAGTGGCTTCATGCTGTTCTTTGGGGGGGTTCCCTGGAATCCTCTTAGCCAGCAGTCCTGCACCACATGCGCAACTGTCTGGTCTTCGTGTCCACATGTACATTGTGGAGTTTCAGTCAATTTCCACTTGTGCATGTGGTGGGCAATACTTGCGTGAAGGGTTCGTATGTGGTTGAGGGAGCACCATTGATATCTGGATAGATCAAAGGGGGGGGGGGGCTCTATGGTGGGATCAGCAATCAGATGACCATTTGGGACAGCTGCTATTTCCCACTGTTGACACCAGTGTCGGCTGCTATCGGCCCTTTTATCCAGTAAAGCTTCTGTGACTTTAATGTTAGTCTTGGGGGAACTGTAAGCTCTTTGTGGATATCACACTGGCCCACTTTGTGTAATAATAGACTTGGGTTATATAACAACTAACAATAATAGGGGGCACCCTATATATTTATGTGTAATAGCATCATATATCACCTGTACTGTACAGCAATTTATTGTCTCAGTACATGCACATATGTACAGTTTTGTATGTATGTACAATTGTACATGTAAAGATACATGTACAGTAGGATCAGACATTCAAATGGATAATGATTTGATTACTTCAAGTTCAGCCCCAGCTCTGGTGACTTACTGAAGTATAAACATGATCAAGCCTTGAATCATTATTTATTTATTAGGTAGATCATTTGTAATTTGATTTTAGAGTGATAAATTGACCTGTCTGAATGTTTTTTCTCTTAATTTGTAGGCATCAACTGTTCTGCACATTAACTTTACGTCACATCAGTAGATTACCAGTTGATGTAGAAAGACACATCAAGGGCAAGAAATATAGAAGGGCTTTAGCAAAATGTGAGCAAGTAATATCCAATATGAGGTGATAATTACAATTAATCAATGTACAAATTGAATTGAATTCCTATTGTATAATCTACAAACAAAACAAAAGTGTCAGTTAATGGAGCATCTCAAAAGTGGGTTGAGTATTCCAGCGAGCATACCTTGACCAGTCCATTAGACTGCGGGAATGTTCCATTGGTATATTCTAAATACCAACACGAAAATATTCTCCCTCAGGTAGGGGTGGACGATATTACGATAATATCGTAATGATACGATATTCAAAAAATTATCGGCTAAATCGGTTATGGTTTTGAAGCTATCGAAATACATATCGCCATGTTGACGATATTCCAAAAATTTATCAAATTTATGTCGCTCTCTTTAGTTAAAATATTGCCGGAGTGATAAATTGTCTCCAAATTTCATGTCATTATACGGTAATATCAACGAAGTTACGGTACCATGAAGAGCTAAAATAAAATGTTGCCACTACTTTCACACATGGTCTTTTTTGTGCATTGTGCTCCTGGTTGCCGTGTGGACTTTAACTGAAGCCTGGTCCAAGTATCACGTGGTACACTCTCCTGGAATAATCGCACTGGTGTACATTGTGAGGTTGTTCACACTCAGAGGATGTCGGATACCGTGATAAAAGCATGGATGATGACCGCTGAACTTTGCGTGCATTTATAAACCACGGGTTTGTTTATGGATGTCACAGTGAGTTCTTTTTATGAAATGTTTGTCGCACAGAGTGGCAAAAATCTAAGAACTTGGCTCATTTTGGAGCAACTGTTTGGAGTAACTGTTTATTACCTACACAACTTCCCTGTAGAACTTGCATGTACAGTACATGTAATAGTTATTTCAGTGTCCAATGTCGTTAATGTATGATACATACATTTTTTCACGTATTTAAAAAATCCGCGTATTGAGACGACGATAATATTGTATATCGTCGATATCATGGCCGTTGATAATCGACTATCAAAAACTATCATCACCCCTACTCTCAGGGGAACATTCCATTCTATTGCACCTAGAATGTGCAAGACTTTTGAGATGCTTCCTAATTGAGCTCCAGTACAGAATTTATTTTGCATCATTCATACATGAACAGGTACATGACTAACATGTATCAAACGTACTGTTGTAGTTCTCTGTAGTATTCTATTATTTCAGTACAGACTTTTAAGTTCAAATGTTCAATAATACACAGCTGTAGTCTTGCAATGGAGAAAGAAACATGAGTCTAGTAAATAATAATAATAATAATAATAATAATAATGTGGACTTATATAGCGCACGTATCCACCAAACTGGTGCTCAAGGCGCATTATATTATTTACCCCTGCTCATCAGGCTCATAAATCATTCCTGAAACCATCTCAGCTCCCTGGGGAGTATACAGCTCAGTTGCTGCCATTACAGCACATATAGGGCTAATCAAACACAACAACCAACTCTGCCCTCACAGGTACCCATTTACCCCTGGGTGGAGAGAAGCAATTATGGTAAAGTGTCTTGCTCAAGGACACAAGCACCATGGTCGCGGCTGGGATTCGAACCCACATTCTGACGACTCAGCCATCAGAACACAAATCCGATGCACTAAACCGCTTGACCATGTGTCTTCAAATTACATGTACATCAATTGGCACCAAAGGCTACAAATGTAAAGATACATGTAGAGTGACATTTAAGTTTAAGGGTTTTCAATAATCTCTTCATGGTACATGTAGGTCATGGAGATATTCTACAATAACTATCTTATGAATTTCTTTGTATATCTCAAAAAGAAAAATCAATGAACTTCTATGTAATAGTGCAAGAAAACTGTACAACATAGTAAATAGAATTTAACCAAATGGTACCTGCAAGAATGTGCGTTTTTACACATTTTTTTAATGAATGGAACACTTAAAATTAGCAGAGGCTAGTTGCTTTAATTTTAAAGAGGCACTCTAAGGTCAAATTCAGTTTTGTGATGCACTCATTTTCCAATAGATAGAGTCCTTATGAAAAAAATTATAAGTCTCTAACTCCACTTTAAAGTGGTGTAACATATAATTTTATTTGATACCCTTTCAGAGCGATATTTGAAACATGACGTCACTATTTTCTTACGGTAAATGAGTCTGTAACATTCCATACAGGAATTTTTTGTTTGTTAAAAAGTAAATTTCAACGCCGATTTGATAAAATATTGTGGAGATTCAGGAATGAACTGCAAATTCACCGTACAAAAATGTAGAGATCCATTTATTTGAAATGTGACGTCACTGTTGTCTTTGGATGTTAACAAATTTCACACAGGAAGGTTATCAAATAAAATGACATTTTACATCACTTTAACGTGAGGTTAGAGACTAATTTGTTTTGTAATTTTTTCACACTGTAATAAGGACTCTAGTTATTGGAAAATCACAAAACTAAATTTGACCTTAGAGCCCCTCTTTAAACATAATTATGTACAGATACATAAATTATTGTTTTTGAGAACCAAGTACTAAAGTTAAAGGGAAGCTATACTTTTCATTGATGACTGATGAGGGAAAACAAACATCATGATAACCAAATGATACAGACCGTTTGAGTTGACATTTAATAGGAAGATGGTGCTGTGCAAGGTGAACGTGTTGACAATGGCAATTATTAATATTTTAGAAGCAAATGATTTCAGTTCTCAAAAAGGTGAACATGTGGAGGAAGGGGCTAGTTCAAATGTCAAACGTTGTACATGTTTGGTCAAATATACATACATCATATACCACACATCTATCTATACATCTGGCTCCATATGATATCATATGAGTCACGTATAAAAATATATACCTTTCTGCATCGTTATTTTGAAGTTGAATCTGTTTATTTATTATTTTTTTTACAGACAATGAGTGTCAGAGTCTTGGTGTGCCATTCAAACCATGTGGTAAAATTCCTCGTAAAGACAGAATGGAGTGGGATTTTGACCATGGAACAAAAAGCAATAACACGGACTCTGAGGCCTCAGAAGCAGAATCAGATGACAGTATGTCTGACCTCTTACCAGGTAGGAATCAAAACAACTGTCTGACCTCTTACTAGGTAGGAATCAAAACAACTCTCTGACCTCTTACCAGGTAGGAATCACAACAACTAAAACTGAATTTATACATGTATCTTCAGCAAATTAAAGTTGCCTCTGAAGGGCTATTTCAAAGTTTTTTTTGTAATTTTTGAAAAATAAAAAAGCGGCCATGACACCTAAGGCCAAAATATAAGTCCAGTTTCTGGTCATAGGTCGGCTTCAAAATCGGTGCGGTGATGCGGCTTTTTTTTGTTCTTTTTTTTTGTGGTAATCTTTTATTTTTTTTGCCAACCAGTGAAATATATGATACATGTATACACGATTATGGGAACAGACCAAATTTTCCATACTAAGAGGCTAGGAGGTCTTACAAATCGGGCAAATGTTCATACCTGTATGTAAAAAAAGTCGTTTAAAACATAGCATGACAGAATTCCAATTGATCCAGCAATTTTGGCTGCAATTGGACATCGTTTCATACCAAAAAAAAGAAAAAAGTTAAAAATGCTGATGCACGGGTCGAAGATGACGCGCGAAGAGATCAGAAACTGGAGACTTTGTTTTTGGCCTAAGTGCCCCGCTTATAAAGACTGGTCAGATCACACTTAGATTTAAGATTTAACAAGCAGGGCACTTAGTGCAAATGTTATGTGAATACTACTTAGTCAGTCGTCTAAGTTAGGTATGTAATTGGGATGCTTACAATTTTGTGACTTAAGTAGTTTTGTGAATACTGCCCCTGGATCCCTGGATTCCTGGATTCCCTCCTTCCCTTTGATTCTACCCCATCTTAACACCGTTGGTAACAGCGGCAGATCCAGAAATGAAATGGGGGGCGGGAGTTGTTGCAAAAATTGAGACAAAGTTTTCAAATGGGAATATATCAATTTTTGAAATGCGTAGTATTTGAGCTGAATATTTCACAGGTTGATTTTTATACATTCATACAAAATAGACCAGTTCATTAAGCCCCACCCCATTACGTATTGACCAATCACCAATTGTACAAAAGTTTCACATGTTAAAATAGCTGTAGCGTGTCAATGATAAATGTAAGTAAGCTGCCATTATGTATGTACGGGCTGTGTGTGCGCATGGTGGGCGGATGAGGCTCATTTTTTGTACCTACGTGTGCCGTTGCTAGGCAGCTACTATGGTGGGTGGAGCTTATTGGATCGGTCTATTATAATGCATATAATGCCTTTTATCAAATGTGTACTGGGGCATTGAGTAAAAAAAAAAAATGTTTCGCTTATTTAAATATTGCTACAGCTGCAGATTTTCAAACTGATTCCGACAAGGATGGTGATAAACTAGGAGAAAAATCAGAAGATGATGTAGAAAATATGGACGTTAGTGACACTAAGAAGAATGTAAAACAAAACATTTCAGACAAGAAAAGGTGCAAGGTAGTATTTGTTCCATGGTGTCTCAGTGGGGGTGTGGAGGGGGGATGTGCATTGTTCATCAGAAGGTTCCAAATGAATGTGAATAATGTGAATATTTAGCCAAATGTACATGTAAGCAACACAACATAGTGAGCTGAACCTTTCACATGTTAGCTGTTTTATATATTAAATGAGACATAGAAGATTTAATGGTATATTTTCTCTTTAACCCTAACTCCCGAGACAAAGCCAGTTGGAGGATTTTGTTTTAATACAATGCCTTGGGAGTTAGAGTTAATAACAATCAAGTAATGCTTTTTGTACAAAGTATACAAATATTGGGTTCCTTAGAGGCCAATGGGAGCATTTATTATATCACAAGAGATAACATCTGGACTGTTCCATTTTCACAAGGTGAAGCTCACATTGGCCTAAAATAAATATTTGTTTTACATGTATATAACTCACACATACTGTAGATCCTTGTCATTTGATATTTTTTCAGTCCAATCAGTTCAGATGTTTATACTAAGTGATGATTTTTAATAAATGCTCTCATTGGAAAAAAAATTACTGAACTTTTTTGTATAACTAATTATAGATCTTTGTAATTTGATGCCTAAAACTCAAAGTTAAACATGAGTGCCCTTTATACATGGGATGCCACCTCTAGGGCAACAAGACAAACCTCATAACCCACTATTTAGCACTAAATTGGTTTTTGGTATCAGTGTTTTTTCATTGGAATGTCCGAACATGCTTGATATTGTTGAGATAGTTGAGTATGTAATTGTGACACCTGAGAGTATTTTATCTTGTTAACTAGAGATACCTGGTTGTCTACTAGATAAATATATTTGTTACGTTAAACCAGATCAGTAATTTAATACAAATGTTACAACTAATTAAACTACAAATGGCATTACTCCATGATGTTTGTTGCGTTAAGGAATTATAAGCCTCTATCAGAATTATGCTGGTTAACAGTGCTTATTATTAAATACAAAAATTTCTATAGTTGAATGTTAACCCAAAAAGATAATTATATACAGCATAATGAATGATAATAATGACTCTTGTCAAGTACATTTTGAAAGGGTCTGACAATAAATTTATTCAAATGTTTTTCTTCAATCGCCTATAGAACAAAATATGTTCTGTAATTAAGTCCTTTTACGTTATTATTGCTCTGAGCCCACACACACACACACACGTGTGTAAACGCCTGCAATCGGGGACATCCTTTGTCAAATTTCTTTGTCCAAAAAAGCGGGGACATATTGTTCTCCATTGTGATAGCAACCGGGGACTATTGTCCCTTTTCTTATATGTCCCCGGTTTGAATGCGCTCACACACGCACACACACACACACACTCTCACACAAGTTGATAAGTGGGGTATTCCTTTGTTCGTTCTATTATCCATTTTCTATAGAATTCTCCAGTGGGGTACCAGATTTTCTATAGATTCTTTGTGGGGTACCATTGTTCCATTGTGTTTGGTACCCCACAACGAATGGTGTGTAAGAACACACATTCCCGCACGGGGCGTTGTGGGGACAAAATACAAAGGATTTTGGGGATTAAAAACGTTGTGGGGACACACAAAATGTCCCCACAGCTATGTAATTCCGGATCCCTCTTTTGTTCTCTGTCCCCCCGCCAGTGCTCGAACACACATTCCACTTGCAGGCGTTGTGGGGACAAACAAAGGATTTTGGGATTAAACGCTAGGGGACACACAAAATGTCCCCACAGCTAAGTAATTCCGGATCCCTCTTTTGTTCTCTGCCCCCATAACGCGGCCAGTGCTCGAACACACACACACACAGACCTTTGTTGCTATCACTATGTGGACATTCCTTTGTTCTCATGTACATGTACTTAAGCACAGAAATTTCTTAAAATCGTTCCCATTTCACACAGAAGAGTGTTTTGAGAGCGGTTTTCGTTTTTTTTTTCCGATGATATTCGTACTTTTCCAAAGTTCAAAAACACTGTGTGGACGTGTGTAAGTCCACACAGTGCACAGAGTTCCTACGCTGTGTGGACATCCTTTCTTCCGAAGTCCACATAGTGTATGCTACGCCTGCGCACACACACACACACACACACACACACACACGTGTGTACAACCACATAAAAGGCTTGTTTCCCGTTGTGTGATCCCCGCTACTGCCATTACCCAGGTTGTTTGCATCTGACCGGGGCTTGATCCCTGGCTACTTGGCAGATATGGTTTGGCCTCTGACCTGGCCCCATAGAGCAATAGATAATTAGCATAAGTGGACCACCAACCAACATAGGGGCTGGTTAGCTCAGTTGGTAGAGCGATTGTACGGTATTCGAGAGGTCGCGGGTTCGAGTCCGGCATCAGCCAATTTATCTTTGCTCGCTACCCATTAATAGCCATTAGTATTATACTCTTCATCATAGCCATTAAAATACATATATATATATATATATATATATATATATATATATATATATATATATATATATATATATATATATATATATATATATATTAATGGCTATGATGAAGAGCATAATTAAGGGGAAAGTACAAAATTGGTAATATTGGCAAAACTGCATAAGTGTACTAAAAATAGGTACATGTATTAATCAAACCAAACCATCTAAGTTCAGTCTAAGTGTGAAAAAGCATTCACAGTTTCTTATAAAAAATATCTGGCAAGGTTGTGAAAATCTGCATGCTCTGTTATGTTTTCTCTGAAATGAGAGCACTTCAGACAATGTTTTTTTCAGGATGATAAAGTACCTTTTCCAGCATCAACTATAAGCTTTCAACTTATAATTATTTGTTAGTTTAGTAATCCGGTAATTAACAATGGTGTACATTCCCTTAAATTAGCTTACTTTATCTGAGATACATGTATATTAATTCAAATTTAAATTTGTAATTAAAATATTTTTTTCCCTTTTAGAGTTTTCAAGATGATTCCAAAAAGGCTGGCATGGAATGTAAGAAATCAGGAAAGCATGCATCATTTAGCAAACATGTCAAGAAGTTTAAGCACACAAGATGACTGTTCAAAATCTATATGCAAAGGTATGTTTCATGCATAAACATTTGCACACTATTGAAACATTTTGAATTTGATCAGATTGTAAAATAATTGTATGCATGTAGGTTATTACCAACTTAAAACAAATATACACCTCTACATACATAAATGCTAATACAACCACACACAACTATTCATACTCAGTTATCATAGTTAAAAATAGTACTTCCAACATGCTGTTCAATCCATCTGGTAAATCTGGAAAGTCTTGTATAAAATCCAAATCTCCCTATCTGACCACACCCTTCCCCCCAACTAACAATACCTATCTGTACCCACCGAGGACTCCCAGATAATTGTCTCATAACTGGCCCCCCCGAGTCCCCCTTGCATGCATCAAGGTTTCCATCTGAATATCCAGCACAAAATGAAACATCAGAGTTGAAGTCAAGTACAGTGTTACATTTAAATATTTTACCATTCTCTAAAGGTGCGTTACATTGATCGTTTCTTTTTATAGGAATTGCAAGTTTCTTGAGGCGAGATGATTCACTTCTTTGGACCTTGTCTTGACAGCCAGCATTTTCTGGTATGTCATATGATTGTGTCACACCCCACCCTATTACGAAGGGGTTTTCTCCACGTGGTGAATAAAGAGTATTTTCTGTTAAAAAAAAGAAGAAGAAAAGACAGTAGCAAAAAACAAGAAAAAAATTATGATCAAAATAATGATTTTGCTGTTGTGATAATGTTAGGCTGAGGATTAAGGGCTGCCCTTCTTTATCTGAGAGGGGTTATTTAGGAACTGGATACAAACTTTTGCTTATTGCTTGTCAAATTCTGAATGGGGCACTAGGGTGGGGGATATGCTCCCACCCCATATTTACCATATTTACCATATTTACCATATTTATGCCGTTTGAGCGTAGGGTCATACAGGTGAAAGGCATGTCTAAGGTTTCTGGTCATAGGTTGGCTTTAAAATCAGAGTGGTGATACGTTGTTGTTGGTTTTTTTTTTGGTAATCTTTTTTTTCCCTAACAAGTGAAATACGTAATGCATGTACAGTGTACATGTCTACTCGGTTATTGCAACCAGACCAAATTTGCCACACACAAAGTACGGTGGCTAAGAGAGGCTTCACAAATTGGGTAAGGGTTCATACCCCTATGTGAAAAAGTTATTTAAAACACAACAAGGCAGAATTCCAATCGATCCAGCAATTTTGGCTGCAAGTGGACATCATTTCATACATTGTAGCAAACAAAAAGAAAACTACATGTAAAAATGCCGACATGCAGTTTTGAGGCAAGGTGCCTGGAGACCAGAAACGGGATACTTTTTGTTTTGCCCAAGTGTAGAATAGGTAGTTATGAATTAACACTTACCATTCACATTTAGTTGTGGCATGCAGATGGTTCTCACTCTGGGGCTCAGTGTTGCAAAACGACGCAACCTCAGAAGAGCAATATCATTATCCAATGACCTAGCATTAAACGATGTGTGTATTATCACTGCATCTTCACCATCTTCATCAAGTTCATACACCATGGATTCATCAAAATTTCGGATTAAAGTCTTGTCATTCATACCTAAATAAATATAGCATAACAATCCAATGGTAAAAACTCCAACATTTACATTGCTACTTGTACATGTATCTGACTACTGTACATTTGTCTGCAAATACATGTATGTAGTTGGTAGCCTACATGCAACCTGTACCTGCTTGTAATAATATACAAATATTGAGTGCTTCATAGTAAAATGGTCGTATTGTTTACAAAGTTCAGGATATCATCACAGTGCAAAACCTATGGAAGGCAAAATAATTGTTGCACTCAGTTGTTTTAACGTTTGCATATTATGCAATGTGACACATACGACCTTGTTGCATACGACCTTGTTGCTCTGACACGACGGTATGTAGTTGGTAGCCTACATGTACATGCAACCTGTACCTGCTTGTAATAATATACAAATATTGAGTGCTTCATAGTAAAATGATTACAGTGTTATTCAGGATATCATCTGGACAGTGACATTACATGTGGCAAAATAAAGGCACTCAATATTGGTTTTATACTCACACCCACAAAATCCTTGTAATTTGATACCAGTTGATCATAAAGGGATCCATTCACTTGGTTGCCAGCATCAATAGGAACGCATTCACATGGGATCTACAATCCCGGCCAAAATAGTTGGGACATGTGACAATAAAAATACTCTCATCTGTCCCCCGAAATAAAATTGACAAAGACAGACAATAAGTGCATGGATACAAAGGGCATATCGCTCACATATACTACGAGGGAATTCAGACAATCCCGGCCAAAATATTTGGGACACGTGACAAACATACTCTCCCCTGCCCCCCCCCCCCCCCCATATCAATAATGTTATCCTCAGCTGGAACGCTGACCACGCAATGAGAGCCAACATTGACCGAGGGGGAGGGGGTGCAGGGCGCCCAGCAAGATTTGGCCGGGATTGTAGCATTAAATACATGTAGGAACCCATTCACATGGGATCTAGCATTGAATAATGCAATATAATGGGAGGAATACTTGATAACATGATGTGTGTTCCACCAATCAAATGACAAGGATCAAGTGTGAGTTATTACTCTCTGATTATGATAGTATTCACGGTTATAATTACTACATGAATTACAGGTGAAATATCTGCAAATTCTCATCTTGCCATTGAAATTTCTTGACAGGTTTAATAGAAAACTATTCTATTCTATTTATGATGGTTCAATAAAATTGTTATTGAGATCAGCTCAGACAATTCATCTTTGTGAATTGATTGTGTCTTTCAATAAGGTCACATATGTATATTTTTATTGGCTGCTAATTGTACTCTACAAAACAGTGCAGTGGCGTAGCCAGGATTTGTTTTCGGTATTAACAACTTTTGAGCTTACGTATTAAAATAAGATGCAAAAATAAATTGGCTGTTCAGTACGTGACACAAAATTAACAGTTATAATGTTCCACACATGACATTCACTATGTTTTGACAGTGTTATAATAAACTGTTCAACCTACCTGAGTAAACTCTGATTTCAGACAGTGGACACTGGTTACGGCAATCAGGATATGTAGCACATCTTAGGCAATGAGCTGCAGTGAGAACCCAGTTGGGAGCAATTAGGGTACCACCACAGAAGAATTTGGGCTGTAATACAAGAAACCAATGTATCAGATATATAGGAGTACCTATCAGTCCAAAGGTATACACTGCCTTCAAACATAATTGTTTATTCATCATTCATCATCAGCTAGTCTTAAAAGTAAAATTTTTGATTCACAGTTGCAGTTGCACTGTCAAACTTGTATTAACTATTCTCAAGCTTGATAGCTCACGGATATATGACATATCTTTTGAAACTTAAGACTGCAGGACATACAGCTGCTTGAGGAACAATGAAGGCACAATTCGATCACAATTTGGCCCAACTTTCCCTGACTGTAATTTTAGTATTTTTTGTGATAGCATCATAAATGTAAATTCAAAAAGTTATATTAATAAATAACTTTAAAAAAAAATGTGTCAGTTACGTGTAGATGATTTTATGTGTGGTGTCTCATTTTAAAGTGTATAGCTTTGGTGACCTAAGAAAAGTAGCAATAGAGAATTTCACATGGTGTCACCACAATTAGTCTTACTTAAAAAAAACAATGCAAAATTTAAATCTATTTTTCAAGGTAAATGATTATAGAGCATGCATCTTTAAACTGTGGTTCTTGTCTGAATGGCCTTGGTTGAAACTACACATAATTATGGACATGCACGTAGACTTCCCCCTTGGTATCTTTTTGATTAAAGGGAAGGTACAACATTGGTATTTGTAAACGGACATTTTCCAGAAATACAGGTAGTAAAACTAACAATTGGTGTTCATGTTTATGAGAAATCCAAACAGCAACTTCATGTAAATTGATATAACATTATCCTATCAATATGTGGTGATCTAAAAACATGCCTCCTCATCAGCCCATGCAAGAAGTGAATAGAGTAATATAGTAAGTTTGGGCGATAACACAATAATATCGAATATCGCGATAGCTTTTTTATTCGATTACGATATCGAAAACCTTTTCAAGTTATCGAGATATTGGCAAATCGCGATTAAAAATATATATCACAATTTAAAAAACAACAATCACAGTTGTGAGTCGAGTCCGAATTCATGGAAACAAAATTAGGCCAGTCTTTTCAGCTTTCGGAAGTGAGAAACAAAAGTGAACTACTTCAAAGGTTAGCCGACTGTCAGATCACTAAAGGGCACACACATGTACATGTACAAACTATGCAAATAAATTTGCCAATGTCCATGGTGCATGCACAATTGGCGCGATTGTACATGTCTCTCAGCTAAGCACTGGCAATTTATTAATAATAATGTGTGGACTTATATAGCGCACGTATCCACCAACTGAGTGGTGCTCAAGGCGCATTATATTATTACCCCTGCTCATAAGGCTCATAAATCATTCCTGAAACCATCTCAGCTCCCTGGGGAGTATACAGCTCAATTGCTGCCATTACAGCGCATATACATGTAGGGCTAATCAACCAACTCTGCCCTCACAGGTACCCATTTAATTCCTGGGTGGAGAGAAGCAATTATGGTTGAGTGTCTTGCTCAAGGACACAAGTGTCACGGCCGGGATTCGAACCCACATTCTGCTGCTAACACCAGAACTTGAGTCCGGTAAGCTAGACCGCTCGGCCACGACATTTGTAGAGAGGTACATACCTGTGGTCATCGGCTCTTATGCAATCATGCGTGAATGAAAAATAATCGCAAAAATTGTGATAGATGTTTGATGATATATTGCAGATGAAAAAAATTAATATCGCCCAAGCCTATAATATAGAACTACTAATAAACATACCTTATATGTTTTACTAATTTCATATCTCTGACAGTGCAGGGCCACCTGCCAGGGCCATTCATCCACTTCAGCAAAGTCTCCACCAACTATTCTACCCCTGAATGATGTTGCTGGGCCTCCATTGTAACCACATGAGGAATAATCTGTAATATGTTAAATACAATAATGAAAGTAAATCATGTATATTGAAATCAGCACAGACCTTTAAAAAGCTTATGAAATATGAATTATTTTTTACTTGAAAACGTTATCTGCATCTATGTTGACGTCACTTTTCTATCTTAAATTCACATATTCATCATGAGCAAATCAGTGCTGTCACAGTGGAAACAAATGAAACATCATGGTTGATTAGTGTATAAAAGTTGACTGAATTTCTTGTCTGTTCACAAGTTCTCATTGTGTTTGGTTACCACTCACTCTTTTCTTGGGCAAGATCTGGGATATTGATCTTGTGCACTCTCATTGCTGCTTTGACACTGAATTCCTCCTTCATTGTGTTCTCACAAAACGGCACCATCATGTATCAAAGATATGCATGAACATTTAAAAAAATTTTTTTAAACAGTATGCTCAATCTTCACTTTATGTCAAAAATAGAATACCCATTTTGTTCAGATGCATGGATATTTGCTTGATATATATATATATATATATATATATATATATATATATATATATACATACACATACACATACACATACACATACACATACACATACATACACATACACATACACATACACATACACATTACACATACACATACACATACACATACACAAACATACACATACACATACACATACACATACACATACACATACACATACACATACACATACACATACACATACACATACACATACACATACACATACACATACACATACACATACACATACACATACACATACACATACACATACACATATACATATACATATACATGTATGTGTCTTCATAAACCTTTCATGAAGACAATTGAACAATACCCCCTCCCCCATCCTAATATATACTATACAGCAGACTTGTGTGACTCGTGTCACTGTTTTTTGGTGACTCGGACTCGGACTTGAGTCACCATGTACAATG